>VZRI01013085.1:6583-60430 GCA_013397515.1 Upupa epops
CGCCCCCTCCTCCTATTCTTATGTAAGAGATAAAATTACATATCTTCTCAACTGTTTTCAACAGATGAGAATAGAATACAAATTTTATATTCCATAACCCAAGACAACTGGGCTATGCCCAAGGGGCTCCCTGGTGCCAAGGTGATACAGGGTTTGCAAGTTGCCCTGTTTCTGCAGCAGGCTGGTAATCCCTGGGTTTTCCTTTCCCTCCCAGATCTACGGAAGAACTTTGACCAGGAACCTCTTGGCAAGGAGGTCCCGCTGGAGCACGAGGTCCTTCTGCAGTGTCGCCCACCCGAGGGGGTGCCACAGGCCGAGGTGAGCAGCTCGGGAGCCCAAAGAAATACCTGATGTGGTGTCCCCTCCCATCATAGGGAGAAGCAGGGCATGTCCTTGCAGATGGCTTGTGGCCATGATGGATGGCCACATGACAAGACCGTCAGCTTTCATTATGCAGCAGGAGTGTTTATTTTGGGCAGTGGATCAGTTATTCTGACATGCAATAACACATGTACCCTCAGCATGTGCTCAGCCCAGCTCTCACGCCTCCTGATTTGCCATTAACCCGTTAGAGAAAAGATGTAATGAGGAGGCACCCAATAACTTGTGTGAAGAGAAGCAGCCACAGGTAAGAGTGAAGGACAGGGAAAGTCAATACTCATGGGTTTCCCTAGCACAGTAGAGCTGGTTTCCTAATCCATAGCTCCATTCTTGGCCAAAAGAGCAGTAAGGTTCGCTGGTCAGGTCTGGTTTGGCCCAGCTTTTTAGGAGAAATTAATACAGACAGAGGCAAGGTTGGCCAGTCAGTGTTTGTGGTGCTGAGGCCATCAGTTGTCTTGGTAATGAAGATTCCAATAGAAGGCTTTGGGACAGGTCATAGGCTGGTGTGAGTGGTTTTGCTTTCTATCGGGGCTGGAGATTTCAGCCTCTCTGACCTGATGTTTCTCCTGGCTTATGCCTGTACCCACTCTAAGGGGCAGTGTTGACTCCTACCCTTCCCAAACAGCCTGCTGAGGTTGTGTCCTAGCTCAGCATAGAGGCCCGTGGAGATCATGTGATGGGGTAGCATATGGGATGGGCATTTCCACTGAAACCTATGACAAGCTTTTCCTGCTTGAGTGTTCAGCTCAATCACCATCCTTATCCATCCATTCCTTTGCCTCACCAGGTGGAATGGCTGAGGAATGAGGATGTCATCGATCCCACCCAGGATACCAACTTCTTGATCACTATTGATCACAACCTCATCATCAAGCAGGCCCGACTTTTGGACACTGCTAATTACACCTGCATGGCCAAGAACATCGTGGCCAAGCGCCGGAGCACCACGGCCACCGTCATCGTCTATGGTACCAGCTCTTGCTCCTGGGGAGAGCACCTTTGGTGCCGGCCATGTCTCCAAGACAAGGGGAGATCTGGGAAATTTCTGGGAATGATAGGAGTGAACACCACCAGGACACTGCATTAGTTAGGTGATAGCCAAGGTCTGCAAAACAGGAACCTTTACTGGTTTGCGCAGGGTATTAGGAGAAGATGTTAGGTGAAGGCATTTCCAAGCCTTCTTGGCTGGGTATGAAGGTGGATGGAGGTTTGACCCAGCTGGATCACTTTGACTCTCAGAGTAACTGAGAAGCTGCATTTGGCTGGGCTTTGCTATGAAACCAAAGGTATGCTGGGGTCAGATGCAAAAATATTTGGGAAGTGGAAAAATGAATAAAGCAGCCTTGAGCACCTGATGCGCATGAGGTGGGAGGAGTCTAGTGTCTTGCTTTTCACAAGAGGATGCTGTTCCAAGGTGTTGCTGAAGGTCTGAGGACCTGGTGAACCCTAAGCTTGACCCTAAGTCTCTGCTGAAATGGGATCTCTTGACATGTTGCTGCTGTGTCTCTCCTTTTGCAGTGAACGGGGGCTGGTCCACCTGGTCCGAGTGGTCTCCTTGCAACAACCGCTGTGGCCGAGGCTGGCAGAAGCGCACCAGGACCTGCACCAACCCTGCTCCACTCAACGGCGGCTCCTTCTGTGATGGGCAGCCCTTCCAGAAAATGACGTGCACTACCCTCTGCCCTGGTAAGGCAGGTCCAGAAACTTTGTCCACACTGCATGTCACCCAAGTTACATGGTCCAGCTGTGCTGCTGGTGCTCCCTGTGGAGACAGGATCTCGGGACACCAGTCCAAAGCATCTTTCAGTCTGCCAAGACTGAGGGTGATAAAGTACTGCGACACACTCTCCAGAGAGGCTGTGGAGTGTCCTTCTCTGGAGATGTTCAAAATCCATCTGGGTATGTTCCTCTGTGACCTGCAGCAGGTAATTCAGCTCCAACAGGGTGGTTGAACTAGATGACATTTTGAAGTCCCTTCCAACCTCTAACATTGTGTGATGCTATGAAAGACCTGGAGATGTCTGTAGAGACACAACAGGGCTGGGTTTGCTGGGATAATGCTTCACAAAGGTCTGTGGAAGACCGAGGTGGGTACCCTTCTGCAGCTGGAGGCAGGCCGAGCACTGGGGAACCCACCAAAACTTGTGTCGAGGGGTGTACCGACATGCGTGATTTTGGTGGCCCACAGTGGATGGCGCATGGACAGAGTGGAGCAAGTGGTCGGCGTGCAGCACTGAATGCACCCACTGGCGCAGCCGTGAGTGTACTGCCCCAGCACCCCGCAATGGCGGCAAGGACTGCAGCGGCGTGCTGCTCGACTCCAAAAACTGCACCGATGGGCTCTGCCTGCACAGTGAGTACATCAGCAGGCGGGAGGGAGTGGCCCTGCTGGCCATGGTGCTCCAGCACTTGGCCACACTGCTGTTGGCCACACTTCCGTGTTGATGGGGCAGGCAGCAGCACCACTGGCACCTGTGTTTTAAATTTTATCTTTAAGGAGGTTTTTTCTTGTCAGGCTCACCCTTCCCAAAGTTAGTTGCTACCCCGTGGAAAGAGAGGTTTAGAGTTTTTTACTGGGATCTGCATGTCCCACCAAGCCTTCAGAAGCTGGTTTTAAGATCTCTGGTGACATAAGGCTGGTTCTGTTCAGCAGGGACAAGTGAGGGAGGTTTCTCTGCCTCACCAGGAAAGCATCAGGCATGGGTCGTTTCTTGGTGGGCATGGCACATGATAGTAGTAGTGCTGCTGTACAATGAGTGGGCACAAAGAAGGCAAAGCAGGCAATGTTGCCACCTGCTGCTGTGTGACTCCACTGTCTCTCTTTCAACAGTGCTGGATGGGGAAATCCTGCTAGGCCATGGGCACACACCCTTGAGGCTGGACAGGCATGGGGACATCCTCCTCACAGCTTCTGCCTGGCTTTCTGCATGTCTCAGGAAACAGTGCTGCTGCCCTGTCCCTTCCCTCCATGCTGGAAGCTCCTTGTGCCCCCTAGGATGGCTTCTCCCCCACCTCCCACCCCCTTTTTTTTCATCTTATCACCATCACCACCTTCACATTTTGTTTTCTAACTTTTGTTTTCCCTAACAGATAAGAGAGTTCTAAGTGAACCCAAAAGCCACCGTAAGTGCCCATTTCATAGTCGTTCTGTTTCCTTGCTTTGGTTTCCTTCAGTCACACCAATGGTGGGGCTCCCTGGCAGCTGGGGCAGGGTGGGGAAAGAAAGCTCCTAAAGTCCACCTCTAGTCTCTTGTGTAGGTCAAGTCATGCACTCTGCTCAGAGCTATAAATATAATCCACTTGTGTGCTGCCAGTCTCATCTCCCCTGTACTGCCTGCAGTGCCATAATGCAGCCCATGTCACAGCACCAAAACCACTCCAGGCATCCCCAACCCCTGCCACGAGGACTTTCTGCAGTTAAGGATTTTGGGGGGTCATCAGGGTTCACATTTACAGCATCCAGAATAGAAGAGGAGAAGGGACTTGGGGACAGAAGTGGCACAGTCCTGATGTAGTTGGGATCACCAGGCTTAGGACAAGCTTAGGAAGGAAGGAAGGAAGGGAGGATGGGCTGGGCATGCTCAGGTCCCACTGCTGGAAGTTTTGCCATGCTCTGCCTTCACTCCTCACTCCTCTGCATTCTGGGCAGATGGATCACAGATGCAACAGGCAATTAAACAGCTTGTGGGAGGGGAAGGTGGAGGGGCTGAAGAGTGTCTGGACAGATTATGACACTTGATTTTCCTGGATAGATGTGGAGCTTATGGATCTACATATGAGGGGTTGTCTGTGTTGGATGGGAGGGTAAGAGCTTCATGGATGGAGCTGCACAAACCAGTTTCTGGGCTTCTTGGTACACAAGGAAAATTTGCACGAGCTGTGGCAAGATGTCCTCCCCAGGTTTGAGGGGTTCATCCCTATCTCATTCCCTGGCATCGCACTGCTTTCTAGACTGCACTTAGAAAATGCCCTCTGTCCTCCTACCACAGCCTTTCCAGCAGGTCCAGCACAGATCTCCTTCATGCTGACGTCCTGACTTAGTGATGGGACTTGGGAGCTTTGCTGTATCTCCGCTCCGTTTCTTTAAACTTTTTGGCCTTTATTCTTTTCAATTCACATTTCTTTCACCTGTCCCAGTGCTGGAGGCCACAGGTGATGTGGCCCTGTACGCCGGGCTGGTGGTGGCCATATTTGTCTTCGTTGTGATTCTCATGGCGGTGGGAGTGGTGGTGTACCGGAGAAGATGCCGGGATTTCGACACAGACATCACAGACTCATCAGCTGCTCTAACTGGAGGATTCCACCCTGTCAACTTCAAGACCTCCCGCCATGGTAAGAACCACAGCCCATGTGAGTCCTCTCACCAGCTCCAGCCCAAGCAGAATGTAAGTCAGGCTGAGATCACAGTAGGGGATGGGACCCAGTGGACCCCCAGTCCAATATTTTTAGGGGAGTTTGCTCATTCTTGGAGACTGAGGACTGCATGGAGGTGGTCAGATGTTGCTTGCTGTAGGAAGGTCAAACTAGATGACCTTTTCAGGTCCCTTCCAACCCCAATACATTCTGTGATTCTATGATGGTGGGAGTCAGGGCAAGACACCTGCAAAGCAGATGCAGTGGGGATTTCTTGCAGCATGTTGTTCCTCACTTAACTGTGGTGCTGAACAGTACCCTCCCGAGTGCCTAGTGGAAAATGGACATTAGTTGTCCAGTGCTGTATCCATTGTAGTTCCTATGCTCCCTCTATCCCTAGTTGGACATCCAAGCATCTCTTCCTGTCAAGCAGTGCTTTTAGAATCATAGAATCTCAGTCTAGTTTGGATTGGAAGGGACCTCAGAGGTCATCTAGTTCCAATCCCCTGCCATGGGCAGCAACACCTCCCACTAGACCAGGCTGTGCAGAGTCCAGTCCAATCTGGTCCTGAACACTTCCATATTCACAACCTCTCTGTCACTGCCAAGTGAGAAAAACATGCCCAACTTCAGCAAGCTCATCACAGAACCACTCAGATTGGAAAAGACTCCCATGTTTCTGCTGCTGTCTTCATCCCCTCCATGTTTCCTTGTCCTGTAGACAACCCCCAGCTGCTGCACCCCTCAATGCAGCCAGACGTTACAGCCAGTGCAGGGGTGTACCGTGGCCCCATGTACACCCTGCAGGACTCCTCAGACAAGATCCCCATGACCAATTCCCCCTTGCTCGACCCCCTGCCCAACCTGAAGATCAAGGTCTACAACTCCTCCACCACCTCATCCTCGCCAGGACTCCACAATGGGACAGATCTTCTCGGAAGGGTCCCAGCCACCAGCACCTACCTGGGGGACACCACCAGAGATGGCCACTTTGTGAATGTGCGGAGCAAAGCCCTGAGTTCCCAGCATCTACTCAGCCTGCCCCGTGAGCATGGCAACAGTTCCAGTGGCACATTTGGCTACATGGGGGGAAGGCTCACCATACCAGGCACTGGTAAGCCCCAGAACTATCAAGGAGGTGTTCTTGTCCAAGCAGACTTGCCTGCTGTGAGCAGCCCTTTGCTGGCCCAAAGCTGGCCAAGGGAAGAAGGCAGCAAGCCATTCCCAAGCCAGGCTTCTCAAGCTGGATGTCACAGCGTCCTGGGACTTTCTTGGCCAGTCCTGCTTGATCCAGGGCTAGTGCCTTGCAAACTGATCCACCCTGTGGTTTTGCTTCCGAGTGCAGTGGTCTGACTTCTTCCTGCAAGCAGTGCAGTTAAGAAACACCTGGAGATGTTTCTCCTGGGGCTCTCTGGGCTTTCCTGGTTCCACTGCTGTCCTTGTGCTTGCTGGTCAGGATGCAGGGGTGATGTGTCCTCGGTGTTTCTCCGTCATTTCATGACTAATGGCTCTTGTGTTCCATGCTAGGGGTGAGCCTGCTGGTGCCCCACGGAGCCATTCCCCAAGGGAAGTTCTATGAAATGTACCTGATCCTCAACAAAGCAGAGAGTGCCCTGTAAGTCACACTGCACCACTCACACTTCTGCTTCTCGTTGGCCACCATGAGGCTTCCTTTCTAACCAGTGTCCCGTGTCTTCTCCCAGCCTGCCCTCAGAAGGCACACAGACTGTGCTGAGCCCAGCAGTGACCTGCGGACCCACCGGTTTGCTCCTGTGCCGTCCTATTGTCCTCACCATTCCCCACTGTGCTGACATCAGCTCATCGGACTGGATTTACCAGCTGAAAACACAGTCCCACCAGGGAAATTGGGAGGTAAGGTGGAAACCCAGTTCCTGCAGCACTGTAGGACACAGCCCCTAGCAAATCCTTCTGGGTGGTGGGCTGATCCTCAACCTTGACTCCCTGCAGGAAGTTGTGACCCTGGATGAGGAGACTCTCAACACTCCCTGCTACTGCCAGCTGGAAACCAAGTCCTGCCACATTTTGCTCGACCAGCTGGGCACCTACGTGTTCATGGGAGAGTCCTATTCCAGATCGGCCATCAAGAGGCTCCAGCTGGCCATCTTTGCCCCCAGTATTTGCACCTCCCTAGAGTACAACCTCAAGGTCTACTGCCTGGAGGACACACCAGATGCTTTGAAGGTAACACCACTGTGGGCTGCCTGTTTCCCCAAGCTGTTTGTGCTGTCTGCAAGGTGCTGCCTGGTGCCTCTCAGGATTGTCTGGCCCCAGGGAGCAGAGAATCTGATGCAACTGCTTGCAAAGTGACTACAGTGGAATAACAAAACCTGTTTAGAGTTTGCCCTGGCCTTCCTCCCCTACTCTAAAGGATACAGTAGGGGGATTGCTTAGCTCTTGTGCTGGGCCTCCTTTCTGCAGATATGACATGGGAGTGTTTGCTGCTGCTGGGTAGGTGAGTCTTCTCCTTCCTGTGCTGCTGTGGTTTGCCTCCATTTTCTATAGATCCTGTTGTTCCTGCATGCGGGGTCTCCCTGCACCTTGGAAGGGTTTTGTGGCACAGATAACACTGAGCACAGCACAGCAAGCTTGAGTTCTCATGCCTTGGCTACCTGGCCCACCAGCCGGCGTGGTGGCTGATTGGTTCCCAGTGATTTCTCCTGTGGTATCAGAGTTGCTATGGTGCCTCTAGCTGGAGATGCATGTAGCGCTCCAGCACCTCCACTATGGTTTTCTCCTAAGAGCCGTCAATGTAGTAATGGGGTGTCATTAACGATGGGTTGGGTGGCACTGTGCAAGAGAGTGCCTGGCCTTTGTGTTGGACCTTTGTATTGTCTGAGGAGTGCAGAGGCATAGCACAGTATCCCACAATGGTGAGGGTTGGGAGGGACCTCTGAAGATTGAGTCCAACCCCCCTGCCAGAGCAAGATCACCTAGGGCAGGTTCACTGCACAGGAACAAGTCTAGGTGAGTTTTGAATGTCTCCAGAGAAGGAGACTCTACAGTCTTGCAGGGCAGCCTGTTCCAGTGCTCTGCCGCCTTCAAAAGTGAAGTTTGTAATTGTGTTCAGACAGTGCTCACATTAGCAAACTCAAGTTTGTGGGATGAGTTGGGAAGTTCTTGGAGAGCAGCTGCTGGGATGGCAAAGGCTCCCTGTGGGCTTGTTGCTGCTGTGGCTTCCTCTTGGCAGGAACATACCTGGCTGTGGGTATGGAGTGCAGACCAGCCCGTGCAATTCTCCTGGGTCTCACTCTCTGTCCCACTGCTCACAGGAGGTGCTGGAGCTGGAGCGGACACTGGGCGGGTACCTGCTAGAGGAGCCCAAGCCTCTGCCCTTCAAAGACAGCTACCACAACCTGCGTCTGTCCATCCATGATATCCCCCATGCTCTGTGGAGGAGCAAACTGCTGGCCAAGTACCAGGTGAGTAGTTGAAGCGAGAGCAGCTGGGGTCCCACACCAGGGGCAGCATCTTCAACAAAGCACCAGGGATTGTGAGTTCCCTGGTCTTATCTCCAGACTTGTTTTTCAGAGGGATGGAGAAGTAAGGTTGACCTGTTTTCTGGTCTTTCTTGACGGGATGCTGTCTGTGGGGTCTCTCTGTCACATCTTATCCCCTTGGGGTGGCTAGAGGATGTGGGAACTCCAAAGGTAGCTGCTGAAATCTTCACCAAGCTCATGTTTTGGTGGTCTGCAGGAAATTCCCTTCTATCACATCTGGAGCGGCAGCCAGCGAGCCCTGCACTGCACCTTCACTCTGGAGAGGTACAGCCAGGCCTCCACTGAGCTCACCTGCAAGATCTGTGTCCGGCAGGTGGAAGGAGAAGGGCAGATCTTCCAGCTCCACATCATGCTGGGAGAGGTGAATGGCATGGAGGTGGGAGGACAGCAAGAGGACACACTTGAGAGTCACTCCATACTGCAACATCTCGCCCCATCCTTCCCTTTGCAGCACACCAGCTCCTTCAACACCCTGCGCTCCCATCACAGCGGTAACACCACCACCTCCACTACCCAGCTGGGACCTTATGCCTTTAAAATTCCCCTCTCCATCCGGCAGAAGATCTGCAACAGCCTGGATGCTCCCAACTCCAGAGGAAATGACTGGAGACTTCTTGCCCAGAAGCTTTCCATGGACCGGTGGGTCTCCCCATGCTTTGTTCTGCCCTCTGTGCCGCCGGCTGGGGGTCCATGGCTCTGTGCTTCCTCCCTGCTGCGAACATCTAGCCTAGATTCTGTCCAGCTCTCTAGTACACCCATAAAGGTGGATGTACCTGCTTTTAGTTAGACCTATCCATATTCATGTGTCCATCTGTACCACGGTACTGTGTCTCGTCACTTTGAACTGGCCCTTTGTTGTCTGGGACCAGGGTGATGCTGTCCCTTCCTGAGGACACTTCCAAGGGTTGAAAGGGAGGGAAAGGAATCTCAGCCAAAAAAAGCTCACATTGCCTTTGCATGAAGCCAGCTCTGGATGAAAATAAAAGATGATGTGTCAAGGGCTCTGGCATTTGCATGATGGCATTTTCATCAGGGTTCATGACACAGAGAGGTTTGCTGCTCCGGCATCCCTCCTCCTTCCATCACTGCAGGGCACTGCACCAACCCTGACCTCCTCTGTGCTTCTACTCTGCAGGTATCTGAACTACTTTGCCACCAAAGCCAGCCCAACCGGGGTGCTCCTGGACTTATGGGAAGCCAAGCACCAAGACGATGGCGATCTCAACACCCTGGCCAGTGCCTTAGAAGAAATGGGCAAGAGTGAGATGCTGATGGTCATGGCCACAGAAGGGGACTGCTGATGGTGCTCCCTGTGACCAGAAGGACAAAATGAGGGGCAAGGACCCTTCCCTGATGGTGGGGAGAGGCACATCCGTTCCAAGCAACGGCTGAGGCTGAGGCTGAGGAAGGGCTGAGGCTGTTGCTTCTCCCTTCCTCCCCACATCACTGTCAGCCTTAGAGACCCATCCTTGGAGTTTACAAGCAATTCAAGTGTTACACAGCATTCCTCTTCCTCCTCCTCCTCGGAATTAGGGCTTCTTGGGTTGGGACAGGGGCTTTCCTTCTTCGTTGTTTGGGCTCCCCTCCTCTTCCTTTGATAGCATTTCTGAGCTGAGGAGATGAGTGTGATGTAGGCTAGTGGCTTGCTTCTGTCAAGAGCTTCAGGTAGTGTAACGAGGCAAATGAGAAAGAAAAAATGAAAAAGAAGAGTTTCTTAGGAAACGCAAAATAATTTATTATCCAGATCTTTGGATATGAGTCCTTTTTTAAAAAACAAAAAGACAAAGAAGACAGCTTTATAAATCTTTTCTGTTTTGGGTTTTTTTGTGCGTGAGAGCAAGAGTGCTGCTGTGGGTGGGGTGGCAGAGAGAGAGATGTAAGTGACCACACTTCTGTGGGAAAAAGCATGTGATCTGAGTTGAGTACTATGTGTTTACATGTCCTGGGACCCCCAGGGAGTCCATAGGATGAAGTGCCTCCATGCCACTCTGGTTCAGGGCCAGCTGAGACCCTCCCCACAATTTTTTAACTTGCAAACTCCCCTGTTCCTGGCAGCAGTGCCAGACATAGCAAAAGGTCCCCTTCCTCCCATGAGGAGGGATGAAAGATGCTGTCCTACATTTAGGTAGGGTTCGAGGTGAGGGGAGCTGGAGCACATCCAGGTAGGGATATCTTTAATAAATTCTTCCCTGGCATAGTTTGATGGAGATTTTTAGGATGACTATACTTTCATGTACATGACTTCAGTACAAACCAAAGATTCCAGTCCTGCACTAACCTCCTGATCCCACTGGCCAAAGCAGGGGATCACCAATTCCACTGAGATTTGGCAGCAAGCACCCCACGCATGGGCTTGGGGGCCACAGGAAGGTGATGAGCAGCTTGTGGAGGAGTCCAGGAATTGCAGAGGATGCAGCCTATTGTGAACCACTTCAGTCTGGGGTCCAAGTGTTCACAGCTGCGTTATGGTGCAGTATTTTTGTGGAGATTCCAGGAAGGCTGAGTGTTTTCACACAAGCGGTGGCATCGTAAGCAATGACTGGGTTTCCATCTTCTCATTTTATTTTTTTTTCTCCCTGCAATAGACTTGTTATACTGGTGGAGAAATTGTGGAGTGAATGGAGAATAATGGGAGAGTAGGCAGGAACAGGGTTCCTCACAAATGAAGGTGAAAATGTAGATTGTCTCCAGATAGTTACTCAGTGAGTGTGATGTCTTACAAATTTCTCTGTTTTAAACAAAACAAAAAATACAGGAAGGAGATGGTAAGCTCAGGATTAGACTAGATCACATGGCAGAGCTGTGGATTCTTCCATCAATGGAAGTATTGAAAGCAAGGTTTGAGAACAGGTCCTCCTCTGGTCTGTAACGTGCAGTGTCCAGACTGCAGTGCCCTGGACCACTGTGGTGGAGCAGTGCTAGGGACCAGAGTGAACTCAGGGAGCCCTCCTGGGAGCAAGAGCATCACTGTCATGGGGCAGTTGAGCAGGAGTTTTCAGTATTGCTCAGACATTTGTGTGAGCTCTTGAAGCATAGAGCTGCTCCCTGTCATGTTTTGGTGTCTCTGGGGTTTACTTCTTGCTGGGTTTTCAAGGCTGTGCGATCTTCTTTCGTGTTGGATGGGAAGACTTATGCCAGATGAGCTCCTGTGCATAGGAAGGGTTTTAGCCATCCTTTAGGTTGTGCTTGAGCACCTGATTTCTGAGAATCCATTTCTGAGTTGAGTGCGGATAAAGGGAACTGGGAAAGAACTGAAGAAATGAATGAGCAAAGCGGTTGCTGGTATTGCACAGGGCTCCTTTGTCAGTGCCAAGGTGCTCTCTGTTGGTTGAGATGCTCTTCTTTCAGGTTGTCTCTGAATCTGTCTCATTCTCACTGTCTCTGGTTCATGGGTTCACCGCACACCTGTCCGTCCATCCATCCATCCATCCATCCATCCATCCATCCATCCATCCATCCATCCATCCATCCATCCATCCATCCATCCCACCCATGGGAGCCTCTGCCTCCATCCCCATCCATCCACATTCGTCTTCCCCTTCTTTTTGTTGGGCAGCAGCTGCCTGCATCTGCTGAGGTGCGTATCTGGGGACATTGTCCCTATTTTTCAGGCCAGAGAAGCTGTGGCAGGAGCAGGACGGGCAAGGCAGGGTTTGCCCTCTGCCCTGGTCTGAGCACCAGCACCCACCTCTCAAAGGTGCCAGCTCCTGGAAGCCTTCCACACCTTCCACAACCAGGGATTTATCTGGCTGGGCATTTTGGCAAAGGCAAAGCCATGATCCATGTTACGCTGGCAGCGTCTGTCTCTTGCCCTGCAGTCTGTTTCCATATTTATATGTCTGGAGAAAGGGCCTGTTGGCCCATTTCTTCGAAACCGCATCTGTTCATTCTGTAAACTGAAGAACTGTAAATAAAGTTTAGCATTCCTATTGTAACAGATCAATTTTTATGCAATAAATTATATTTCCTAGTCTAATTAAAAACAAACACAAGAAAACCAATCTGCTCAATCCTCTCCTGTTCATCATTCACCACTTCCTGCTGAGTTGAGCATCTGCAGAGGCCTGGGTCCAGCTCAAGCAGCATCAGCAGTGCTGGGATCCTCAGGAGCCACAGACATGTCACTGCTGGCAGAGGGAGGATGTTGCTTTTGAAGTCTCTAGTGGAGGTAAGCTGGAGAGATAGATTTGTGATCTGGTTTGAGCTTACATGAGTGATCACACGGCGAAGGATATCTCAAGCAGTTCTTCCCTTCCCTGAGAAGGATCGCTTTCTGCCAGCCTGCAGAAAGCAACACACCTTCCAGCAAGAGCCACAGTGTTTAAATTTTGGAAGGGGTAATTAAGTACCAAGCTTTGATGCACAACTAGAGCACCCCTGTCCTCCAACCTACACCTTATAAAATCACAGAATCAGGGTTGGAAGGGACCTCCAAAGGTCGTTAATCCAACCCCCTGCACTGGGCAGGGACATCTCTTAACTAGACCAGATTGCCCAGGGCCCCATCAAGCATGACCTTAAATGTCTTCACAGATGGGGCCTCCACGACTTCTCTGGGCAGCCTGTTCCAGGGATCCTCCACCCTCAGATTCAAGAATGTTTTCCTTGTGTCCAGCCTAAATCTCCCCTTTTCCAACTTAAAACCATGTCCCCTTATCCTATTAGCCCTGCTCTTGTGAATAGTCTTCCACAGCCTTCTGATAGGCCCCTTTCAGAGAAGGAAGGATCACTATAAGGTCCCCTGGAGTCTTCTTTTCAGGCTGAACAGCTCTGCTACTTCACCTTGTAGCAACTCTTGCTCTGGGACAGCTTCCACTAGGCTGCTCCCCTCTTCTGTCTCACTCCTCCAGCTCTGTCAAAGGAAGCAAAGCCAGAAGTGTTTGCAACGCAAGGTGAAGGTCCTGCTGCCCTTGCCTGTCCTCACTGGACCACTGATGGGGATGAGGTGCCATCAGGAAATAGCAATGTTGTCCCTGCTCGGGGTGGATGCAGAGATTCTGTAACCAGTGAAAGAAGGGGATAGAATTGTTCCTCTGTAACCACAGTAATTGTAGCCATGCAAGGATGCAAATCTCACTCTCAGCTGGACTTTCCTGCTCCACACCGAGGCAGATAGCTTCTCAGAGTGACCACTGCATGCCAACCTCATATTTCCAAGGACATACAGCTATAGGTAGCTTTGACTGACTGGTGCCTCAATTCATCTGAGCTCGTATAGAAATCTCCAACTTGCTAATTCACCTTAAAATTAATCTGGCATAAATCTTCTCTGCAGATGATGTATTGAATTAAGTCCCCATGACAGACTCAGAAGTGACTGCTGTGCCATTTCAAAGGGGTGGCAGATACATTCTGGGACACCTAGGAGCTCTGGAGTAGCCCAGTGCTGGTGCAGGAATGGAGGGAAGCAGCCCCAATCCCACTCTGAGCATCAGGGTGCTCCTGAAATGTCCCCTGAGCCCATTGTGGTGGGGCTGTCCTGGTTGCAGAGGGTCTCTTGAGTTGTAGATAATGCTGACTCAAGGGGCCATCACAGCTTCAGCTAAGCATATACTAGGCTTGTTTTCTCTGCTTGGCTGTCATGGTCCCTTGTGCTGATGCCCAGCAGTGGGTTTTCTGATAGACAGCATGCATGATAGACAGCGGCAGGTCATAGATATCAAGTGCATCACCCTGAACTGATGGGTTACTGACTTGTATAGGTTGTGCAATCTCCTGGGGTGCTTTCCCAGCCTGCTTCACAGACGAAAATCCCAAGAAGAAACCTCTGGAGACAAACCCATGTGCTCCTCTCAAGCCTTTCCATCTCAGCACGTTGCTGGTGGTTTTGTCGCATGATTCTGATTTTTTTGCTCACAGAAGAGGAAAAAACCCCCATAAAGCATGCACATGTCTTGGGCTGCTTTGACATCTGGGTGCCCAAGAGCCATCTGATCCTCTCTCCTCAAAGGAGTAGGGTGGTGGCTGGCCCTGACTCCCAGGTGGTGGCCAGTAGCATGTGCACTGGTGCTGCTAGGAGTGTTTGGGTTTGTCTGCTCTTGACTTGTGGACAGTTGTGTTTGGAAAAAAACCAGACTAGACCATTTCCGGATCTTCTGCAAAGGATGGAGATTATTGTACTTTGATGAAGAGAGGCTGGGCACATGTGCAAGGGAGGAAAAAGCAAAGAGGCTTGGCTTTGCTGTAATTCTCTTAGACACTAGTGACAGAGAATGCTTCAGGCAAACAGTTTGTAACTGGAAACAAGATGTACGACTTCAGTGACTGACAGCTTAAAAGCAAAAAAATTGCCAAAGCAGGTCCAGTGGTAATGGGATTGCAGAAAGGATGGGGCCTAAATGCTTTGTCATTCTCCTAGGTGGCTGCCCATGTTTCCTTCTCTGTATTTGGGGAAGGAAAAAGGGAAAGAGGAGTGAGGGACTGGAAGTGATGTTTTCCTTCACAATCCTGCAGTGTCCTCAAGGTGAGTGTTACAGTGTCACTTGGAGGACACTGAGGTCTTCACAGTGAAATTCATCTTAGTGGGGCAAAGCAGGAAGAGAAGCAAGTAAAGGAAGAGCTCCTGTCCTGGCTCATCTGGCAGAAAACTCCCCATTCCTCAGGAGAGGGTGGTGTGCTCATGCTTTTGGAGACTTTCACCAAAACACACTGTCTTGCTGAAAGGAGAGTGGGCATCATCCACTGGAAAGCAAGCAGGACTCTGTGAACTTCATGAGGTTCAACAAGGCCAAGATCCTGCAGTTGGGGCATCTCTGCCATGGGGACAAGCTGAGAAAGTTGAGGTTGTTCAGCCTGGAGAAGAGAAGGCTCTGGGGAGACTTTATTCTGGTCTTTCAGTAGTTAAAGGATGCCAACCCAATACATTCCGTGATTCTATAATGTGAGAAAGATGGAGAGAGACTCTTTAGCAAGGGTTGTTGCAACAGGACAAGGGGTAATGATTTAAAACTAAAAGAAGAGAGATTCAGACTAGATAGAAGGAAAAAATTGTTTACAAAACGGTAGTGAAACACTGGCCCAGGTTCCCCAGCGAGGTGGTCAATCCCACCCCTGGAACCATCCCAGGTTAGGTTCGATGGGTTTGCGAGCAACCTGACCTAGTTGAAGGGACCGCGGAAAAAGCCGGGGGCGGCGGAGGGGAAGCAAGGTGAGTGTGGGGAAAATAAGGAATAAATACATGAAAACAAGGTCAGGAGGGAGGCTCTGCCGGGGCTGCACCGCCTGCAGGGCCACCCCCGATGGGGCGGGCCGATCCCCGACGGGACGGGACGGGACGGGGCGGGGCGGGACGAGAAGGGAAGGGAAGGAGTCGAATGGGCCGTCTGGCTACAGGTGGGTGCTATGGAGGGGGTTGGGGGTCTGCAAGGTGGATACTCGGAGGGATGGAGGGAGGGAAGGGACTAGCGTTTTCGCCTCCCGCAGCGGAACGCGGTTTGCAAAACAGCCCATTTCCGGGCGTGCCCGCCCCACCCCACCCCCGCTCTCGGCCCGGCCCTGCCCTTCCCGGTTCCTCCCGGTGCCGGTGGCCGGCGCTTGGCCCAGGGTGGCACTGCTCTCCCCACTGCCAGTTGCCTTGGAGGGCGCGGGGTGGCCGCGGGGCCGCGCAGGCGCTTTGCCCGAGCCCGGCGGTGCTCACTGGGGCATTGTGAGCCCCTGTGTCAGGTCCTGGTGATGGTTTGTGGGCGCCCTGTACTGCCGGGCATCTTGAGGGAGGTGCCAGTCATGTGTAGGAAGCCCAGCAGACTAGTTCTGGAGGCTGAGGAAGCTGTTAGTTTACAGGCTGTTAACAGGCTCTGGTGCCTTCTCCGAGCCGAGGCTTATTTCTTATGTAATTTGTTAATTATTAATTATGGGCATTGCAAAACCTGCTGCTGCCAAGTCTCACAGAATCATTTACCTTCAAAAAGACCTTTTAAGATCCTCAAGTGTGACACCCTGGTCTGCTTCTCAGCTCCTTGCAGAGACCTATCACTGAGCTGGTCCAGCTCACTCATCCCGCCTGGCCCAAAGGGGTTATGAGCAGCAGTTTGCAGCTCTCACTTGAAAGTACCCTTTTTTGTGTGTTTTCCTCTTGCAGTGCCACACTATGCACCGAGATACTAGCAGCTTTCTGTCAGACGAGGAGCCCCTGCTCGAGGAGCCATCGGTGAACCAATGTGGCCAGCCAAAGCCGAGTGACCACTTCCATGGTGCTTACATTATTTTTTTCCTCCTGGGCATTGGGTCGCTACTGCCCTGGAATTTTTTCATCACGGCCAAGCACTACTGGATGTACAAGCTACAGAACTGCTCAGATCAAGCGGGCCCTACTGGACAGGCAGTGTCAGATCTGCGGGTGAGTCTGCTGCTTCCTAGGCTGGAAAAAAACCTGCTTTTCTTCCTGATTTGCACTTTTTTGTCTTCCTCTTCCCCAGAAGGTGAGTGGAAGTTCTCTGGGGTAGAGGTTTTTTGGGGGGCCACAAATAGTTGCAAGAAAATGCATTAAAGGCACTTTGTGGTCTTTTGCCTGTATCTGAAGCAATAAGGTTTAGGGTAAGGTGTGTTTAAAAGATTTGAGTTAACCTGTTCCATAAGCTGCCTTTCATAGGATTGGCTCTATGGTGAAAGGTAAAAATATCTCTCTGTGTGTTTTTTGCCCTTCATGCTCCATCTGACCCAACCTGGAATGTTTCCAGGGATGGGGCTTCTACCACTGCTCTGGACAACCAGTTCCACTGTTTCACCACCCTTGCAGGCAGCCACCACATAGCCACTCTACCCACATCCTACCCACTCCTCACTGTTTCTGTGGTACACTTCACCAAGGCAGTTCTTGAAAAAGCCATTTTTGAGTAGAATAGGTGTCAGCTACATACCTTCTCCCTCAGAACCCTTGCACAACTGCATTCCTGGTCAGACTGACCAGTACTTGGTTGAAAAGATGCTCTTCCTCTTTCTATATGACCATGGCACAATGCTTTTCCCTTTTTGCAGTGAAAATCAGCCTGGCTTTTCCACAGCAGTCTGGTCTGATCAAAAATAAATCAGCCAGCCCTGTTTCTGGCCTGGGATGGTGAACTATGGTGCTGTGGCAGGAGGTCTTGTAAAACAGAGTGCCCTTGTGGCCGGCAGCCTGCTACTGGCTCCAGCCTGCTCACTGCTGCTAATTTCATGCCCTGTGCTCTAAGTAATGCTCCAGCACCTTCTGGGCCTGAATCACTTTCCTCACCTAGCAGAAAAGCAGCTGCTGAGTCTGGGCTGGAGCAGAATGAAAATGACTTTGCAAAAGTATCTTGGCAATGCTGGCCAACACCAGTGACTAATGTGCCACCACAGCATTCTTTTTGTTTGTTCTGGGCTTTTAAAGGTACTGTGTGTGTGGTGTGCATCATGCAGTGTGTCTGAAGATGCTGTAGTTAACTCAGGATCAAACACCTCCATTATGTGCCTCAGCTCCAAGGCTGAAGGTTCACTCCTTCATGAGGAAGACAGCTTTGTGTGGAGAGGAGGATGTCAGGTTTCCTTTGGGAATTAGTACTATCATAACATGGTAGGAGATGGAAGGGACCTCTGGAAATCATCTAGTCCAACACCTTTGCAGAGCAGGTTCTCCTACAGCAGATCCCACAGGAACATATTCAGGCAGGTTTTGAATGTTTCTGGAGATGGAGACTCCACCATCAATCTGGGCAGCCTGTTCCAGTGCTCTGTTGCCCTTATTATTATTTATTTTTGTCCAGGAAAGGCTAATAATAAATTTCAGTCTTCGATTTTTCTTTTAAACCCGCATTGGTGATAGGGAGCTCAGCCCTTACAGTGAGAGGGATGTCTGGATGAGGTGAATGAACTGATCAGGAAGGTCTCTGAAGACAGGAAGAAGAACCAGGTACTGTTTGCATAGCCCAGAGATTGCTCTGAGCGTATGAGCCTGGTATTTTCCCCTCAATCTGGGCATGGGTTACGTTGGCCACTCGCCATTCTGCTGCTGCATTAAAAGCGTGGCATGAGGGCTTTTCTTGCTTGGCTTTTCTTTCTCACTGTGCAGTGCAGCCTCCACACCTTCTGAAATACCTTCCCTAGTTCTTCTCCCACCACTGGTGTGGGCGTGTGTTCTGGGAATGGATGAGCATTGCCTCAGGGCATCTCCACGAGGTTACCCTGAGTACTCTTCTTCTTGGTGGAAAGAGTTAGAAAGTGATTTTTTTCCTCCCTGAAAGAAAAAAAGACATGTAATAGGCTTCAGAGTTAATTATCCCCATGTTGGTCTACAGGTTTTTGTTACATAGGTTGGTAAATACGTTGTCATTTTAGCATCCAGTGTTGCATCTCACATCTCTTTCCTGTAATTCATTGCCTGGGTGTAGAGCTTTGAGCCTCCTGCTTTACCAAACTGATGCCCTGAGTGCAGGCATTTATATCCCCATCTATATGGACTCTCTAGGAGCAATTAGTAGATTTCCTATTACTTGCAGTAAAGCTGCTGATAGGGAAGAATAAATGAATGTGCTTGAGAACAGATTTAAAGACCACCATGCAAAGCTGACAGGAAAAATAATGTGCAGAGTAGATGTGCCAAGTGCCTTCTCACACTCAGGTGTGCCATGGCCCTGTCTGTGTAGGCAGGTAATGCAGAAGATGAGAGCCCAGCACCATGGGGCTAGGTATGTAAGTCATCTTCTTTGCCAGCATCATCCTACCTGGTGGCTGAGATTCCTACAGAAAAAAGAGGGGATTAAGCACCTTCTGGGTAGGAGATGGAGGAGACTCACTTTAACAGCGTAACACATCAAATAGATTGAAAATCTAAGTGTTTGGCTGCAGATGTGGCAAAGAAAGTGCTCACTTGCCACTGGGGTTATTGCTCTGTGCCTGCCCAGCCTGACCTCTGTGTGAGACAGTCTGAGGAATATCAACTGATGCTGCAGCTGTCTTGCTCAGATAATGCACAAGTCCCCAAAGTAGATGTGTGTTGAGTCTCGATATTGTTTGTCAATGAGTTTTGTGCACACAGAGAGGAAGACTGGGAGGGGGAAAAATAACATCACCATGTACCCACTTGGGCTGCCTTTGCTTGGGCACAGCCCCAGGCATGGTGTCCTGGTCACCCTACATGGAGAGGGGATGTGCAGATTCACCAGCATCATGGGCTAACATCATTAGCAAATTATATTAATGTTTTTGTGTCTGATCCAACCCTCACACAGCTCAATTAGGATAAAATGTTCAGGTTTGTCCAGGACAACAGAGACAGCAGTAGAAATGCAGATCTACTTTTGGGTCCCATGGGGCCAGGCAGGCCATTTCCTGACTGTTTTTGCTTACAAATTGGTTGTATCTCTAACTTTGTGAAATATTCCAGTGCTGCTGCAGGATGAAAACACCCTGGGGGCCATTCCCACTGCTTGATGTCCTAAGCAGCTTTGCAATGCAATGAGGTGGCCACCTCATCGTAGCTGCCCACATGTGCTGTATTTAGGACCAGAAATTCACATGTTGTTGTTCCCACATACATCTTTTCTTTATTTTTCCCCCCATCAGGACTGTTTTGAGAGTTACATCTCTATTGCTTCTACTGTGCCCTCGGTGTTGTGCCTGATAGGAAATTTCTGGCTCGTCAACAGGTGAGTGCTGCTCCATTCCTGGAGCTGCTTGCTGTGGCTGATCTGAGCTTTGCCTGCATTGCTCCTGCTTTTCTCTGGCTTCAGCCACAGCTCCCAGATCATACTCAAACATCCAGTGGGGGAAAGCTCTGCAAACCCTGCTTTAGGAGTTTCCACATGGCTAGAGTCAGCTTGAATTGTGCTACTGTAAGTAAATTCTTTATAAAGTCCCTGTTTAATTGCTTGGGAAAGGAAGTTGATGTATCCAGTCATGTGGTGTTTCCTTCTGAAAATGCCAGCATTGTTACCAAGGGGGTCAAACAAGAGCCAGGCTCGTCCTTGGCTTTCTTTAGTCTACTGACCTGGGTTTGTTGCAACCTGACCTGCTTTGTTGCAAGCTTGACTTAAATATAAACTAGCCACCTCCCCTTGTACCATTCCTTATGTTGGGTAAGACTCCTGCACACTTGTGGGAGAAGAAGAAAGTGTTTGTGTGCTCAGTCTCCAGATCTCACTGCTGATTTGGCTCCCAGCCTCCCTCACCCCTCTGCCCTGTCCCCAGATCAACTTGGTCCAGTCTTTTGGCTGGGTACTAAGCAACCTCTGCTCAAAGAACAATTTCTTTTGCAGTGATGTACCTGGGATTGCTTTCACCCAGGTTTTGCAGACAATCACTGCTGTGGCTCTTCATTGCTCCAGTAATGGGGATAGCTTGTGATTTCTGGGAGAAAAGAGTATTTGTGGCTCACTTAGGTAGTGAGCTCAAGTGGAAATAACAGGGTCAGCATTTATAGGCTTCCAAGAAAACTTAGACTTTTATTCCTCATCTCCACCCACTTTATTTCCTTTGCTTGTCCTCACACCAGAGGAGCTGGTGTGTTCCACAGCACTCCACGTTATAAACACAGGAGTATCTCTTTCTGCTTGTCCGCAGGGTGCCCGCCAGTGTCCGGATCCTGTCCTCCCTCTTCGTCATCCTGGCTGTCTTCCTGGTGATCACGATGCTGGTGAAGGTGGACACCTCGACCTGGACCACCCCCTTCTTTGCCCTCACCATTGGCTGCGTTGTCATCGTCAGTGGTGCCTCAACTATCTTCAGCAGCAGCATCTTTGGGCTGAGTAGCCGCTTCCCCATGCAGAACTTGCAGGCTCTGATCTCAGGTTGGTGTTCCGTGATTGGTTTTCTTTCACCTTCTGCATCTGGGGTTTGTTTTAGCAAAATAACTTTAGTAAAATAAAGGGAAGTTGCTGAAGAGAAACATGCCTGATCACATGAGCCAGGGCTTCTGCTTCTATAAATAGCCATAAACTCAGCAGAGATGAGGAGAGCAGTGGTCATTCACTGCTCCTGGTGCAGAGGGACACTCTGCAGAGCAGCTCTAGCCAGTGTGGTGGCTTGACCTGCTTATTTGTTCTGCACAGGGAGGAGGGAAGATGGAGCTACATCCTTCAGCTTCTCTGTTTGCAGCTGGAGGAATCTTCAGCTTTGCATTGTCTCCTCCTTTCTGCTCAGCATTTCCATGAGTGATGAAGGGCACATTGGGAGCTGTGAGTGATGAGCTCCCTGGAGGTTGATAATGTTACAAATGTGCTGTGGCATGGCTGACAAGCCAAGAGGGGAAGGGGAAGAAAAACAAGATGGAGAAATTTTTCCTGGGGCCAGGAGAGGAGTGTTTTAATGAGTTTAACCCAGTGGGGTAAATCACTGTATCCCTGAGAACACATGCCTGCTGCTGCTCATGGCTTGAGTTTCTGCCTGGGGCAGTGCAGAAGAAAGATAGTTACGTTTGTGCCGAGGGAAAGCCAGGTGTAGGCTTTGGGCAGGGTTTGAACCTTTACTGCGGGACTTGGCACATGCAAACCCAGCAGGTTGTGTCCCACCCTGACCCTTGGCTGTGTTGGAAAAGGATGCAGAGTGGGACCTAGGCTGTGCTGCAGCCCCATGGATGGCTGTGTTGCAGTGAGTTGTGGAAGTGGAGATGAGATGTGTGCAGCTGCACCTTGAGCTGGGTCTGGGGCCCAACGCATGGGACAGGGATCTGAACTGCTACCCCTCAGGAGATTATATGTGTGTTGATGGTGTTTCTGGATTGACCTTCTGCATTCACATGCTCTTCACTGGGGTGCTCGGGGTTGCTTTCTGCCGCTACAGTGCAGGCAGCCTCAGTCCTAGGTTCTGAGCTCCAGCTCTCTGGTCCCCCACCACAGGTCAGGCCATGGGCGGCACAGTCAGCGCCATCGCCTCACTGATAGACCTGGCAGCAGCGGCCAATGTTACAGACAGTGCCCTGGCCTACTTCCTCACTGCTGACATCTTCATTGTCATCTGCATCATGGTGTTCCTCCTCCTTCCCAGGCTGGAGTACTCCAGGTGCGTGCACCAACCTGCCGTGGGTGTCCTATTAGTATGAGGTAGGAGGTTGCCACTGTCAAAGCCAAGCGGTATGGTTGGAGAGACTCATGTAGTATTTGCTGTGCTGATCCCTGCCCTGTGACCCTCTGACATCCTCCCTCACGCCCTGATAGCCACCACCTGCCATGCTTCTGCATTCACCCAAACCATGTTAGCTACGTTTTGGTCAAGGGAAGAGGGGCGATGACACTAAGGCTTCTGAAATCAGTGTGTCAGAAGAGAGACCTAAACTGGGAACAGCTAGCTGGAGGGTCACCATAAGACATCCATATCTGCAATGTCATCTGTTGATGTGCATGACCTGTTGGCTGTGTTGGTGCTTGCAACCCTCAAACCCACTTGGTCCCCAGTGTGAACTACCAGGGGTGTAAAGGGTAGGTGTGACTCCCTGACTTTCAGCCCTCTGTATGAAGAGGGAGCTGGACGTGTGAAGAAGTCACTGTGACTGCCTTCAGTGGGTCCAGCAGACATCCCTGTATTGCCAGCTTCTGTTTGCTCTCTCTCTAGAACTCAGTTTGTGTTCCCTGCCCACCTGGCTAATCACCTTCCTCCTTCTATCTCTTTAGGTACTACATGGGCAGCCAGATGGAGAGCCCATCTCTGGCCACTGTGCCATGTGACAGCTCTGTGGAGGATGAGGCAGAGCCAGGAGTCTCCACAGATACCCCCTTCATCACAAAACCCACTGGCATCTTCCTGCTGCGCCCCATTCTGCAGAAGACCTCCTTCCTTGGCTTCTGCCTCTTCTATGTTTTCTTCATCTCCATCATCATCTTCCCTTCTCTCTCCACCAACATTGAGTCAGTCAGCAGCAATTCAGGAAGCCCATGGAGCACCAAGTATTTTGTGCCTCTCACCAGTTTCTTCCTGTACAACTTTGCCGACTGGTGTGGGAGGCAGATCACTGCCTGGATCCAGGTGCCTGGCCCTAAGAGCAAGCTGCTGCTCATCCTCGTCCTCCTGAGGACCATCTTCCTCCCTCTCTTCATTCTCAGCAACTACCAGCCCCGGGCTCACATCCAGCCTGTGGTCTTCAACCAAGATGTCTACCCAGTGACCTTCACAGTGCTGCTGGGGCTGACCAATGGCTATCTGGGGACGCTGATCATGGTCTATGGCCCCAAGATTGTGCCAAAAGAGCTGGCTGAGGCAGCAGGGGTGGTGATGACATTTTATGTTGTGCTGGGGCTGGCTGCAGGGTCTGCCTGCTCCATTCTCATTGTCCACCTTATGTAGAAGAGCACCTGGTGGTGGATTGCCCTTGGTTTGTCATGCTGCTGTTAGGTATTTCAGGATTTTTTCCCCAGAAAGCCAAGCACTCCATGGTGTTGGGGCAGGCTGCCTGCCTTGGCATCCTTCATCCAAGGGGAAAGTCCCCCTTCTGGGAAGGGGTGTCCCTTATGCTTGAGAGGGTCCATTTGCCACTCCCTGGCTCAGCTGGAGCAAAGGGACCAAAACCTCATTGTTGTCCCCAGGGAGCTCAGGGAGGCATACAGTGACTTTAATATGAAACTGGGGCTTTTGGTGGCATCTTGTGTTTTGCTGTTCAGCCCTGTGGAGTTTTGGTGGTTTTGGGTGGATCTTCCTTCATCAAGCTCTGACAGTTGTGTTGAGCTAACAACAAGGGTTTGAACCCTGGAGCACCTTCAGGCAAACTTCAGGAGCTGGCAGCAGCCACATCAGGGAGCAGGACAGCATTTCAGGGGGGATTTGTACATTGGTGCCACAAAAGAAGCAAATATAAGGGAAACCTTACCACTGAGGCTTCTTATTTTTTCCAGGTAAGACTAAAATGAGGGATCATCCACTTCCTAGCACTGTGCTACTTCTAGGACTCTATGTTGTGGCCAAGCTGAGACCATTTCTCCTGCTGCAGTCACAGTCGGTGGTGGTGGGCAACAGCTTATCTGTCTGAAGCTTTCCCGAGGAAAGCAGAATGTCCAGTCCTAAGGTTTTTAAGGCACCTTCAGTCTGTGTTGAGAAAGCACTGTCACAGCCAGGAGAGGTATTGAGAGGCTCTGATGTGATTTTCACAGCAGAGAGGTGATTAATTTACTTAGACAGGCAACAAATGCTCTCCAGATGTTTCCCAAAGGGAGTTATGGGGATACAAAAAAAATCAGGCCCCCCCTAAGAGGACTGGCTTTTAAAGTCACTTACACTTCCATATGCAAATGCAGCCTGGGCTAAATGTAGTTATTGTATTGATTTTTCTCCAGTCAGGTGGGTTTATGGTCTGGGAGAGGTGAACTAGTAAGCAGGATATATGAGCATAACTGGACATTGCAGCTGCTGCCTTGGAAAATGTTTCCTTTGAGACTGGGTTATTAGAGATGCTCTGTTAGTGGGATGATCTCTCAGCATCTCCTGTGTAGCTGAGGAGCAATGAAACTGCTGGTCTGGGTGGCCAGGCCACCTCCTTGCTTGCTGAATATGGTAGTTAGAACGAGGGAGGTGGTGGGAGTGAAACTTTTCCACCAGTGGCTGGTGGCTTTACTGGGAAAATCATAGTATCAGTATGGCTGGAAAGGGCCTCCAGAACCTCTGAGTCCAGAACACCAGGATGGCCTGTGGTTAATTTCGGCTTACTGGCAACACACTCAAGTTTTTGCTTTACAGCTGATTTTTATTTAAATGTAAAATCCAGCCATACAGAGAGAATTTACAGGGTATATGGTACCAAGGAGCAGCCCCTTGGCTACCCAGTGCCCAGCCAGGGACTGCTTTGGCCAGCATTGACCCAGGTGAACATCCACCTCAGCTTGAAGGGAAGCGTGGGGGCTGAGGATCGTGTGTGCTGCTCATGGGGGTAAGTATTTCCATCACCTCCATGGGCCCTGCTTGGAGTGAGGCAGTAGGCAGTCATGGCTCAACCAGAACGTCCCTTTGTGGCCTTTAGTACTTCCCACTTGAGTCTGTCTCATGGTCTGCTCTCCTCAACTCATCCATGTGCCCCCAGTCCTGGGTATGACAGAATTCTGCTTGTTTACACCTCTGCTGATCCTCCCCCTCATGTTACAGGCCAAATATGTCAAGACTGAACTTCATTACCTGATTCTGTTGCCAATGAAGTTAATTTCTGATGATGTGCAACCACTGCTGTCTGGAGTGATTCTCTCTTGAAGATGTACCAACACACCATTTTTCCTTCTGGTTTTCTGTCTCCCAGCTTGGGTTGTAAACTCTGACCGAGCTGGGTGAAGGAACCCCAAAGAACTGCTGAGAGCCCTGATATTCTAATTTAATACCTCCAGGTGACCTGTGGGTAGGTATGGGGAGCACATGACCTGCATCTGCAGGGTCAAGCAGTGAGGAGGGAATTGATCCTTTGTCTTTGCTGGTATCAGGGGAGAAATCCATATAGGCTCTAGTTGGGCGGGGATCAGATCTGGGTGTGGGGGGACTGCTGGTGGGACACTGCAGTGTGGGATGGATGCTGAGCCACAAGTGCATGGGTGATCTGCACAAGGGAATGGGTGATTTTAGTGATGTGACAGCAGGGAGGTAATTACTGCTGTACAGTACCTGGACAGTCACATAGTGCTCTGTGGAGGCCATGTCTGAGACCTCAGGGTGAAAAAAAGCAGAATGAGGATGAAAACAGGTTGCAAGGCAGGACAGAGGATGCTGTATCTCAGGTGTGTTAGTCAGAATGCCACCACTGTTCATTTTTTGGTAGTTTTTAATAACTGATCTTTAATAAGGCGTGCAGCCCTCAGCCCCAGTTTCCAGTCGAAGAGTGATGTGTGCTCTCTACCATTCTGCAGAACAATCTAGAGGCTGGAGCGCCCCTTGCTTCTCTGATGGCCAGAAAGCAGAGGAGATACATCTGAGCTTCTGTTCAAAGGACACGGAGTCAACTCCCATTTCTTTTGGGCGTTCAGTTCATCTTCTTTTTTGGTCTCTCAGCTTAGTAGTGCCAGCTGCTCCCCACTTCTGAGTTGGAGCATTTCAGCTCAGGTACCAAGGGCTGTTAAAGCAAGCACGCGTGCTCATATGAACAGGGGTTATGAAGCAGTACTCATAACCCATCAGCTGCAAGTGACTTTGCCTTGTTTCCTGCTAATCTCCAAAACCTCGTCTAGCCTGTTCCTACTTGAGGGAGTGTCCTGCACACAGAAATGGTGCTATCTCATCATCTGTGATGCCAGCCTTTGCATTACAGAGGCTTTGGTGCAGTACTGTTGCCCTTTGGGGTATGGAAACTTGTCTGAAACAACCTTGTTGTCCTTCAGCATCGCCTTGATGCTGAAGAGAAGCTTTGCTGCCTCTCAGCTGCTGCACTGCATGTGTTTTGGGGCAGGCCTCCTCCTTTCAGCGATTTGTTGGGATGCATCACAAGTCTAAAGTGCAGAGAGCTCAGGATTGCCTTTGGTGGTCTGACTGTGGGGGTGGGTGCTGCTCAGGCAGTGGTACGCAGTACTCATCCACAGAGCATCTCTACCTGTCCTCAGCATCCCAGTGAAGCTCCTAATGAGCTCTGGCTCACTGGCCCACAGCCAGCCAGGGGCTAGCACACATGACCTTATTCCTAATTGCTGCCCCATAGCAGCTCCATTTGTTGGGCAGCAGGGCAGCACCCTGCTATGTACAGCTTTGTGTGGAGAACTGTCCCCTCACTGTGGGCCAGATGCTGCTCTCCAAAATGCTTACCTCTCCACAGCCACAGAAATGCAATTTCAAGACATCCTTTACCCCTTGGCCCTTTTTCTGTTTTGCACATGGGGTTGAAGCCTTCCAGTCTCCGCAGCTTTGTGACGAGCATCCTCGAAATGCCAGTGTTTGTCATCTTTGTCAGGGACTTTGGTGGTTGGTGCCTGGCAGACAAGCTGAGCTGATCCTACTCCTCCATGGGCAGTAGAGAGAAGAAAATATCTCTCTGAAATGTTGCCAGCCAGCTGCAGGCCTGCCTGGCTGCTGTTCTCCTTCCTCGTGTTTTATGGAGTAATTTGTACTATATTTACTCGACGGTGATAAATAGTTTTTAAAATGGAAGCAAGGAAAATGCTGCAGAGTGCATTGTTACAAAAAAGCCCTGCTTGCCATTCCAGCAGAGAGAAGGGAAAAAAAGGGATAAAAATCACCATCCTAGGGACGTGCTGTTCATCAGATTGGGGTATTTTTTTTCCCGTTGATTTGTGTGCCTAATGTGAGGAGGAGAAGAAGTCACAGATGCATGCTGAATTCTGCAGGGAACATATGCATGCATTTAAATCATTTACAGCATTTACTGGTGCAATTGTAAAGCATATTATTTTTCTGCATTTGTAATTAGGCTCCAAACAGATGGTGGAGGACTGTAGCTTCTGATTAGACAGGCTTGTGCTCGGTTGGACAGCACTGTGAGAACAAACTGAGCTGAGAAAGTTTTCCTCCTAATTTATCATGCCGTGGTAGGGAGGGGGGAAGAGGAGCTGGGGCTGGCTGAGCATGGATTTCAGCATGCCCACAGCAGGCTGCTCCCTGTGCCAGTCCTGCCTGCTGATGGATGAGAGGCACACACACGTACACAGACCCCCCACCAGCTCAACTTTGAGTCCAGGTTTTGTAGCCCTGCCTCGGTCTGCGCTGCACAGCTTTGGATACCCAGCAGTGCAGAATGGAATGCCTGCTTTGACAAATGCTTTTAATATAAAGCAGAAGGCTTGGGTTTGAGCAAGGTCTTTAAAGCAGGAGTGAGCTCTAGGCTTGTGGCTGTGTGAGGAGTAAGCATGCATGCCCAGCCATAGCTCAGCTCTTTGGCATAGCCTTCCCTCTGCCATCCTGGCAAGCCCTCAGCTTGGCAAGGTGGGTAGAACTCTCCTGTACCTCTACTGGGGGCATCTTTGAGGGCTTCAAGGGCAGTGCGTGGTTGGCCCATCAGATCTTCATCTCGAGGGCATGGCTCCCATTTTAAATGCATCACTGTGAAGACCCACTGGTCTCATTTGTGACTTTAAGCAGCAACACCACCTCTTCAGAGCCAAAGCGCAAGTACATCTGTGGTAGGCTTCTGTTCCTGTGCATGTACCTTCACTCCAGCTGCAGAGGACGATTTAGTAGATGTTGTTTGTACTTCTTCCTAAACTTTCTGCTTTTCTTGGCTTACACACTTAAATTCCAGGTGTGTGAACCCAGCCAGAATAGATGAAATGAAAGGCAACCGAAAGAACAGAGCAATGCAGAACAGGAGCATGATGCAGTCTCTGAGTTGCTTGTTTGTGTTGTCTACTTTTTTGGTCAGAGACTCAGATAAATCCATGGGTCTGGAAGTTGAGTGGCTGGGTGAGCAGGCTTCCACTGAAATGACCATGTGCCTGAATCTACTTTGTGTCCCCTTTGCTTGTTCTCTCCCAGCTGTGTAGATGCCCATCGCCTACCCTTGAGTGTTTGTCTTCTTGTTCCTATGGATTACCACTGAAGATACACATAGGGGTGCCCAAGAGCTGGCCAGGAGGGAGGTCATCTTCTACCTAGCACAGTGTTCTTGGTAGTCCCTGACTTTCAGAAGTGGACAGCCTAGGCGCAGCTCAGAGACAGCATGGTGTAAAAGGTGACACAGCAAAGGATATGGTGGTATGGGCCAAGACACTATGTCCAGCCTGGCCTGAGGATATCCAGAGTTGTCCTGTGGATGCTGTGCCTGTAGGTGGCACCTTTTACTCTGCTGAGGAGAAAAGAGACTTGGGGGGGGGGGGGGGGGAAAAGAGGGATGGTAACATAGGGATAAGAGAAAGATTCTTTTGGTGTGTGGCATGAAATAAGTTGGAGTTGTCATCCAGCCCCCTGGGAGGAAAGGACCCAGCTTCCAAACCTGTCCCCTCTAACTGCTCTTGCTCAGCATTGCCTGTCAGTCATCACCAAAATGGTCACTACTCTCTAAATCTACATTCCCTATCAGTAGGAAATTACACCGAGGTCTGCTTCAAAAGTCAGTGGTGAGAACCCACCCAACTTCTCAAAGATTCTGTATTAAGGGTTAGGGTGGTTTTATTTCCTCATTAACCCTTCTGGATAGGACAAGCCCAGTCAGGGGCCACTGGGTGCCTTGGGGTCCCTAGAAAGGAATGTGTCCTGACTGCTTCCAGCTCAAGCTACAAAGAGAGACAACCTGTTGTGCAAGTGGGCTGCTCTGAGGTCTTTAGAGCTTCCACCAAGTCTCCTTGGGGTGGTCCTGAAGGCTTTTTGGAGCTCCCACCTCAACCTTTTTGGCTGTATGTTATTCCTATGCTGCATCTCTGACTGTCTAGTCCCCATTGCCCTGGTGCACCTGGGGATGATCAGTCCAGGGGTTGCTCAGCTGGACTCACCTGATGGGTTCATGAGCTGGTAGGTGCCTCATGAAGGATGGCATGTGTCCAGCTCCTGCCCTTCCCACCATCTTTAAGCTCATTTGCTTTACCCTCCATACAGGCTGACATCTTACAAAGATGCAATTTGAAATGTCATTCTAGAGGAAATAAAGGAATTGGGTGCTCTTTCATCTCTTTCCTTCTGCAGAGTTCAAAAAGCGATCAATCCATCAACTTTGCTCAGAATTCTTCCCAGCCTTCTTCTTTCATAAATTCCTAAACAAATAATGTGATCTTAATATTCGCCTTAAAATTCTGAGTGAAATGGACCTGGAAATTAATTTCACACAGGAAGGACCATCTCACCATCAGCCTCAGTGCAGGTGGTTGGAAAGAAAACCCTATGACTACTGTCCAAATTAATTCTGCAACTCAGGGGAGAGGGCAGTGTGGGAGGAGCTGCCTCCCTTGTGCTGCTGTCCTGACCCACACCATGATGTGGGTTGTAGAAAGCTACAAGCAATGGACACTACCATCATTCTTGTGGTCTTGCCAGTGTATGATACCCACATGCTTTCCAAGAAGTGAAAACAAAGGGCATGGGCTGCTATCCCTGAGCAAAAAGCGCTCTTGCACTTTTGCACAGGTTTTATTTACTGAACAAAGGATGACAGTCTGGGGAAGTGCACCAAGGAATCCTTGTGGGACATTCCTGGAGAACAGGAGGCATGGAGAAATGACTGATGGTGCAGTATTGCATGCACAAGCTGTCATCTGGCTGATGGCTGGTTAGACCCTGGGGTCCACAGCAGTCTGTGGTCCATGGCAAGCAGAGGTTATTGAGTAGCTTAGCCAGGCAGGATTTTGCACATATCTGCCTTTTACATGCTCTCAATGTGATGCTTCAGCCACCTAAAGTTTCAGAGATGAATGGCTGTTCTGCTTCTTCCAGCAGAAGGGCTGGGGAGGACAGAGAGGTGCAGAACACTACAGGGGCAGTTGGATGGAGAAATATTCTGTAGTTAGGTGGAAAATGAGAGGGGAAGAAGCCCTGCAGAACAATTTCAAGGTTGAGCAAGTTGTGCCAAGAGGATGTGAAAGCTCTGCCTAGTTGCTCTGCTTTTGCAGTCAGGACAGAGGAAGGGAATCATGGGATCTGGCTCAAAAAAGTTTCCTAGTAAGGAGCCCATGGATGAAGGCTGGTATAACAGGAAAGTACTGTGCTCCCTGCCTTCTAGGGTTGGCTCTAATTCTCATGGACCCTAATCCCAGTGGTTACTGGGGACATCCCTTTGCTTGCTTCATTTTACTCCCTTTTTTTTTCCCCAGCTGCCAGCTTGTTAAAAGGCAGTTGGGATGGTGCACAACCCCACGGGCTATGTCTCAATGCAGTGTTGCTTCCTTCAAATGGGAGTTTGGGAACATCAGTTGTGTATGGTGATTTGAGGTTCAGCCTGCAAACAGCAGTTGCTGCCCAATTTAAACCAGGCTGGATGGATAGGTGGAGCTATCAAGATCCTGAATGGGTTCTGTTAACCTGAGCAGGGCAATCCTACTGGTCCTTCCCCACTGTGAGAAAGGCTGCAGCCACTAGGAATTGGACCAAGAGCCTAAGGCAGACCCACGGTACAGGAGGAGCTAGGCTGACCTGCGCAAAACAGGCCTTTAAACTGGTCAGGATGTGACTAGGGTTGCATACTGAAAGCTGCTGTGTGAGGCCAAGGCACAAGGACCAGGCAGCGATTAAGTAGAGAGATTTGCTCTTGTGTAAATAGAAACACTGACCTGAATTTATCATGAGAATCTTTAAGTGAGATGTCACTTGTGTGCAGCCAAAGTGGCTGCAGGGAACAACTGGGCTTGAAATGTTCCTTCAAATTGCTTTGGTTTTCCCTCCCCTTTTTAGTTTTTCCTCTCCTAATTAGTTCCTGACTTTATGAATGGGACTGGAATCTGCACAGACCAGTTATCCTGATGCTGCACATGCCACCTGTGCAGATGAAGAGGTCAAGGGAGGGCCATCGAGTTCAGGAGTGAGAAACCATCCCATCCAGTGTGAGCTCAGCTCAGTGGGATGCTTGAAGCCCTGTATCAGTGACCTGCAACTTTAGGATAAGCTCAGGTACTAAGGGCAAAATCCTTACTTAGTAAACCCAGTCCAAGCCAGATGTGGCATGAGGACATTATTTTTCACAGAAAGTACTTGGTTAAGTGCGGACAGCTCATCGCACTCAGCTGTTTGCCAGAGGCTTCAGGTTTTGACCCCAAAGCGGCTGTGCTGTGCCTATGTGGAGGGGATTTGCCTATGTGGGCCAAAGGCAAGGATTTGCTTTGTGATCCCCTGCTGGGTTTAGGACAGTCGAAGGGGACTGACAGGTGGGAAAGGCTGTGTATCAAGGTGAATGAATGGTTCAGCAGATGTACCATCGTGTCGGTGGAAACCAAGGGTCGCTGTACTCAGGCAGAGCAGCTCAGGAGGGATAGCGGCCACCACGGGGCCCCTGGTCATGTATGATTTAGGTGTTGCCGGCCCTGAGAGCCGCTCCCCACAAAGGTCAGGAAAACAGCAATAACCACAAAAATTATAATATTGATACTCAGCTTAAGTTTCATGGGGCCAATGCCCACCTGAAGTTGTATTTGAAGAGGCAGCCGCTACCCCCGGGGTCCCCGTGCCCGCCTGGGATTTGGGGGATGGGGGCCGGCTGCTGCACACCCCGCGAAGGGTTGGGAGGGGTCGGTAGTGGAGCTAGCACCGAAATACTCGTTACCTGGTCCAGGGGCGCTGCGCCTCTGCATCATCCGCCCACTCCTCCTCCCCTTCTTTCCCCCTCCTCCTCCCACGGCCGCTCGCTCGCCAGGCGGGGCGGCGACGGCAGCGGGAGGGGGGAACATGGGGGGACACTGCTGACACCGGGCACTGGCTCCGCCGCCGCGGGTAATGCCCCCGCGAGTTCGCTTCGCTCCACTTTTATTGTTTTTGGAGGGTGAGGGGTGTGCGGAGGATACGGGGCGCGGACTCACCGGCATCCCCCTCCGCTCCCGCCCCCTTCCTCAGGGGCGAGCGGCTGCGAGCTCTGTGCTCCTTCCCGAACCTCGCTTCGCTGCTTGCACCAAGGGGACAACTTGTTTGGGGTGAGCGCTGCCGTCATTATTATTAATTTTTTCTTTTAGGGGGTGGCGTGTCAGTGCGGCGGTTTCAACGGCTGAGACAAGCCTTTCTCCCGTTGAGCATCTCTAATAATAACAGCGTATGCTAGTGTCTGCTCTTCTGTTCCTTTCGGGTCCCCAAACTCCCCGCCACGGCTCCCACTTGGAGTTTCGCTTGGGAGCGGGAGGCGGTAGGAAGTCGTGAAGTTTCCCGGCTGAACTTGGTCAGAGCCGAGGCAAGGGTTGTCGGACTGAGTCCCTCAAGAGGAGGGGGGATTTAATCCCTTCAAAACGTAATATGTGGCGGGGGAAACTGCTTTTCTAAATGATTTTACAAATTACAAACTCGCTCTGAATAAGCTGCATAGTATTTCTTGAGAAAAAGCTTCCTCACCCCACACTCTTTTGCTTGCTTCTCATTTCCTTAATCTGCTTCATTTAAATGAATGTTTTCCTGCCCACCGACCCGTCACACATCCAGTTTGGCTCTGGATAGGCATCTTTAGCTTTGAACTGATCGGTGGAGCTTTTATTTTGACTTTATGAGTCCAATCCCTACTAAACCCACTGCTAAATTACATTTCCCACCCTTCTGACTATCAGAGTTTGGGGCTCGTTAGAGGTGTCTTGGCTTTTGGGGCTTTCTCCTGGTGCTGAGTTCATCTGTTTGATCCACCCGGCACCAGCCCCTTTGTTCTGATTCATGAATTTTTGGATGCCACAAGATGGCAAATAGTAGACCATTCCCACTTGCTGTTGGAAGTACAGGCATAGGGCTTTGTTACTGGTGTTTAGGTGGGTAAATATAAAGTTTTGTGTCAGTAGTAAAAACCTGTCAAAAAGAAAAAGTAGTGAGGTTGTTGATAGCCAAGGCAACAGTTAATTAGAAATAAATACAGCATTGCTGGGATCCTTCTTTGGTCGGGTAGAAGGGGATGGGATGATGTGTTGCTTGGTCACAGGTGAGTAATGCAGCTGGCTGGGGCTCTCCCATGGGTATTGCGTGTGAGGAGGACACATCCAAATCCAGTCCTGTGCCAGCGATGCCTAGGATGCTGCCAGCATCCCCTTGCCAGCTTTTTTTGTTTCCCCAAGCTGCCTCTCCTCTCTCACTCACCATTGTTTTCTGAGAGGAGTGTGTGATGCTGGAATGGGAAGTTTTCTATACTATTGCATGGAATGGTTTTGATGTCTTTTTTTCTTGTACTGAGGGAAAATCCCTGTCTGGTGGCAAATCCCCTGGATATGACTGATGTCATGGGTCAAGAGGGCTGGCAGACCTGCTGTTTCCTTGTGCCCACAATAGCCAGCCTGCACCTTACAGACTTGGATCCTTCCCAGGGTCTTCCCAGTGCATCCTGCAGCAACCCGGGATGCCTCATACCTGTGGCTTTGGTGCATAGTAGCACTACGGGATAGAGCTGGTGCAGGGGTGTTTAAATTAATTTTTCTGTGTGTGTGGGCTAAGATATTACCATGGGGAAACTCAGACTTGTCAAAATTCAGGTGGGTTGTTTTGAGGGAGAGAGTTTTACCACTGTCTTCTCCCCTGTCCAGGGGAAGGTGAGGAAATCTTGTAATTCCATTTTCCTTATTCAACTCCTCCCTCCCTCCCAATCACAAAGCTCTCTTGTTTCAGGAGGCAGGCTGTAGGTTTTGTAGCACCCAGTCAAAATTGTGTTGTGCAAATACAATGATTTCTTTTAAGATCAGGTTGTAAAACACTCCCTTTATGGGAAACTGTAAAAAGTGATATGTGGGTTTGGTTTCTTTTTCCTCTTTCTGTGATAAGTGGGAGGAACAGTGTTTGCTGGGAGCTGCACAGCTCGGCAATTAGTCAGAATTGGTCTGGGAAGGGTATCTAGTCCATATGCAAGGAGGCTGCATGTCCTTTCTGGGGCATCATCTGATTTGTACCAGGGAGGCAGCACTAGAAACAGTTTTCTATTGCTCAGCTGCAGTTATCTCCAGAATAATGTCTGTGCTGTGGCAACTTCTCTGACCTGATAGAGATGTGCAAACAGACATGGTACCTGTGGTCCCCTTTGGAGCACACCCCAGGAGCAGCTAGGGTAGAGAAAACTTTTTAAAAAGGATTTAATGTATGATGTTTCTTAAGTGGTCTTGAGCACAGATTATTTTTAAATTTAAGAAGCTCTAGGATAGGAGTTAGCTTGATGAGCAGCTGGCCTGTGGCCCCTCAGGGTATGAAATGTCCTGACTGCTTGCAGCCAGGCTGTTGTTGCATTCCAGTTGATGTAGCAGGAGGTTTGCTGTATGCATGGAAAGTTCAAAGTACCTCCAAAAACTTCGGCATGCTCTCTCACATCAATGTTCTGTTTTTTAGAATAAAACCAATTTTAATAATGCTTGCCAAATGATGAGGGTTACTTTAGGAATTTTATGGCCCAAGACATGAAAATTCATATCTTCATGCTTGCATTGCTATCACACTTTGTTTCAGCATGCAGGTTCTGCAACAGAAACGAATCTCTGGTTAAGGCTTGTCTGAATCTTGCAAATGTCCTGGATCTTGCCTTAGCTTAGTAATGACTAGGACATTATGGCAGGAGCTGTAGTAGCATTTCTGTACAGGCTGTCCTATGCAGTGAGCCAAGCTCAAAGCTTCAATTCATGTGCGTAGGAAACCTTTGGTTGTAAAGTGTGGCTTTCAGTCCTTGAAGATGTTAACAGCCACTAGAGCCATGTGCTTGCTGACTGTGGTGTGCTCCAATAAATCATAGAATGGGTTGGGAGGGACCTCCAAAGGTCATCTAGTCCAACCCTTCCACAGTGAGCAGGGACATCGTCAACTAGATCAGGTTGCCCAGAAGCTTGTACCTTAAATTTTTCCAGGGACTCAACCACCTCCAATTACCAGAGGGGCTGAACAGGGCACTCTTTCTCTGCTGGACAGCCTCGTGGAAACATCTATTTGAACAAATGCCCCAGGGCCAAGGACCTTGCTGGATGTGTATTGTGATGGAAACTGTGATCTGCCTGTGGGAGGTCTGAAACGTCCCTTCTCCAGGCTCTGCCGGAGTCAGTGTTACAGAGAGGCTTTTTTCTGTCCCTAGCCTGAATTGCTTTGCCCTTATCTGTGCATTTGATAAAACATCTGCTCTCCAGGCTAGGAAGATGTTCTGCTTGGAGTATGCTGGAAAGAAAGTCACTGGGGGGACAAAAACAAATGGAAATAGGGGGATATGCTGGTGCCTAGGCTGCTGCAGCTTTGTAAAGCACATCTAAGAGGACTGGGCATCTTAAAGGTTCCTCGGCTCCAGCTGGTGTCCTGGGAGGACTTGCGTGAACAAGCCTGTCATGGCTGATGAACTACTGCCATTAATTCAAATAACTTCATCTCTACTGAACGCCTTTTGTCTTTTGGTTTAACCCCCTGCTCTCAGAAGCTGCTGTTTGGGATTGAGGGATCCTGGGGTCATATTTTCCTTCTAAGACCCCATATGCCTTTCCCTCTACTGTCACTATCACAGACTCTCCCCCCTCCCTGCTAAAATTTCAGCTTGCGAGCGATTAAGCCTGTGAAACTGTTTCGTCAGATAAACCTCCCGTTTAGGAGCTCCAGCAGCCAGTGGGCCTTGAAAAGGGTTGCAGCAAAGTGCCTCTAGCTGAAAGTCAAGTGCGCTTTGTGTAAAAGCAGCAAGGACACTTCTGTCTTGATTTGGAGGAAGCAAGGAATGGCCTGAGTTTTTGCAGCTCTGGTTGCTCATTGCGAGTTCTCTGGATTGGTTTTTTTCCTGCCTTCAGAGCGTCCTTATTTGTCTGTCTTTTTGAGATCTCTCAATTCTACAGTCCAGGTTACCCAAAGACTGAACAAGTACCCTTGTTGCTGCTTTTTAGTGATGCAAACACCCAACCTGAACCTTAGGAGCAGCTGGAAGCACGGCAGGAGTGTGAGATAATGGATGCACATGTGTCCAGGGTCCTGTGCTGATGAGGCTTGGGACAGTTGGGTTAATGATTGTGCTTGATCTTAAAGGCTTTTTCCAACCTAAACAGTTCTGTGATTGAGTGTGTGTGAGGAAGATGAAGACAACTAACTAGTCTTCTGTGGCAGAGCTTTGAAATGTAGTTTCATTACTGAATATTGAGTGCTCCTGGTTCTGTGGCTGATGGCTAACTCTTGAGGTTGCTGCTGAATTTATTGCCTTGCTCATGTGGTGATGGGTGTACTACTTAGAGTGAAGTTTACAGCAGGAAGCCTAAGCCAGTCACCTACTGCATGTCTGCTGATTGTGCCTGTTATTCTGTAAATGGGGACAGAGCCATATATAAATTAATGCTTATTGTAATTCCACTTCAGGTTGTTGTTATTGGGCAGGGATGCCCCCTCCCAAGCTGAAATACAGCTGTGTGCCTGTGTGTGAAGCAGGGCAGGAGTGCCCCAGGATGTGGAAGCACAGGTGGTGTGACAGCATTGCATACTCCAGAAGGCTGTGTTGGAGCCCTGGCTGTGTCTCCTGTATTGTTCTGATGGTGGTGCTTGCACGTCTAGCATTTTTCCAGGCAAGGCATGAGAAGAAAGCATCCAGCCTCCTGGTCACTGGCAGACTTCGAGTGAGGCCTTCAGCACCTTTGCATTTGCCATCTGGAGAAAGACTGTCTTGTGAGATGAGACTGTCTATGCCATGTTGCTGAATTTATCTATTTACCTCAACCTCAAGCAGTAACTCCAGCCTTTATTGCACTAACCTTTTTTTCACCCCTCTGTTGTTGGTTGCTTTTCCACCTTTTCATCCCACAGTAGCATTACTGGCTCTGTAGCGATGCTGCTCTTTTGCTGCCTTGCCTCCACATGCTGAGCTCTATACGGGAGCAGCCCAGGAATCAGGCAAGCTCTGAGCCTCTTGGCTTGGTCTCCATGCATAATCCTAGACTGCGTCCTTGTTTAGGAGCTGTGCTTCCAGCTTAATTGAGGTTTTGTGACTGGAAAATGGTTGCTAGTCACTGTAGGCATCATAGCAACCAGTGCTGGAGCCATGGTAGAGCTAGTGCTGCCCCACCTGAAAAAATCATACATTTAGCATTTGCTCTTCTATCTACCCAAGCAGGGTCCTGCTCTCAAGGCCCCTGTGAACTTAGTTCTCACATAGTGTGAGTGAAGAGATGAACTAGATGCTTATTCTTTTAGCACTAAAATGCTTTCCTAGGGATCCCACAGATGTGGTTGTCAGACTGACCAAAGCCAGATGACCCAAACCACAAAGTAGTGGTATGCTGCAGTGCAGGCTCTTCATGTCTCTCCTGCAGAGCAGGGCAGTTCTTGGAATTAGTTTATAGCAGGTGCAATGGCTTGGAAATCCAATTTCATTTCCAATCCAGACCAAGTTTTCTTGCATGGCCCAAGAAATTCGCACACAGCATTTTATTCTGATGTAGGTTGTTGATTCTTCTGATTTTGGCTATTGTCTTGGGAAAGCCAACTTCTGCTGTCCCAAACAAAAGATTTCCACTCCTGTCCTTGTTTCGAATTGGCATTAAATTGCTGGAAATAAGAGGAACTCTGTTGTTTGTTGTCAGCAACTACCAACTCTAGCTTTTTCCATGTCAGAAGGAGGGTTTCACTATCACCAATTGGTGCTAACTGGGATTTGCAGAGCAGCTTAGACTCTCTGTTGGCTTTGTGGGCATCCCCTGGGCTGGGTGGGGAGGAAACACCTGTACCTCCGAGCTCAGTTCTGCTTTTGAGCTGAAGGAAAGGGAGAGAGCAGCATTGATCTTGCTCTTCTTTCAGTAAACACCAGTTTGGCGCTTGGTGGATTGTGGCAATCTTGTTCCCTGTTCTGTGCATCCAGCCGCCTTCCTCCCATTGCAGGTGAATATGCTAGTCTGTATTTATTTAACAAGGGGGAGATTTTTCCTTCTCTGTGGGGAGTAGAAGAAAAAGGGCAAATTTTTTCACTGGGAACAAATCTCATTTTCAAGAGTCCTGACAAAATGAGCCATAAAATTACAATATTTCAAAGTGCTTTGTAATTCTAGCACGGATGGCTCTTCATCATGGAATCTGAAAGCTCAGAAAATATAAAACTCATTAGATTAAAATAAACCACCTACTGCATGGAAGAAAAGCTTATTTATAAATATCAATTTACTTCTGATTACCCTGTTCTGCAATGTGGGGTTTTTTAGGAATTATGATTTGTGTGTAGTTCATGCCAATATGTGTGTGTGTGGGGGGGATAATTAAAATTTTACTGGTTTTCTTTTCCCCACTTAGTGTAACGGCCCAGCCACAGAGCAGTAACAATAGGAAAAGGTGAATTTCCATTTCAGGAGCAGAGGGGTGGATCAGCTGTGAAAGCAGGAGTGGCTGCACCTCTAAGATGCTTGTGTTCTGGGTTTGAGGGCCAGTGCCACGCCATGTGCTTTGGAAGGGGGATGGTCAGGGTGGTTTCTTTGAACATGCGGTAGTGGCACTTGTTGGTTTTGCTTCCAAATTGGCCAACATGATGGAGGAAGCTGGGGAAGAGTGGGCATGGTTGGTGTGCTGGGGGAAGATGGGTCTTCTAGCAACTGCCACAGACATGATGGGATCCTGGAAGCATCTCGGGGGTTTCCTGGGATGCCTGTGAAGTACCAAATACTGTGACCAGCAGGACAAAGGAGGTGATTCTGCCCTGATATTTGACCCCGGTGAGGCCACACCTTGAGTACTGGGTGCAGTTGTGGGCACCACAGTATAGGAAGGACTTTGAGATGGTTGAGAGGGTGCAAAGAAGGACAGCTGGGTTGATTACGAGCCCAAAGAAAGGTCTGCTGAGAGGTTGAGGGAGCTGTTCAGCCTAGAGAAGAGGAGGCTGAGGGGAGACCTCACTGCTCTCTACAAGTACCTGAAGGGAGGTTGTAGTGTGGTGAATGTTGTCCTCTTTTCCCTAGTGGTAGGACAAGAGGAGATGGGATCAAGTTGTGCCAAGGGAGGTTTGGACTGGATATTAGGAAAAATGTCTTCTCAGAGCAGTGATGCCTTGGAACAAACAGGCTGCTCAGGGAGGGCGTGGTCATGGAGAGGTTGAAAAGGCAGGTGGATGTGGTGTTTGAGAAGATTGGTTAGTGGTTTGGGGTTGTAGGGGTAGGTGGTTGAACTTTATGATCTTGAAGGTCTTTTCCAATCTTGATGATTCTACAGTTCTGTGAAATGTTATGGGTGGGTTCCCCTGGCTGCTGGGCTCACCTCTCGGAGGGCTGTTATTTGTGCTGCGCTGCTGGAGAAGGGCTTTTTGGGGAAGGTGGCACAGTTCCCTCCCATGAAAGCCATTTGTGAGAGGGTTTGATTTATGCTTTCATTTCTTCTTTATGCTCCTGGAACAGGTCAGAGCAAACAGAGTCTGACACTATAAATTTTGCTTTGCAATTGTCATGGTGCCATTTGGAAGAGGGAAGACCAGGTAGGCAGGGAAAGAGGTTGCGGCCTGATGAAAGATGTCAGCACAACTCAAATGGGAGGGTGTCTCTGCCAGAAAGGCACAGATACCACTGCCACTGCATTGCTGGGGGCAGTATAATGTGTTTGGGGGGGTGGGTGTGTGTAGGCTGTTTTCATACATAAAAGTCCCAACGGAGCATTAAAAACCAACCAGCCCAGGTACACAGCCTGGAAGCTGATGCTTAAGCACCCCAGGAGCAATATGTGGCCAAGGCTTGAGAAGCAGGAGCATTTCCACTCCAGAGTTTCATGAAGATGAGGTGCTAGAAGGCTCTCAAAGCCTCACTGACAACTTCACTCAGATTAATATGTGCTGAGGACTGGATTGTGTGCCAGCTGAGCTCTGCCTGTGCAGCCAAGCTGGAGGGTCTTTGCCATGTTTAGGCATGCAGTGATAATGTTTAAGCAGCACAAAAGCCACTCCCCAGGCTTGGGAAAAAATTATTTGGGGCAAGTGGGTTGAAAACCCCCTGCTTGAGCTGAGTTGGTTCCTAAATTTTCAAGCCCCAGACTTCAGTGGTGGAGGCTCCTCCAGTTCCCATCCATCACCATTTAAAGCAGTTCTGTCTGCTGCTTCCTGTGCCTTGGGGAGCAATTTTCAGCCGGCCAGGAAATCTGTTTTAACAGTAGTGCTTTTACATCCAGGAGACAACAGGTAAGTGCCCAGAGAGGACTTGCCCAGAGACATTACTATGCTGGAAACTGCACCGAGTGCAGCTTCCTGCAAAGAGCCCCTCTCAGGCAGAAGGTATGTTTTAATATGCTCAGAGTTATAAATTTTAAGTCCTGCCTGGAGACTTCGCCATATTTGCATGAACAGTCTTGGAGAAACAATGAAGAGCTGTGATATTAATGGAGACAGAAAAAATCAAAATGACATTCCAGCCAATTACTTACGTAATGAAGTGACTGACTTGGAATATACAATATTTAGATTTATCATGACACTCGAAAAAGGATGCTGTTAACTGCCTTTATTTCTACATCACGTAAAGTGTTTTTCCACTGCCCCTGTTGCTTTTTAAACATGGGCTGTGGGCCTGGGAAATAATGTTTCCACTCACTTGGGCTGATAGTGATTCTGTTTTAGAAGAAATTGTTTTCCTTAATGGTATTTTGGCTCAGCAGAAGGTGGAGGAAGATCTTGGGGTTGGGCTGCCTCACTCATCTCCATCATAGTCTTTCTGGTGGCAGCGTGATGAGCTTTGATTCTGCAACCAGAACTTGGTGCTGACTGAGGAGATATATGGGCCTGAAACAGTGGCAGTATCTATGTTTGAGATTCTGTCCTCTCTGGAACCAGTTAAAGCAGGAATAAAATCAAGAGGCTTAGGGGTTTTCTTCATCAGCAGAATCTATTCTGATTTTGTGGATTGAGTGTAAAGATTTGGAGGACTGATAGGATGCCTGGTTCCTGGGAAATTTGTAATTTTTATTTTGGAAACTGGATTTTTGGATGCCTTGCTGGCATAGAATGCTCAAAAGTCAGAAACTTGTCAGGGAGTGGAGGACTGAGCTCTCCTGCCCTGTCTGTGTTTTTTGTAGAGATGGTCATGATACACTTCAAAGTTCTGCAACTCTGTTCCACAGTGTCCTCTCAGGTTTGTGCTGAATTTTCTAAAGATGCACAAAAAAAACCCCACAACACTATTTTTCTTGTCCAGACACAGACCTTTTACTTCCAGAGACTCTTGTGGCCAAATAGCTGAAAAAATTGGAATTTAAGGCCCTTTCTATGGTGACAGAGTTGTTAAGAACTATCTTTTCTGACACATCCACCCATAAAAATAGAATGTGTAGCGATTGCTTAGACACTCCTCAAGGAGCATCAGCTCCTTCTTGCTGGAGTGTAGGCTCCTATGCAGAGTTAAGGACCACTCTGGGGGTAATACTTGTGCATCTCTTAGGGTGGCAGTGGGATGCAGATCCCTTTGTACAGGCTCACAGCTGTAGCCTGTGCCCAGCTTGGTGCTACGTTTTGGGGTTATGCCTTGTTAGTATGTATTGAGCCAGGGTGCTGTGAAGGGGAGGCTGAGCTGCTGTTTTTGTGTAAATGCAGAGAGATCATTTGTGAAGGTAGTATCCTGTGTTGTATGGTTGAGCTACTTGGGTGCTTCCTGGGTCAGAATTCCCTGTATCACATCCACCTATTCGGATCTGTTGCTTTAGTGAGCTGTTCTGCAAGTGCAGGGAGTGCTGTGTGAGCCAAAACCTATATAGGACCAGTCATGACAGTAACACACACCTGTTTAGGCTGGTAAATGGAAGATATGATTTATTGCTCATTTCAGCCCTCAGGTCAGTGCTTGATCTCAAGTGGGAGTCACTCCTGCATTCAGCTATGGGTTTGTGTCTGTGTTTGCTGCCCAAAAGGCTGCCTGTCACATTCACACTCTGTCTTCTGAGTCTCTCTCTGCCGCTGCATGGATGAGGTGAGCTTGAGCTTGTAGGAAAACAGTCCCTGGCTCAATACCCTTCACCACTATATGGTCACAGCCTCGGAGAAGGGTCAGTGGGGCATCCTGTCTGCTGTGTGAGCTGCCTGGTGGGTTCTGTTGTGCCTCTAGGCTGTAACAGGTACTTGCCTTTGGGGTAGAATGATTTTTAAAAGATCTCATGTATGCGTTTCCTTGCAAAGGTGTTGCAGGGTTGGTTTGGAAAGAAGAGTTTATTTTAATAGCCTGTGAACCGTGTGGGGATGTAGCTGTGCTAAGCAGCTGCTCAGCCTGGTGTTGTTTGACTCTGTTGCCATGTTGTGAAGTATCGAATATGAGGCTGGGGAAATTGGAGAGGCAGAGTGGGGTGCGTGCTCACTTGCCAGTCTGTCTGCATCCAGTGTCAGCTCAGCACCCATTTTGCAGGTACTGGGGTGTCTCGAGAGGTTTGAGGGGCTTTGTCCTCTGAAATCCCCGTACCTCCTCAGTGATTCTGGGTCAAGCTTCCCATGCAGCTCTGCCAAAGTATCTTACATCCTGGCACTGATTGCTCATTGCTGTGCTGTTCCCTGGCTGCAGTGGCTCTTCCTTAATGTCTTGTTCAGTGCTCCAGCAGCTTGGCACAGCTGAGGCTGCTTCTGCTAGAGTCCTGACTGCTGAGGTCACTGTGGCTTATCCCCTTACACAAGAGGAGTAAATGCACTTTGGAAAAGTGTAAAATAAACCTCGTATCACCTACACCTGATTTCAGTTTGGGGCTTTCTGAGAAGGTGGCTGGGGCTATGGGAACCTAGGAAGTGGTGGTGGCATTCCTGGGTGAAATAACCTGTGTAAATCCAAGAGTTGAAGTCTTGAGCTCCTTGGTGTTTCCCTCTAGGGCTGCAAGGGAGACAAGGTAGTATCCATACAGCAACTGGACTTGACATTGCCTTTCTTCTTTAACAGGAACCATGATGCTCCATGCTGCTGCTGGCAACTTACTGTTTCTCTTGCTCCTGGAAGTAGTCTCTCCAGGTAAGTCAATCCTTGCTGTCTGTCCAGTGCAGCACTCTCTCCTCTCCCTGCTTGGGTCTTGTATCTGTGAGACACGAGGGGAAAACTTCTTGTGTCTGAATATCTAAAGGCAGAGCAACACTGCTGTGGAGATGGGGAGATGTGGCTGGTATGAGTAAGTCCTCCTCCATTGGAAGTCCTTTTGACCTGTGCATTGTGCAGCCACACACTGCAGTCAGGAAAAAGCCATATGTGGTACCTGATGGCTCCTTCAAGGCTCTTTTCAATCCTAGTCAGGACTGAAAAAAGGGCGAGAATGAGGATACACTGGTGTACCCAACAGTGATATGTGCTCCTGGTTGCATCCCAGTGGGAAAATCTTGGCAACATCCAGATGTGGGTTCACAAAGTCAGAACTGGTGGTGGACCTGGTGATAGATGTGGCACTAGGTCATTTGATGTAAATAAAACCCAAGGGAGAATAGAGGGAGTGGATGAAAAGGCAAGAATGCCAACCAGAAGTTTGTCAGCTGCTCAGCAGAGGAGGTGTACTGCTGTCAGAGCTCTGCTTGCACTTTCAGTAGCAAAATTATCACCCAGCCTGTGCTTTAATATGTGCTGGGTGGGAAATATGAGCTGCAAACCTCTTCTTTAATTCCAGCTGGAAGGAAGGGCAGTGCTCTGTACTGGCTGATCCTCTGTTCTTGCCACCATTGGGCTGTCCCCTTGAATAGGATGCTCTTGATCTTACACAAGCACGTGGGGCTTCTAGCAGAGGACAATGGGGTTCAGTTGGGTGGGAGCTGATGCCACCACTGACTTCTGCAACAAATGTGCCTCTTGGGCTGGGCTTTCAGCACATCCTGCGATGCATTGGCACTGTAAATCTACAGCAAAGCCCCATGAAAATCGAGATTGTGGTATGAATGGGCTAAAGACCCTGGTTGCTAAGTGTGTGTGGTTGTGTGGAGCTCACTGATAAACAATAGAAAGCATGTGGCCATTTGATAGCTCTGTGCCCTTTGGAATAAAGGCTTTCCCCCTCCAATACAGCCTCAAGATGGCTTGCCCAGATTGGCAGCCTGATTAAGCAGACAGTGGATTACATTAGCTGTGACTGACAAGTGCAGTCAGTCTCCCTCTGGTGTTGTATTGGATCAAGTATAGCCTCACCAGTTAACTGCCCTGTTGCTCCTCTGGAAGGGGAAAAAATCAAAGAAAAAAGACAAACCAGCTGGTGCTTTCCCCCAGTCTGAGCCTCCTAAGGCTTGCCCTCTGGAGAAGTCACTTGCCACAAGTGGCCCAGTACACCCCATCCAAGGCAGATTATGCTTGCCTGACTGGGAACTTGCCATTCATCCCTGTGCAGTTGGTTGTAGCTCCCATAGCTTGTGTGTGCCTACAAAGCCTTGGAGAGCCAGCAGCATTCCAAGCCAGCCAGACAGTTGGAGGTTTGAAGGATGTCAGATCAGCAGTGTGTCAGCCCTTCTCTCCTAAACCCTGCTCTGCCCAGAACTTGGTTGCTATCCCCCTGAGGGAGTGTCTGTGTGTACTGTCCTAGAACTGGGAGAAGCGTGTGGATGCCCTACTATATGCCTTGGGGTCTGTGGGCATGGAACTCCTCTTCACGGAAGACTTGCAAAGTTCTTAGTGAGAGAATTAGCTTGGGTAAAAGCAGAAGAGCAGCCTGAGTGGACCTGATGGTTTAGGTCTGGCATGGCAGTGGCATCTGCATCCTGCCCCATTACTACTGCAGTCACCAAAGCTGGACAAAGACTTTTTCAAGAAACCTTCTCCAGGTTAGAAGGAACTGAGGATGGCAAGTACAACAGCAGCTCTGGATTGCCATGCTTCCATGTTGGCAGTGTTCAATAATGAGAGCACTAATTCTGGAGGATTAAGATTGGGCAGATTTCATGGGAATAAAGGAGAATGCACATACATAGAAAAAAAATCCTGCCAGCCCAATGAAACAATCATTGGTGATTCCTTAGAGCCTGTTAGTAGCGTGAGAAGGAGGAATAAGGGCTTACAAGTGTGTGGTGTGATGATTTTCTGTCATGCATGTTGCTGGGTGGGTGGATGCCATGTGCAAAAGCAGTGTTGAGGAATACAGCGGTGGCTTAACCTAGGGTGTAGCTAGTGGTTGTGGCAGACTTGTAGAAGGAAAATCCAGCTGGTGATCCATTACATGAAGCTTCAGATGATGGCTCATTCCCAGTGATACCTTTAAGAAAGCGTATGGTATGTGGTGTGTGGCTGTGATTCCCAAGTTAATTTGTGTGACAGGAGTGGTGTACCCAAAGTCAACAAAACACAATCTTGGATTCAGTGTGAGACTTCCGGCCATCCTAGACTAGGCAACAGGACGCGTGGGACTCTTGTGTGCTGTAGACTAGCTAGGGACCTTTTGACAGCACCCAGCCTATGATGGACAGAGCTTGCTGCCACATTTGAGATGGAGAGAAGGTTCCTGCAGGTGCACCAAGGATACAGCCCTTGGCCATGGCCTGGGCTGTGAGGCTGCTGAAAATAGCTGTGGTTGGAGTATGAGTGTTGGAGTTAGCCAGGGTGACAGGATGAAAGGGCTGATGGGGCCACAACATCCCCTTTTTTAATTTATTTTTTTTCTTGTGGGATGACTTCCATTCCTCATAGCGCAGATCTTTTGACTTTCATTTCTGTATCATTCAGACTTTTTCTCTCCATCCCCTTCTGTTGTGTATTGCCCTCATGAACACCCACAGCATGGCTGCATAGTGACAGTCACCTTCTTTATTCTGGCATTTGCAGTCCAAAGTCCTGCCTCTAGAGCCTCCAGCTTTCCTTAGCTCTCATAGACTCTGTGTGTGCTCTCAGACTAGTGCTTCAGTACCTCCCCAGAATCTGATGGAGCTGGATTTAGAAGATGAAATTTGTTTTTTAGCATGCTGGCAGTACGAAATACGCTCTGATGTAGAGGGGCCTGCAGAAATAGGTCCCCTGTGGGAAGGGGCTGCTTGGTATGTTTAAGCCTCATCTGTCCCTTCAAATCCTGCTGGTCCCTGGAATGGAAGCCAGCTCTGAGTGTGCCTTGAAGCCTCTGGGGATGCTATTAGCTCTAAATAACCCATTTTGTCAGAGTCCTTCTCATTTTACTTCCAGGTGTTTGACTCCTGAAGCTGAGTTTTAAATGTGCTTTTACAAGGCTGTTGCCTCCAGTGCTTTCCCACCACTGGAGGAGTTTGACAAACTTGGTGCCTCAGGAAAGAGGGCAGTGCTGAAAATCCTTGTCTCGAAACTTCTTGTCTCATCAATCGTTGTCTCAATGTTGCATAGATGGAGCACTAAGTGGCATGGTTTAGTGGGCATGGTGGAGTTGGGTTGATGGTTGCACTTATCTTGGAGGTCCCTTCCAACCTTTGTAATTCTATTATGGATAAAGCTCAAGCATCTTCCCCATCCTGTGCCCATGTCTTCGCTAAGCAGGTTGCCCACGGGTTTGTATGGTAGCACAGCTGGTACCTGCATGTGAAAAGCTCTGGGAACATTCCCTCCACTTTGGGAGTTTGAACAAGTGAAGAGGATGCTGAATCTGTCTGTTTCTTCCTTCTTAAGGTGGGATGTTGAAGTATGGGGCATGAGCACAGTCAGATGGGAAACCCAGACACCTGATTGACACCTGATCTTGTCTGGGGTTTGCTATCTCTTTGCCTAAAGCTGTGCCTTTGCTCTTGAGAGGATGGAGGTGATGCACCATGACAGCTGTGTTGTAAAGAGCCTGTCTGGATCTGTGCCTGTTGTGGTGGGGGTTTGCAGCAGCTCTGACTGTAAACTGAAGAAAAATCCCTTGGACACAGCCCAGTCAACATAAAACCTTCTTGGCAAATTATTTTTGTCTCTCCTGCATCCATTAAATGGTAAATCCTTCATTGTTGACTTTTTCCCTGGTGCACCCCATAGTTGCTTCACTGTTCTACATGCTCATTGCTTGACTCTGTCACCTAATGAGGCTGTAGTCCAGGGGCAGGCTCATGAGCTTCCAGCTCTGTACAAAAAGAGAGTAGAAAGAAGTGAGACTCATTAAAGCTGAAAGGAGGCAATTAGAGGGAAAGGTGTTTGGGTGATGGGAGAGGGGAGATGTGCTGGGATTTGCTGGGATAGCTGACAAGGCAAAAGGCTCTCAACTGTGGGAACCAAGTGACGGTATCGTCTGCTAAAACAATAATTGATGTCCCTGGTCCCCAAGCTGTTGGCTTCCCCTTTCCTCTCTGCCTTTGCACTGCGTAAGACCATGCTAAAGGACAGGCTGATGAAGAGAAGTGGCTCCCAACCTGCTTCTACGAGGGACCACGTAGTGTTTCTGTTCTTGTCAGCTTTCATCTTGGGGTTATCCCTAACTATGGTGATGCCAAGCAACAAGCCTAATACCCCTCTGTGTGTTTCTGTTTTCTGAATGCCTCTCAGCTGGGCTGTGGATAACCCTTTGCTGTTGTTCCTTCTCCAGGTCTGGGAAATCGGCTGCCGTACTTCATAAACTACTTCTTTGACACCTACCTGCTGATCAATGAGGACACTCCTGTGGGTAAGTGGGCATGCTCCTGGGCAGCAGGCTTGTGGCTGCTGAACACTGATGGAAAAGCATTAAAGAAATGTTTTTCTTTTGATTGACAGATGTAGCTTATTTTTTGTTCTTTATTTATTTTTAGTAAATGTAGAAATTGACCTGGTCATTCTACACCTCTTTCCAGGTGCTCAGTCCATTAAACTTCTGCTCTTCAATCAGGGCTTGTGACTGGCTTTTAGTGTGGGAGGAATCGATTGTGAGCAGATAGTGGCTGGGATGGAAGCTATAAAGGCCCATTCTCACATCTACTGCTGTCTTCAGCCTTTGGACCATGAGAAGCATCCTCATAAAAAATGGGATCTTGCCATACCTAAGTAATCACCAGAGCTATTAAAGGTTGGAGGACTCTAGAGAGGTCTGGTCTGGTGAACTGCCCAACTCAACCAGGCCTTTTAGCTGGCTTCTGACTGTTGGGGGTTATGGTGTCCTGCTTATGGGAGCTGAGATGCTGTCTGAGCAAGTAGGCAAGATGTGGGGGTCTCAGTGGTGAGCTTTGTGCACGCAATTTTTGAGCCCTTGGGTGGTGGCTGAGCTCTGTGCAGAGGTGAACCCTCAGGAGGGGGTTTGTTGGAGTTGCAGCTGTCTCCCTGAGGAATTTTATCTTGTAGTGATGCCTAGATTTATTTGCAATGGGAAACAGCACTGAAAATGGCTGCTTGGGTGCCTTTACTCACAGCATTGTCCAATGTGAGTTGTGAACAGTGAATAGTTAAGGAAGGACTGGATTCCTCTGCAATTTTTTCTCTCTTGATGACTTGTGTCCATGTCATCTCTCATAGCCTTTTCAACAAGTCTGCTCCTTATAGATCACTTCACATCTGGTTTCTCTGTTTTGCTCTGGGTGTGCTTCCTGCCCCTTGACTGTTGATGTTCTTGCAAGTACATTTGGTGCTGGATTGCCCCAGAACATTCCCAGTTTAGCAACTGTGCAAGAGGTGGCTTAATGGAAACACTTCTGTACCAAATGCACAATTCTCTAAGCACTTGATCTTGAACTACTTTAAGGAAATTGGATTGAACTTGTATTTTGGCAGAAAATGGGGGAAGATTTCTGACAGTCTGCTTTCCAGTGAGATATTGTGTGAAAATTGTTCCTGGAATTACTTTTGGGGTTGAATTTTGTGGTTTTCTTTAAACTTTGTATTACACTGTACAGAAATTGAATTCACTCTAAGAATATGGGCTGCCTAGGATTTTGTTTCTCAGAGGGACTAGGGGGAAAAAGTTGTTGACAAACAGCATTTTTGTTTTCTTCTGTTGGTAAATGTTTTCTAAGTTAGGCTTAGTAACTCAACAATTAAGCGGCATCCAGAAACACCTTTGTTAGGTCCTGATAGGATGTGTGGTGCTTAGGGAAAGTGCAGGTCCTCTTCTGAGGTCTTTAAGAAGTGCTCATCACTGTGGCACTGAGTGTACTCCATGTGCTGCTCTCCTCTCCCACAGCATCCCCAGGTGCTGCCTCATCTAGCACTAAACCTGGAGGTCCCTGCTTGCTGCCTGTGTGCTGAAAGGAATCTTAAGCAACAATTAAGAGGTCATTTTCCCTCTACTCACTTACAAGAGTAAATTAGTCTTGTCAGGAGCTATTAAGACAGAGCTCGGAATTCATTAGGTAAGACTGGGCCAAAGGAGCTTCTGGTGCTGCTGCCCGTCCAGGCTGATTGATTTCTCCCAAAACATCAATGCCCATCTGTTTCATTTAGGTCTGGGGAGAGCAATTTTCAGGTGGACTGACCCTCTAGTTAGTTATTACACCCAGAAGAAATCGGAACACTCACACATGTGTGTGCATGTGGTAATGATACAGGGACTGAGCTTGAGAGAGGAGAAAATACTTGAAGAAGGTGGGGAAGAAGTTCCTGGGAGGGGAGAGAAATGCCTGGAAGAGGAGGGATAATGACTAGTTAGGCTATGGAGGCACAAGTGAGGTGGGGCACTGGGAGAGCTGGGAGTAGGGTTGCTGTGTATATTTTACTCTGGAAGCAGGAGCACTGGATGGTTAACAGCCCTTAGAAAAAGAGTTTGCAGGAGAGAGACTGTTCATCATAATCATGCTGCTTGCTGCCTTAAGGAAAATCATTCCAAGGGCCATTTAACTTAATCCTAAGCATTTACAGGACCAGGAGTAAGGAAAAGCTGCATGGGTACTGGTGTCAAGTGAATTGCTGGACATCTCTGGCAAGGTGTGGTACTCAGTGGTGTGCTGAGCTGCTGGGGTGAGTTACCCACAGCCCTGATTTTGCTAGCAGGTTTGGGTAGGCAGGCAGTGCTCTGGGTTTGCTTGGTTGGGGTCTCTGTCACTGCAAAAGGTATGATGTCTCAGACTCCAGTCATCACATTATGCTAATTACTACATAAATGGATTGGCTGTATGCAGGACAGGGATGGAAAAACAAAGATGATCCTGCATGTCAGGTCTGTGGCCAGCCTTATAACCACCTAGCCTGGATTCCTTGAGTATCTCTGAAAGCTCTCATGGCTCAACAACTTGCAAAACGCATGACAAAAGAGGCCATTCAGAAGAGGGCTATTCCATTTCTCCTTCATCCTAGCAATAACACTTTAGCCTCACTGGAATAATGTCTTAAAAGAGAGGGAAGTGCTTTGATCACTGCATCCAGAGCTGATAGCACACACTTTGCCTTTGGTCTTGGGCCATGCTGTGACAGGGGGATGGTTGCCCGGGTGTGTAGGGAACCATGTGTCCTTTCTGCTCTGCTTAAAACCAAGAGAAGGGACTACATTTGTAGGGCTGGTCTCTGTAAGGCTGGCTGAGGGGGAAACCTGCCAGGATTTAGTTGCAAGGCTTGACTGGGCAATGTGAGCATGTGAAGGGGGGGTAAGTATTTGCACAAGACAGGAGGCAGAGGATGGGTTGAAATCATGAGGGCATGTGTGTTATGGGGCCCTGTTTTCTAATGACAGCCCCCTTGTTCCATTTCTCTGGCTCTCTGCCTCTCCAAAGAGGCTCCATGTGCTCAGAAAGCAAGGTGGAGGATTGATGTGGAATGTGAAGTACTTCTGCATGGCTGTGTTACGTGTGACTTTTGCTGAGCTGATGAGCACACTGGTATTTTGGGAGCAGGGCAGGTATTTCTGTGAACTTGCAGAAAATCCTGTCTGTGGGAACTTGCAGGTAACTTCCAGACTCTGTTGCAGGAATTCTGGTTAAATCCAGCAGAAGAGAGAGCGATTGCTGGAGACACCCAAATCTTTGTGTGGTATTGGTGGAGTCACAAATTGTGCTGGGGATTGTGTGTGTGGAAGTAGTCTTCCTCAGGCACCTGGCTGGCTGTTGACTGTGCCATGGGATGTTTGAGAATCCCAGTCTGGCTCATGGCACTGATTAGAGGGCTTTGTTGTCTGGCAAATCTCTGATGGTGTGGTTTGACTTTCTGCAGTGGGGAACTCTGATTATACTTTCCCAGGGCAGTCTGAAGCCCTTCCAGAGTGGGCTACATGGAGCAGACCTTCTCCTCCACTGGCAGGAGAAGGCACAAGGAATTTGAGAAGAAAGCATATTTCTTTTCCAGGGAAACCCACACCAGCTAAAGGACTCTGACATAATGTGGTCGTTTCTCCACCAAGTTGTGAGGAGCCCTAGAGGGGCCGAGGCAATAAGTGCTGCAGTTAGTGCTTTGTTGGCTGGTAGTAATGGAAGTAACCAGGTTGGTGCATGTCTGTGCTTGAGTTTTGCTAAAGGCCTGGATGTATCCCTGTGTTTAGGAGGCAATGGCAAGGTGCTTGCTTGCTGATAACTACATGTGGATTAGAGGCAGCATGTCCTTCTGGTATTTGTGGATGAATTGGTTTGATTCTCCATCTTTGTTGTCCTCACCAAAGGATAGAGGGCTTTTCTTCTCCAAGCCGGGAAGGCTGTGAGCCTCAGTGTGCTCTATCTGTAGGTTCCAAAATGATCATCCCTTTGCCACAGCCATTCATGGCACTGCTCTAGTCCTGGACAGCCAGATACTTTGACACCCGGGCAGGATCCCTGAGGGTACTGAGTTGTTCAAGCTGCTGGAAGATAGGGTTATCTGCATGTGATAGAGTATATGCTGTCTGGGCTAAGCCCTGCCTGGTCATTTAATCCTGCAGCTGTAGGTGTCTGTGGTGATGCCTGGGCTCCTGTACCATGGCATTTGCCAAATGCATCACTAAAAAATAAAAGCTGGCTCTGGTCTCCACATACGTGTGGACTGATAAAATTGTTCTGGAGCAGCCTGGGCCAGTTTCCCATGCGTGAGGTCTATGGGCCATCTGTTGGGGACTGCTTTGGAGAGGGGTCTCTGGAAATCTGAGCATAGGACCTTTTCCGCCCTCTTTGCTGGATTGAATGTGCATCTATTGCTGGAGATGTGGGGGCTGCTCTAAGCAAATCTGCTGCTGGTTTCCCCTTGCTCATAATCAATCAATAAAGCTAAAAAGAGAAAACTAATAATTGTTAAAAGTCACTCTGGCAAGACCAAGAAACAATGTGGGCATACAGTGAATGAAGTGCTACCGAATTGGGTACTGAGGAGTTGTGACTCAGAAGAGCACAGACTGATGGCTTTAAAGCTTGACATTAACTCCCTGAAAGGAGTGAAGCTGCAGAGGGTTAACTGAGAGTCTAGAAGGGTACAAAAACCATACAAGGTAGGCTGGCTTTTAGCAAAACTTGGCAAGCTGAGAAATGCCTTTGGAAGGACATGGTGGCACTGGTAGTAGAGTGGATGGAAAGATTGGGGAAGTCTGTACTGTTTGGAGGAAAAGTGTCAGAGGGACTGTGGCCTTTTCATACCAGTGCTGCTGAGAACTTCCTTGCCATGACTGCATGCTTGGCTGAATTTGTGGGGGAGAGCCTGCTGGTCTAGGTACCATCTGCCTTTCATCCAAGGTTGCTTTATGGTGGATTAAGCTTCTGCCCAGCTTCACCAGCTCTAGCCCAGCTGGTCTGGACTGTTAATACCTGCCAAGATAGCAGAACCTATCTGCATGTGTATATGTATTTGCTGAAATAGCTCCAAAAATGCTCGATGAACAGGTAACACAGTTCCAGGAAGGCTAAGTGGGACAAAGGTGAGAGTTAGAGCTACGGGAACTTTCCTCGCCCCAGCCAAGCCAACACTGTGATTAGGGTACAGCTAGCAACTATTTGTTCTTTTAGTCTGTAAAGCCAGTCCTCAGTGGGACCAGCATAGCTGAGGGAAGAGGCTGAAAGATCAGGTGGACATGGAAATACATGGAAGTCATAGGAGTCCAGATGGGGCAAGGTTGTTTTTGCCTTCGTGTTGCCTCAGTTCAGCTTCAGCCAAAGCTGACACTGTGCTGCTGCCCTTCTGTATGTAAATAATCCCCATCTAGGAGGGTTAGTGCATGATGAAATGCGGTCTCTAACTGGTTGCAGTTTGGGGATCCCATAGCAGGTGCCCTAGCTGCCCCAGTGTGTTAACACTGACTTGGGGGTGAGGGCTTCATAATGGTAAAAGAAACAGATCTTTTTGATGTTTATTTGGCAGACAAGAGGTGAGTTGGCCTACACAGGTAGACCCTAGACTTCTTGACCTAGTGTTGGGTGAATGTTCTTAACCACAGAGCATAGAGGAAGGACACCAACAGTAGGGGTTAAATCTGGGCTGCTGTTCAGTTTAGGATTTTATTTGTAAGCTTTCAACACAGTGCTGCTCAGAGCTGGTTCTCTGTCCTGTTCAGAAGAGTA
>VZRI01013085.1:60473-124923 GCA_013397515.1 Upupa epops
TCAGAATTGGTTTGCTACACTTGGTGATGTTTGGGGAATCATTGCTTTTTTGGCTTTTAAAGCCATCCTCTCAACTGAATTGAATTTGCTACAATCAACAAAATATGTGTGCCCCTGGCTGATGTGACTCCCAAATATTTTAAGTAGATCTTGCTCTGAGTGGATTTGGGTTCTGAGTCTGGTGTCACAGCAGGTACATCCAGCCTGCCTTCTGTGTGAAGGCAGGAAACATATGCCCCTCTGGGCGGGCAGTGTGGATCATGTTTTCTGTCTGTCACACCGGTGGGGTATGTGCCTGCATGTAGGTGAACAGAACTGATGTGGTATTGTACAAAGGATAATTCCATAGGAATATGCCAGTACCTGACAGAGAAATTGAGGTAGTTTTATAGAATCATTAGGGATTGGAAGGGACCTCAAAAGATCATCCAGTCCAATCCCCCTGTCACAGCAGGATCACCTAGGCCAAGTTGCACAGGAACAGATCCAGGTGGGTCTTGAACGTCTCCAGAGAAGGAGGCTCCACAACCCCCCTGGACAGCCTGTTCCAATGTTCTGCTACCCTCACCGTGAAGAAGTTTCTTCTGGTCTTTATACGGAACCTCCTATGTTCCAGCTGGCACCCATTGCCCCTTGTTCTATCACCATATGACCTTGAGAAGAGCCTGGCCCCATCCTCCTAACACCCACCCCTCACATATTTATAGACATGAATGAGGTCACCCCTCAGCTTCCTCCAAGCTCAAGAGACCCAGCTCCTTCAGCCTTTCCTCATAAAGGAGGTGTTCTACTTCATCATACTCGTTGCTCTATGCTGAACCCCCTCCAGCAGCTCTGTGCCCTTCTTGAACTGAGGGGCCCAGAACTGGACACAATACTCCAGATGCAGTCTCACTAGTGCAGAGTAGAGGGGGAGAAGGACCTCTCTCAATCTGCTAACCACCCCCATTCTGATCCACCCCAGGATGCTGTTGGCCCTCTTGGCCACAAGAGCACAAGAGGGCTCATAGTCCTCCTGCTGTCCAGTAGGACCCCCAGGTCCCTTTCTCCTACACTGCTCTCCAACAGGTCAGTCCCCAACCTATTCTGGTACCTGGGGTTGTTCTTGCCCTGTTGCAAGACTCTACACTAACCCTTGTTGTTCCTCATTACATTTCTCTCTGTCCAGCTCTCCAGCCTGTCCAGGTCTCGCTGAATGGCAGCAAAGTCTGCTGGGGTGTTGGCAACACCACCCAGCTTTGTGTCATTAGCAAACTTGCTGACAGCGCAATCGCACCCTACTCTCTCATCCATGAATAGATCGAAGAGAACTGGTGCCAGTACTGATCCTTGGGGGACCCCACTAGATACAGGCCTCCAACTAGACTCTGTCCCATTAGCTATTCTCTGGATTCTACCCTACAGCCAGTTCAGAATCCACCTCAGTACCCAATCATCCAGGCCACACTGCTGTGCTTGGCTCTGTAGGGGCATTGCCAAGAGTTGGTGTGAATATTTTCCTGTGACTTTTATCCTCAGTATTAATTTAGAGTGATGTCATCCAATGGCTATTTCCTGTTTCTAACTGAAAAAAAGCTGGAGAGGGGCTTTTTTAAGATATCAGGTAACCACAGGGGGAATAGAGCAAGACTGGAGATGGGTAGATTTAGATTTNTGTGCTTGGCTCTGTAGGGGCATTGCCAAGAGTTGGTGTGAATATTTTCCTGTGACTTTTATCCTCAGTATTAATTTAGAGTGATGTCATCCAATGGCTATTTCCTGTTTCTAACTGAAAAAAAGCTGGAGAGGGGCTTTTTTAAGATATCAGGTAACCACAGGGGGCATAGAGCAAGACTGGAGATGGGTAGATTTAGATTTGATGTGAGGAGGAAGCCCTTCACCATGAGAGTGGTGAGAGCCTGAAATGGGTTGGGGCCCCATCCCTGGGCATGTTTAAGGCTGGGCTGGATGAAGCTGTGGCCAGCCTGGTGTAGGGTGGAGTGTCCCTGTCCATGGCAGGGGGGTTGGAACTCAATGATCTTGTAGTCCCTTCCAACCCTAACTGATTCACAACCATCCATAGTCCAGGAGGCTCCTCCAGTGCATTGGTGACAATTTCTTGATGCAATTGGTGGAGGAGCCCACTAGGAGAGGAGCACTGCTGAATCTTGTATTCACCAACAAGGAGGGTCTGGTTGAAGCAGTGAAGGTTGAGGGCAGCCTTGGTTGTAGTGACCATGAGATGGTGGAGTTCTTGTGTGGTAGGAACAGAATACCTAGCAGAATCACAACCCTGGACTTCAGGAGGGCAAACTTTGGCCATTTCAAGCAATTGCTAGGGCAAGTCCTATAGGACAGGGAACTGGCAGGTAAAGGGTCACAAAATAGCTGGTCATCATTCAAAGACCACTTCTTGGAAGCACAACACAAGTGCATCCCGACAGGAAAAGTCAAGGAAGGGAGCTAGAAGATCTGTGTGGTTAAATGGGTATCTACTGCGCAAACTGAAGAGGAAGAAGAAAGTCTATAGGTCATGGAAGGAGGGGGTGGCCACTTNGAATTAGGGATGTGTTGAACAAACTGAATGTACATAAATCCATGGGGCCTGATGGGATGCATCTGCATGAGCTAAGGGAGATGGCAGAAGTCATTGCTAAGCCACTCTCTGTCATCTTTTCTAAGTCATGGGGATCAGGAGAGGTGCCTAGAGACTGGAGGTTAGCAAATGTCACTCAAATATTCAAGAAGGGTAAGAAGAAGGACCCAGGTAACTATAGACCAGTCAGCCTCACCTCCATCCCAGGAAAGGTGGTGGAACTATTTTTCCTGGATGCCGTCTGTAGGCACATCAGGGACAAGAGGGTCATTAGGGACAGTCAGTATGGCTTCACCAAGGGGAAGTCATGCTTGACCAACCTGATAGCCTTTTATGAGGGCATAACCAGGTGGACAGATGATTGCAGAGCTGTGGATGTGGTCTATCTTGACTTCAGTAAGGCATTTGACACAGTCTCACATAGATTTGGATGCTTGTGCTGTCCCAGAGCTTTTTCCTGTCTGGTTGGAGGCATTCATTCTGAGAGAGAAGGAATAGCTATGTGAGTCAGTCTTGCTAAAGCAAAAAACATAGGGCATATAATATCAGTGTTTGCGTATATATTAACATTAGGGGGATGTGTGTGTTTATAACTTTGTGTACATATTAATATGCTAAGGGAATGTATTATGGGCCACAAACATTTCCATATACTGTAGAGAAATCCTTGCATATGCATGTGCTTATAATTCTTATTTTTGGTGGGGCAGGTGAGCTGTTTTCACTTGGAGCCCATTAATAGAACTTCTTAGGTTGCAAACAGTGATAAAGATGCTTGTGTACTTTGCCAGATCAGGAACTTGGTGTTTTTGGGTTATGTGAGTTTAAATCAGAAGCAAAAAAAAACCAAAGCACAGCCCTGTTACCTCCTGCTTGCATGGTTGCACACATTTTCATTTGAGACCTCTGCAGTCTGGATCAGCTCCACCACTCTGGCTAATTTTCTAGCCTGAGGGGTGAAGCAAGAACACAAGAGGGGAAGCAGGGCGGTTCCCTTGCAGCACACAATGCTCAGGTGAAGCTCGTGTCATGCTGGAGGAGAGTGGTGGAGCAGGGCATGTTTTACTGTTGCATGTCAGCATGCTCTTCCATCCAGCCTGGGGCTGTGGAGAAATGGAAGGTGTTGAGCGAAGGATGCTGGAAATAGCCGAATCTGAGATGAGCTGGCATCCAGCCACTTGCCTGCTTTGCAGTTTATCAATGAAATGCTGCAGAGCCATGAATCCAGGTCTGGAGCCAGCCAGGGGAGAGAGGGAACGGTTTGAGGCACTTTCCTGTGCTGCTGCTCACCATAGTCTCCATGTCTCTTTTTATGCAGTTTTCAGAATTCTAGCCTTATAAGAAATGAACCTTATTAATTAAACTGTCCATAATTGGTTACAGTGGAAGTACTGCTTTCTCATAAAAAAATTGAACTCAAACTGCTTCCTATGACAACTGGTTTGTGACTGTTGCTTTCTGGTGTAAAACAAGTCATAAAAAGCTGGAAAAAACAAACAAAATAATCTGAACAATTAAAATGTGAACATTTATTTAGTTCTCGTTATGGAAAACTACCACATTCTCATATGAAAATCAACAGTACAAAAAGAACACAACTCATCTGGAAAGATAACAGGTTGCCCAGAGAAGTGGTGGTTGCAGAAGTGTTCAAGGCCAGATTGGAAGGGACTCTGGGCAACCTGGTCTGTTGAGAGGTGTCGTGGCCCACAGCATGACGTTGGAACAAGAATGATCTCTGAGGTCTCTTCTAACCTCCTTTTTGATATACATGCCATGGTGCTGAGATTGTGGATTATATCTCCTACTGTTGGGAAGTGTCTAGGCAGCACTGTGCTGTTATCCTGGTGAGTATCCCCAGTAGGAGCTGGGCTCCTGGTAGCTGCTGTGCTGCCCTAGCTGTGCCAACTTGTATTGCCTCTTGTGCAGTGTGCTTTGCCTCAGTTTCTGCAATTTTGAGGACCATAGGTCATGCAGGGTGGTAACTTACTGTTGTTGCATGAATCCTTCTCCTCCTTGTATCTTGGCTTTTAATCTGGTTTATTCCTGGAGAGTAGTAATGCACCTTTCTGCCCATGCATGCCTTGATGTGCTGGATTGGCAGGGGGAGTTAATAAGTCGGTTCCTCCTGTCAAACTATTCTGGTGCATTGATGTCTTTTGAATTAATTCTAACTGCTGGAAGTAGGTGGAGGCTGGAGACAGCATTGTGGGATAACTTGCTGAAAGCATCTGTTCCATTTGCAACAGTGGTCAGAAGAGTGAGTAAGCTCTATGCCCTCCCTGAAGCTCTGTGTACTCCCTCTCTTAAAGATTTATTACTGTTGTTATTTACACGATGGGGAAAGATGTAAAACACTTGACAGTTAATGGTTAGTAACTCAATTTTATTCTATTCATCTGCATGGGTTTGTCAAACACCTGCTCTACTGAGGCTTCAGCTCTGCTTACACTCTGGTGCTGCATCTGGTGTGCATCATGTGGTGGTTGTTCTGTGGATGCAATTAGGAGGGTGACTTAGTACCTAAATACCAATCACCCTATTTTTTTCATTCACTTTCTAATTGATTATGAGGTTTGAGGTAAGAGTTCAAACTCTGGAGCGTAATACATTTTTCCAAACAGTGCCGTGGCTTCATTTATCTGCTCTTGCTTCATTTAGAGCAGTTAATTTGAAAATAGGAGGGGGGAAAAAGACTTAAGAACATAGAAAGCCTAAGGCTGAATGAACAATTTGTGGCATGAGGGGAAACCAGAAGTATTCTTACAGGCAGGGGTTAATAGTTGTTACCAATGATTTTGGGAAATAGAGGAGAAGAAATAGATGTGGTGGAAGACTGTAAAATATGTAATGGCACTGCTAAAAAACCTTGACTCTTGAAGTGCACCTTTTCCCACGTGACAGCTGCAACGGGTTAAACACTTTCTCCCTGATAAAACAATATTTCTGTTTAAAAGAGCACTGAGGTAGAACTCTGTGTAATGGGATGGTAAGTGAAGGGACCACACAGAAAGCAGCACCCTGCATCTCTCCCACTGTTCCTGAAGGAGTTGCTTCTAACCCCACGAAGTGGGCAGAGAGGGAGGGAAAAACATTCCTGGTTTCTGCCAATTGTTGCCTTGGAAAAATCGTAGCAGTCCTAGGAACACTCTCTGCAATCCCATCAGGTACGGAGCTGTGAGTGAGGGCTTGCAGAAAGCATAGCCCAAAAGCCATTTCCTATGTACTTCAATAGTCTGAGGAAAATAGTGATAAATTAAGAGGAGGGCAAGGGAAAAATAAAATTGCCCAAGCTGGTACCATCGTGCTGGAACAGGATGCTTTCACAGAAAGTGTAAAAACTTGAAAGATTCTCCAAGTTTGTGCAGCATTGCCAATATCGGACAGAGATTGGTGAACCCTATGGGTGCTGGGATGCTTTGCAGTCCTTTTCTGGCAGATTGCAGGTACAAGGGGTGTTCTCTGCCTTTGTAGGTGGTGCCTCCGTGGGCTCTAAATCAGGAGCTCAGTTTTGCATGCCAGGCTGTAAGCTGGAGGTGTGCTTTTTATTTTACTTCACACCTTGAGGAAGAAGAGAAACTTACTTTGGTCCTGTTGCAGAACAAGCCTGCAAGGTGTAGAGAGAGAGCATTTTAAATAAAATCTGCTGATTTGCCTTTTTGTCTGAAAAAACTAGATTCTTGCATTTCCACTCAAAAATCTATTGTTGGCTTTGGAAGTTGTTAGACTGAGTAAGTCATGAGCTGGCTTTGTGACTTCATGTCTCCATTTCCAGTAGAGCTCTTTGCTTTATTGTATCCCTTGGTGCAGCATCTCTGGTTCTCAGGGACCACTTAAGGCATCTTTAGGGCAGCCTTTGACTTTCATTTTTTATCTTGACCTTCATAGCTAAATCTGAAGTACTGGTTCTCTGAAACTGAAAATCATTACTGAAACCTTGCCCATCCTGCCAGCTTCTGAGATGGAGAGGTGTGAGGGAGCTATATGTTTTGCAGAGTGCGTGAAGGGGGGAAGTCTGCCTTGGCCTGCAGAAGAATTAGCAATTAGTATCTGGATGTTCTTGCTGGACTTTCCCATGAAATGGCATAAAGGTCTTGGAGTGCAGGGAGAACTGTTACATTGTGCATGAGAAGGTGCTTCCTCGTACACGGTGCCAGTGGCCTGTCATCCCTTAGGCAGGCCTCAGGCTGGCATGGCCAGAGATGTCCAGAGGTGTTTTTTTTTTCCTCTTCAGTGCCCCTTCTGTAAGGGCCAGAATCTGATGGTTCTGGCTGTGCACAGCAGTGACTGCCCAGCTTTCGTGGACTTGGTATTCCCAAACAGCAGCAGTCTGTGGCAGGGGAGCTGGGGGAAAGGTTCAGGATGGGTTTGCTATTCATAAGGAGCTTGGCTCACAGTGAAAGCCATGTGTGCTGCACTTGGTGGGTGTCCTGCTGTCAAGTCACCTGGAATCTCTTGGAGACGCTGCTTTCCAGTGTGTGTTGGTTGGTTGCATTTTACCCCAGAAATATAACTCACCCCAAGGACCCATGAATACATGGGTTCTTGTTTGCCACTTGTGTATTCTGTATCCAGAGACATCTTCCAGGTGTGCAGTGGGGACACTTCCCAGAAATGAATGTCCCCCAACCCAGCAAGCTTTGCTAGCACAGATCTGCTGCTTTGGATCTGAACCATCCGTGTCTGGGTATCTGGCTGGAGGGTGTTGGCAGGGTTGTGTGAGGTGTTGACTAGAGACTCTGCTGGATGAGCTGTTTCCCTAGCCAACTGTCTCATCCCTGTTATTTGTTAAACTCACCATTTTGCAAAAGTGGAAGTGGCCCCAGGTGGTTGGATAATGGCATCTTTAATTGTGCTCAGAACAAGATTAACTTCTTACTTGACAGTTCGGCATCTTTATTATTATTAATGTGTGAACTATACAATGTGGGTGTTTTTTTCTGAGTATAAAGCCCTTTGGTTGCAAATGTTTTCCTTTTGTTTAGTCCTGTCTCTTCCCATGCTGGTTAAGCCACTCCGAGGCTCCAAGGGCAGAAAGCTCTGAGGTCAAAGGGTGCCGCTCCTATTTCTTTCCCTAATAAAGGAGAATTGTTGTTGCTTTGCAGCTATTCTCATTTATTTATTGTTTTGATTGGAGAGTGGAGTCTGGAGGTACTCAGGCCAGAGTTGGGGAGGTGTTGATGGGCTGGGGTACAATAAGGCTAGGGACAGTCTGTGGAGCATGTCCAGAGAAAGGGCGATGAAGTTCATGAAGGGTCTGGAGCACAAGTCTTAATGAAGAGAACACCAGGGAACAGGCTAAACGCCTGAAGAAAAGGAGGCTGAGTGGGGATGCCTTATTGTTCTCTACAACTAGCTGAAAGGAGGTTGGAGTGAGGAGGGATCGGTCTCCTTTCCCTAGTAGCAAGTGATAGGACCAGAGGAATTTGCTGCAAGCTGTGCCAGGGGAGGTTTAGCCTGGGTATTAAGGAGGTATTTCTTCACTGAAAGAGTTACCAGACATTCAAACAGGCAGTCGTGGAATCACTATACCTGGAAATATTTAAATAACATCTATATATGGTGCTTTAGGGATGTTGTTTAGTGGTGACCTGATAGTGCTGAGTGGTCTTCCAACTCAGTAAGATACTGTGATCTTCCCGAAGACCAGATGGGAAGAACAATGCCTATGGGCAGATGGAAATCACTGGCACTGCTCCAGAGAGATTATATTATGGTTCTAAAAACTGGGTATGTGTTTTCACCATTTACCTCTTGCACCATTATTCAGAATGCAGTTGCCTTACAGAGAAGAAAGTGCTGGCTATGTGAAGCATGTGCGGCTGGGAAGGGTACTTGAGGGGTTGTCAGGGATGAGTGCAGGCAGGAGTGGGTCTGCAGGTGCTCTGACAGAGGCTGGAGGTGGCAGGGGCTGGAGCCATCTCTCTGAGATGTTGGGGAGGGTGAGAGTCTGCTTCAATCCATCGACTCCATGAAAAGGCAGTTTCTGTGATCTAACTTACTATTAAATGGGATAACAAGGTCAATAATGCCTTTGCCTGTGAGAGCTTCAGCCAGCATTTCTATCAAAACCAATATTAATTTTCACTAATTAGGATCTGCAGCTAATGAGTGTCACAGTTAATTTACCTTATTCATGATGAGGGAGAGGAGGGGGCCAGGTGCTCAGGATCAAAACTTGCAAATCTGCCTTGTTTCTGCTCTTGTCTCTCTTGGACAACTGGTGTCCTGTTGTCTGTGGTGACATGGGCACATGTATGGTCTCTTCCCTGGGTAGAGGGATGCAGTGGAGAGCTGGGGAAGGAGCCATATGGGGTGATGCCCTGTGCAGCAGGTGGTGTTTGGTCTGAGAGATGGCTCAGGTGAGACTGAGAGGACTCGTGCTGTGGCATGGCCCAGCTGGCAGAGCCGACTGGTGCCAAGGTGAAGAGGGTGTTCAGGTGATCTGCTGGCTGCTTGAGAGAATGCCAGAAGGCTTTGGAGCTCAGCTGTAATCAGTGTATGTGTGTGCAAAAAAAGGAGCTTGGATGGATTTGCAAGGGAAAATTTGGGAAAGAAAAGGATTGTTGTCCTAAGGGGGAATTTGTAGCAAAACATGTTTGCTCTTGAAATTTAATTTCAAAAGCCTTTACGGCACACTTGGTCCCTATTCTCTTCCATGCCTTTTATCCAAATGATTGCTGCATGCCGGGATGCACAAGCCAGCCTGGAAAGCACCCTGAGCACGAAACAGTGAAGCAGTTTGTCACAGTTTGTACATTCATCTGACTAACTTCTGGAAGTCTTTCTGTGATGTATTATTGTTGTGGGTCTTTGATTTTGTGACAAGACAGACAAGTGTTGTGAAGGAGAGGCATGTTTGCAGGGATGGAATTTTCTCTCAGGTAGCTTGTACCATGCAGGCTGCCTCCCTGCACAGGTTGCAGGCAAGAGGGTGCTGCAGATGTGGCCAACAGGACTAATACACAATAAGTTCTGGTGTGCCATTGTTTTATAAACTTGATCTAATAGCTCAGGGAATCACAGAATCATTCAGGTTGGAAGAGACCTCCAAGATCATTGAGTCTAACCATCAACCCAACCCCACCATGCCCACTAAACTGTGTTCCCCAGGGCTATGTCTACACAACTTGAGGCTGTTTCCTCTTGTTCTAGTGACTTAAGAGATAAGACTGACACCTACCCTTTCTCCAGACCCCCCCTTTGAGGTGGTTGTAAAGACCAATAAGGTCTGCCCTCAGCCTCCTCTCCAGGCTAAACAACCCCAGTTGTCTCAGCTGCTCCTCATAAGACCTGTCCTCAGACACTTCACTAGCCTTGTTGCCATTCTTTGGACTCACTACAGCATCTCCATGTCCTCCTTGTATTGAGGAAGGGAAGAACGGGTGCACTGTCCACTGAAACCTCCTAGAACTGCTCAGGTTGTATGGACTCTGCTTTCTGTGCAAACTGTAAACGAAGAATCCTCCAATGAGTTTATTCTTTTAAATAGGACTACACCAGAGAAATTTGTGGTCTTCTCTCAGATCATAATTAGGCATGGCTAAAATTGACTGAATAAATGATTCAGTGGTTTAATGAACATTGCTCTGACCATAAACCTTGGGAGTCTCCCTTGTCAGAATAGGTCTGTTGTGCTGGCAAAAGATGAGCAACACAATCACAATTAGGCTGTCCTGATGCACACTATGAGGAGAATGGGAGAGATGTTGCCTTGTTCAAGGCAGCTGTCATAATAGACATCCTCTTTATTGGCATGTCTGAGGTTTTGGGAAAAGAGTTTGGCTTTGAGGTACTCCCCGAGAAACTTAACACAAGAAAGGGATGTGTGGAGAAGAGCCTCTCTTAGAAGCCATCTGACTAAAAAGTGTCTTTTTGGGGCAACCCATGAAGTTCAGGTGGGAGCTGCTTATGGTCTTGGCTCTTGTCTGTATACTTGGTGGTCTCTGCCTCTGGCAGCTCACCAAGTTGTTTTTGCTACCAGTTCATATCCAACTCCCCAGTGAGTCCTGGCTTCTTGGGACAGTTTATTTGATTTGTTTGAATTATCTATGAAAATATTACTCACTGTATGGCAATTTCCAGGACACCTTTTGCTTCTGCGTGCTCTAAGGATCACTACACCTGCAAATAGCTGGCCTTCTTGACTTGTTCCTCACTAGTTCCTCCTGTGTCTGTCATCAGCCTTGGTGGAGAAAAAAGTATAGTTGCAGAAAGACTGAGAATGGACTTCATATCCTTGTTCTCAACAAACTCAGAAATTATAGGGCTCCCCTGCTTGTCACAAATGCTTTGCCTTGCAATAGGGACAAGGATGACTTCTGGGTAAGCAAGTTCCAAAATACTTTGTAGCGTAAAACACAAACTGTAAGCCTTAAGGCTTTCACAAAGCCAACTTTACCTTCTTCATGGAGACTTAGACACCACAGATAAATACTTGTTTTCAAAATGAGTTAGGGTAAAGAACAAGAACTGGTGAGAGCAGAGAGGTACCCAGTCTTGGGTGGGGCAGTTCTGGTGGTGACGTCTGAGCTTCATGGCCAGCTACTGGTGTAGGATAAGCCTGTGCGTATAGGTGTGCTGTGTGTTTTTACAGCCTTTAATACACAAGTGCAACCTACCCAGAGGGTAATGTGCAGGCCAGTATTTGGTTGACTAGATCTGAGCTCTGCTTGGAAACTTGGCAGCACAAATTTTGAAGGGCAGAGGAAACTATTTTTTTAGCCGATTTTGCTCTAATCTGAACAGCAGTAATTAGTAATATTTATCTTTTGCATTAACTCCAGGACTTTTTTCCTGACTTCTCTGAAATATCCCACCATCACCAGCCCAGCTCTCATCAGCATTGATGAGAAACCAGTGTGTACCGCATATAACCAATGCAGGTAGTTGCTCTGCTGGATGACCCTGCCTGGAGCAAAAGGATGCAGCTTGCTAGTGTGTAGCCAGCACCAGAGGAATGTCTGGGAAGCCTTGAGGTAGAAATCCCATGTTAGAGATTACACTATGTGACTATGCTGTCTTTGGATGACAAATACATGGGGTTTTGTTAATGCACTGGATGAAGTTGTGTTTGCAAAATGTACCCTGATTTCTGTTGACTGTCAAGAGTTTCAGTACCAGGCATGTTATGGGAAATAATAGCACGGTGCTGACAGTGAAATAGAAGCAAACAAAAACCTCAATGGTATTTGTGCATAGCCTGAGGTAGTCTCGTGCATCAAATGTCTTGTGGCCATGGATTCTCAATCCTCACAAAAGAAGAGTTGCAGGGAGTGGATACTGTTTGTGAATGTCTGAGCTGAACTCAACAAGTGGGGCTTGCTGTGCTGGCTCAGATGTTGGACTCTTGTTTCTCTCTGTGTATGCTTACCCAATCCATAGACATGTGGAGTTTGGTATGGAGGAGAGCTATCAAACCAGGGTGTGTTTTTGTGAGAGGCTGCAGACAGCTCTACTGGCATACTGTGCTATTCCATCCAACCTGAGCAGCCTTGAACTGTGAACAGTTTGCTGCTGGCTGACTGACCCCTCCCTCCTACCCCCTATACTATTCTGCATTTCCTTTGGTGGGGGCAAGGTGGCTGAGAGTTTTCTTTGTACTTACCGACCTGGAAAAGTGACCTCCAGGCACAGGGAAAGCTTCCTCAGACATGATGGATTAACTATGAATCTCCAGTATTAATGCCTGGGTTCCCAAGGTCTGTCGTCTTGCATGCCAGTGAGGCACACAAGTTGTTTGAGAGCAACACAGACTCCTCTGTCATTTTGGAAGCAAGTCACAAAGCTGGAGCTGCAAGTGGGGAGGTGGAAGAAGCCTGTGAGCATGTTTGGGAGGAGAACACAACACAGATGGGAGAACAGCCTTAGCTGGGTGTGTGCACAGGTGGCATCGCAAAAGCTGAGAAGGTTGGGGTTATGTCATATGTGGAGAAAAAACAAGCTGAAAGAGAAGCAAGATACTTGCACATGATCGTTTAACTGCTTGGAAATATCTGGGATGAGGAATCCTATGTCCAGAACCTTGCAAGTGTCAGCACTGTCAAAAGGCTGAGACCCTCCTGGGATCAAGTCCAACTGCACAGGGGTTCTGAGTCCCAGAGCTGCCTGAGCTGACTGGGATAGGGGGGTGGATTTCTGTTTGCTGTCTTCACTCCTCCTCTTTCAGAATTACTTATGTATCCTTTTTTTCCCCCCTCACAGAAAGTGTTAGACTGGTTTTAAAATAGACTCAGAATGAGGATCTCTTATTGGTTCAGGTGTTAAGTTAGTTATGAATGTCTTACAGTTTGGGTGCTAGGAAAATCCTTTTCTTATGCCTTTTACTCACTCTCATTCTTTAATAATGACAGACAAAGCCTCAGTCAGAATTTGACAATTTTTTGAGAGCTACCTAGGCCAGAGTTCTCTCTACATCCTGCCAAGGACAAGGGCTAAACTGAGGACAACCACTAGAGAAGAAAAGCTGCTATGTAATGGGAAACATTGAAAAGAGATGCATTTCTTGTTGATGTCTTTAAAGAAGCATGTACCTACCTGTTGCATGGTTGGGTTAGTGGAATGGGTATAGGATGGGCTTTTCTTTGGGGATTTTAGCTGTGTCTGTTTAGATATAGAACATAAGGACACGGGTTAGCAGTGGGCTTGGTAGAGTTGGGTTAATGACTGGCCTCTGATCTTAAAAGTCTTTTCTAGGATAAGCAATTCTGTGATTCCTACTGTGGAGTCTGCCAGCACCTGCCAACTGCTGGAGCAATGTCCTCAGGGTCACCTTTCAGGTCTGATGTGCTAAGACTCGCATATCCATGAAGTCATTTATTAGCACCAAGGAACCAAATGCTAGTTGGCCATTGACTCTGTCTGCAAATCATAGTTGCAAGTGGAGATAGGGTAGATTTTTTTTCATCTAAGAAGTGGTCAAATAGCCCAGAAGCAGCATAAAATTGGCTCCTCAAAAGGAATCTTGTGTTTGCTGAGATGCTGTGAAGGGGCAGGGTTTGCACAGGGGTTGGGATGCTGGTGCTGCCAAGGGGTCTGGAAAAATACTCAATACAGCTGTTGGAACAAAGGTGACTGGGACTTTGTCTCCAACACGTACGAGTAGAAACCATGTTTGGTGGTCAAAAACCATTTCTCCCTCATTTAGAGGTTCAGGAGAAAAAGAAGCTTTAAAAATCTTGACTTGAAGTGATTGAAGCAAAAAGCCTGAAACTGTGACTTAACTGATCACTTTTCATATATTTCCACTTTTAGAACAGTCTGTGAAACCTCTGTGATTGCATTCTTTTTGCTTTCAAACAGCCTGGCAGCTGGGATTTAGCATGGTGCTTTGTTTTCAGTTTGTTTTTTGAAAGTTCACTTATTTTTACATGTGACTAAGGGAGGCTTTTTGAGTGCTAGCTGTGTGTTGGGTTTATGCAAGTGGTACATAGCCTTGGCCATCCATTGCAGCTCTGACCCATCTTGTAGAAAGAGCTGCATGCAGGCAGGTTGTTGCAGGACACTTTGGCCATAGATGTCCTAGGTTGACATGTGCCTAGGGGATCCTGCTGGAGTGACCAAGAGCATCCTGGCTGGAGCTTTTGGGAAGTCTGATGTTGAACATGGCAGTGCAGTGGGGTAAGGGACCAGGAACACAAGGTCTTCCACTTAGCATCTCTTAAAAGTGGGTTATTTGTGAGCATTTCTGCCTGTCCCTAAAGTGAGTGTCACACTTCAGAGAAATGCCATCTTGTAAGATTAAGTGGTGGATTAAAACTGTGCCCTGCTGACACCTTTGGGATAGGGTCCTACCTGCTACCCCATGCAGATTTAGGCCTGCAGCATAAGGGCTTTGTGGGCATTGCTGTTTCCCTGGGCAATATTTGCATCTCTTAATGCAGTGACAAAAATAATGGAAAAATCTGATTGACTTAGCTGTTTTGACATTTTGGACGACTCCTTAAACAGGAAAGACCTACCTAGAGTGTTGCGGTGCTGTGTTACCCGTTGTTCTTTGCCAAAATGTTCCAATCACTGAAGCGGGGCTTGGGAACAGCAAGGGAGACAACTGCCTTGGAGCAACATGGTGTGGAAGACTAAAACTCTTGTTTTAGTTTTTTAGTCTTCTTGTTAAGAAGACTAAATCTTCTTGTAAGAAGATTTGTGGTTTCAGACATGTCACATGTACTGCATAGGCTACAATTTGTAGTACACAGGCAAAGAAGAGCCTGGGCTTGTTGCATGCCTGAGGAATTACATCAGTCTTGGAAATAACCGTTTATAGTGCCCCATTTTCTCTTGCTGCTGGAATTTTGAGGGGAAAAAAATGCACCTAGGCAGATAGGATCCTGAATAAGAAGTCCTAGGGATGCTCACAAGGTGTGGTGGAAGCTACTCTGCCCTAGTAAGACCAAACTCATCTGGAGTTCTGTATCCAGTTCTGGAGACCCCAACACCAGAAAGAAGTGGATTTGTTGGAGGAAGCCCAGAGGAGGCCACATAAATAGTCAGAGTGCTGGCACACCTCTCCTATGAGGATAGTTTGTTTGGGAGGAAGTTTGGACTCTTCAGTGTGGAGAGAAGGTGGCTCTGGGGGGGATGGTATAGATAAGTACCCTTCGCTGGGTTAAAAACTGGCTGGCTGTTCCCAGAGAGCTGTGATTAATGAGGTGAAATCAAGCTGGCGGCCAGTCACAAGTGCTGTCCCTCAGGGCTCAGTGTGGGGGCCAGTCTTCCTTAGTATCTTTTATTGATGGTCTAGCTGTGGGGATTAAGAGCACCCTCAGACACCAAATAGTGTGGGAGTGTTGATCTGCTTGAGGGCAGGAAGGCTCTACAGAGGGACTTGGACAGGTTGGATCAATGGGCAAAGGCCAATTGTCTGAGGGACAATAAGGCCAAGTGCCAGATCCTGTAGTTTGGTCACAACAATCACAGGCACAGCTACAGGCTGGAGAATACGTGGCTTGAAAGCTGCCTAGTAGAAAAGGACCTGGGAGTGCTGGTAGACAGCTGGCTTAATATGAGCCAGTGATGTACTCAGGTAGCCAAGGCCAACAGGAATCTGGCCTGGATCAGGAATAGTATGGTCAGCAGGAGAAGGGACGTTCTTGTGCCCTTGTACTTGGCCCTTGTGAGGTTTCATCTTGAGTACCATGTTCAGTTCTGGTCCCCTCATTATTAGGAAAGACCTTAAGACGCTCGAACAGGTTCAGAGGAGAGCTACCAAGTTCATGAGTGGTTTAGAGAACAACTTGTCTGCAGAGAGGCTGAGGGAGCTGGGCAGGTTTAGTTTGGAGAAGAGGAGGCTGCAGAGGGACCTCATTGCCCTGAAGGGAGGTTGTGGGGAGGTGGATGTTGGCCTTTTCTTCTTGGTGACTAATGACAGAAGCAGGGGCAGTGGTCTGAAGTTGAGGCAGGGGAGCTTTAGATATTAGGAAGAAGTTCTTTACAGAAAGAGTGGTGAGGCACTGGAATGGCCTTCCCAAGGAGGTGGTTGAGTCACCATCCCTGGAGGTGTTTAAGAAGCCTGTAGACATGGTGCTTTGTGACCTGCTAGAGTGGCAGGCATGGAGGGGGTTATTTCGTGTTTTTCAGTCTCTCTGCTATTTAGGTGTTTTCTTGGTGTGGGAATGGTTGGACTTGGTGATCTAAGAGGTCCTTTCCAACCATGATTACTCTGTGACTTTTTAGCAACTTTCCTATCCCTGAAAGGGGTCTATCAGAAGGCTGTGGAAGACTGTTCAAAAGATAAGGGAACTATGGGATGAGGAGTCATGGTTTTCAGCTTGAAAAGGGTAGATTTAGGCTGGACATGACGAAAACGCTCTTTAATCTGAGGGTGGTGGATCCCTGAAACAGACTGCCCAGAGAAGTGGAAGAGGACCCATCCCTGGTGACACTTAATGTCAGACTTGATGAAGATCTGGAAAATCTGTTCTTGTTAGACATGGCTTGTTGTAGGGGGGGGTGATTAGATGACCTTTCCAGATCCCTCCCAACACATTCTATAATTCTGTAAAGAGATGGTTTCAAGGGTGCTTTACATAATCAGTCAGTCCTGCTATTCCACTATGTTCTTGTTCTCTTTGTGACCACTTCTGTGCAAGTAATTTTGTGGGTTTTAAGGCAATTCAGGCAGGTCAAATGCTGTATATTTGCATGAGGATGTGTTTTTGTGCAGGTGCTTGCACAGACCCTTGGAAACCTCTTTCTTGAGGTCTGTTGCATTCCATCAGGATGCAAAGGCATTCCCACCTGAGCAGAGTAACCATTTACGTGGTGTGAACACCCCATTGCCAACACTCAGAGCAACAGTTGTAGGAACATTCAGTGAGAAATCCTTTGTCTGAAATATGCTTTTAATAAACTATTTACTGGGTGTATTCAAGTGACAGATTCCTGCAGAACCAAGCCTATTTGCAGACAACTAGCAAATGAGAGAGGCTAAATGAATAGAACACTTCAGTCACCAGGGATAATGATCCAGCTGTAACGAATCTCCAGATGTTTGCTTGCAGAAATGTATCCTTTCATGGGAAAGGAAAAACACTTGTGGGTATATTAACCTAAGAGAAGTTTAGAGCTGTGTGCTCATGAGCTCTGTCTTGTCCTCCCACCAGTGACTGCAGAGCTCCTTTCCAAAGTTTCCTCTTGCAATAAGCAGTTTCTTTATTTCTCTCTCATTTTCCTTCTGGCCATGTTTAGGCATCTGTGATATGCTAAGTGCAGTTATGGCCCTGTGAAAGCCTCCCAGCCTTCAACAGGTATCAATCTAGCCATGCTCTGAGATGTACCATGTGTTACAAGTACAGCTGGGCTGATGCTGCTTCCAGATTAGGCTGTTGCAGCTTGAATTTTCCATTTTATGTGAGTGGGTTTGCTGCACAGGGGTATCGACTGGGAGAACAAAATGCTGTGTGTTGTGTTATGGCTACTAGGAGTTTGCAGGGACAAGTTGAAGACCTTTAGCAGTAGAAAACGGGGGAAAGTGCTTGGTTTAATGTCTTCTAAAGACCTGACCTTTCCCTGGCTTCTCTGGAAGGAGCTTGGCTTTATCATTACACTACAGCCACCAGTCCAGTGTGTTTCATCCATTCCCCTTGCACTTGCTACATTTCTGTTTAACGTTAAACCACCCAAGCTGGGTTTGAAGTCCCGTGGCTGAAGTGCCACATTACTCACAGGCAAGAGGACAATAGAACATGGGTCTGCTCTTAAATGTTTCTCCAGTCAGCCTCATTAATAACCATAATGCTGGCATTGCTTGCTCCTAAATAGTCTCATTTATCAACAAGCAATTTACTGTGGTTCTGTGGTGGGGATGCAGATAAGTGTGTGCCTCAGATACCCCAGTACCACCTGCCAAGTCTCTCCCCACCTTCTCTTTGGCATTTAGGAAGAGAGGGAAGACACGGGGAGGGAGGCAATGTGGGAGATGCTCCCTCTAGGATGTGGCAGTTGTTGCCGACCCTAAGGAGCTGAGTTGTACTTGGAACTTGGAGGAAGGCAGCTTCAAGGCCACGGCAAAGGTGTTAGGGTGTGCATGTGTTGTATTTCCCCAGATTGTCACCTTTTGTGGAGAATCTTCCAAGCATATGGGTTGATTCTTTTGGTGGGTTTGTTTGCTTTTCAAAGGGTTGGAGGACTGGGGAAATGTGACCTTTCCAAAACTGGCTGCCTTCGGCTTCAAATTTCTCTAAGGCCATTTCTCTAAGCCTTGCTTTTACTGCAGCCATATCTTGGAGATCAAAAGGTGCTAACTCAACTCCAGAGGGATAAATCAAGAAGATCTCAAGAAGAGATTTAGGAGAACTCTCATTATAATGAGGCAGAATGCAGAATTTATCACTCTGCAGATGTTTTGAAACCTCAGAGTTATGGTTGACAGTCCAAGGCCAATTTGCTTAGGAATCTGAAGTCTGCTGGTACTATTTCCTTCTGGCTTTGGGACTTTGACGCACTTGTGCGGGGGCAAAACGCTGCAACACTGGGATGAGGATGGCAACATTTATTTGTTCCCCATGACCATTCAGAGAGCAGAGCAGCTGGGCCATAGGCAAGCTGTAACACTGAGGTTTTTGTATTCTCTGTGAGACTGAGAGCCCCGGCAATTTTTTATCTTTTGTGAGGCGCAGATGAGATTTCAAACACATCATGAATGAATCCTGCTTGAACTTCACTTGTGCAAGTAAAATTTGCTGACAGATTTATTTTTCTTTCTTTTCTCCATTCATGTTGATCAACTTCTCAGCTTGACAGGGTTCCTGGTGGGAGGAAGCAGCTCTCAGACAGCGCTATTTCAGGGCTGGCAGTTCACACCCCATTCCTGGGGTGCAGATGATACAATAGCAATATACTGTTAATGGAGCAGCAGCTCATATGACTTCATCAGCATTGCTGGCATCATCACCTTACTGTTCTGGGGTGTCTTATGCCCTGAGAGTGTCATGCGGTCCTGTCCAGTGCCAGGAGAGTTTTGGGACTTGGTCTATGGGTATTGTAATCTAATGAGCTTTATCTCTGACCCCATATTAATTGCAGAACAGCTTCTCTTTTTCTAATTAACAGAAAGCTATGTCACCTTGTCTAGGCAAGATGTAAACTGCTGCTTGTGTCATCTTGCTCATAAATCATGTATTTACACCTCACGGCAAAGCACCTCATTAGCTAGATTTCTGATGTCATGCTTTTCTTCTTTTTGCCCCAGTGCATTTCTAGAACGCTTAGTATGGCCAAAGAGAAGCAATGAACTCAAAGATGGTGGGTCAGGGGCACCTTCTAATCTCCTCTACCTTCATTTGTGGGACACTGCAGTGGGCATGTACCCTTATTTTTCCAAGCTGAAGAGAGGAGACTCCTATCTGATCATAGTGGAGTGCCTCTTGGTTCATTGCATCCACTAAGTAGAAAATAATCCTTGATGCTGGAATTTGGTTTCAGTCTCACTCTGTCCCAGCTGGCAGGGCTGGCTGGTAATTTTTGGACATATGGGAACTCTGTCTTCCACCTGTTCTGGACCTTCCCTTTCTGGGAGGGATGGTAGCACCTTGTCTGTCTCTGACACATTTTGGCTCATTTATCCCTTAGGCAGGTGTTGTCTGATCTTTCCTAGTGAGAGGGCGTGGCTCACTTCTGCTGGCTGTCAGGTCTTTTATGTCCAACCGGTAAGTGCCTCTGGAAGTAAAGATGCTTGGCATTGCTGTGGTTACTTGGGTTTAACTGACAAGACACTTTTTGGTAGTCAAAAAGGGAGGCCACAACAAGTCATCTACCAACATGAAGTCTTCTGAGCTGTGAGGCAATTTGCTGGGTGTCATGGTTTCTCAGGCAGGATCAGGAGTCTCTTGTTATGTTCTATTCTTGCCAGCTGCTGTGCTCTGTTTGGCTTCTGTCCTTTGGCTTCCCAAACAGTACTGAGCCCAGCACTGTGTTAGTCCCTGCACTCGCTCATACAACTTGCTTGGTCAGTTGGCACAATTTCTTGTTTCTGGGAACAGAGTGACTCTAGATTAAAATCAAGGCCCTTGGTCATGTGGCTTTGATCTCAATATTCACATCAATCTTGAGCTCATCTCAAGGAACTCCTCAGCATGGTTGAGCTCACCCCAAGGAACAGATGAATGTGGTTGCTTTGGAGGAGCTTTCCCAAAACCCTATCTCTGCATGTGGTCAGCAAACTCCTGGGAGAAAGATCCTCTTGTTATATCCTGGCACTGAACTGTGCCAGGAGAGGTGCCTATGCTGGTTCATGATGATGGGACAGCTGACCACTAGGTCTTTTGAAAAAAGGTGCTGCAACCTTAAGGAGGGGAACCCTGCTTTCCTCAGTTCTGCTGTTACTGTAGGAATTATGTGTTTTCCCTGGTGTAAATCCTGTGTTTGGTTGTAACTTGCTAGGAAGACTCCTGAGTTTTTGGGGAGAGGATGGTCATAGCTGTTGCTGAGAGTGCAAGCTGTGAAAGGACTAGTACGGTCTTTGGCTGGTGAGCTGTTGAATTAACTTGTCCCACCTACACACATGTCCATTTTTCAAATAAGTCTTCTAAAAACTGGCCACCAAGGCAGGTGTTGGTACCTTAATTTTACTGCAGCAGTGACTGGTGTGCTGAGTTCCCTCTGGTGGTCTCCACCGTTGTCCTGGAGCTTGCCCAAAGCTCAGGAACTCCTGGTAACAAGGTTGAAGGTGAACATCTCACTATCACGGGTGATTTTGCTTTTCTGCCTTTTACTGAGCTGTGATATTTATGTAGAGGAGAACTGGGTGGTGTTTCCCTCCATGCTGGTACCCACGACAGAGTTTCCTTTGATCCAGGAGTGTTTAAATAGTTAAAAAATGAACTCTCATCTTTTTGGAGGGAGGTGGGAGAGGTCACAAGAAAGCAGGAAGGAACAAAGGAAAAATTCCTTTATACTTACCAGGCTGCTTCTTACTTCAAAAATTAATTAGAAAAGGATATTCTATGGATTTAAGGTTTAAACTTTGTGTCAGAAATGTTAATCAAGACTGCATTAGCTAGATTTTCCTTGAGGAATCTGGTGGGGGGTTGGTGGGGCATTCAGGGTGTTTCAGAGACAGGCACGAGGCCTTGTGTGACAGCAGCCTCGCCATGCTGAGGAAATGGGTTTGTCCCCACACATGGGGAGTACCTTCCTTCCTAGAGCTGCTAAGATTGAGGGTTTTATTGGCACCAGTCAGTGCTTCTGGGGCTATTCCAGGATTGGGTTTGGAGTATCTTTTCTGCACCAGTAGCAAGTAGGCTGCCTAGGGAAGGGGTGGAGGCACCACCCCCAGAGGGAGTCAAAAAATTGGTAGACATGGTGTTTCAGGAGATGATTTAGTGGTTAGGAGTTGTAGGACAGCTGACTGGACCTTGATGGTCTTGTTTCCAGCCTTGATGATTCTATGATTCTTGCTGTTATTTAACTGCTGGGATGTTTCTGCTAACTTCAGGTTCATGTTTTCTTCTGCTTTTTCACCTTCTTTTTCCCTGCCTTTTTCTACTCCTATACATGTTTCATCAACAGTTAATAATTGCATGAGGGCAGCTGCAAGGAGCAAGGTAGCACCTAATGCTTAGGGGATTTTCAAGATTTTTTCTTCAGCCTCCTAGGTGAAACTGTGTGGGTCTTGATAAAGACCTGTCTGATTTCCAGTTGGCAGTGCTCAAATATCAAAGTGATACTCCTGGCATGGTTGAATTGGAAATTATCTTGTCTGATTTGCTCCATCTTGCCTGCACTCCTGAGAATTGCCCTGGTCTTCAGGAAAACCTCTGCTATGCTGAGTGTTTTCCTGAACTGATGGGGTGTCTTGTACCATTCTCATCTTCAATTTAGAGCTTTGCTGTAAAATACCGAGTTAATTTCATGCTTTTCATTATACTCAGTGTTTATATTTCCCTTCATTTTACTCCCTTCTCCCCCTCTCTTTTGTATTTACCTGCAAGTTTACCAAGTGTGGAGTTTCCACTCTGGAAAATCTAAATAATTTTTTGATTCCCCACCATTCCTCTTGCTCTGACCCACCTCAGACAAAGGTGTGGGTGAATCACCAGTTAATTTCCTTTAAAAGTAGTTGAAAACTGAAGAGCTTTGAATGCTTGGCTCACCTGCAGAGCTCAGCCCTGTGTTGGGGTTGCTCTTCTCGCTTGTTCTGTGGGCTCTACTTAGGAACAGATTCACATCCCATCTGGAACAGACTCCTCTCCTTTCTTGTATTGTGGGGATGTAGGGGGAAGGACAGATATCAATAAGAGTGAGATTTTCTGACAGAATAGCTTCTGTGATGGAGCTTTATTTTATGGTGCAAACAATGGATGGAGCAGAATTTGCATAAACCTCATTAGAAAAAAGTACAAGTTTCATAAATCTTATGATAAATTAATGTGATATCATTCCAAACATGATGTATTAATTTTAGGATGAAATGAATGGGTCTGTGATCGTTGTTTGTAATTATGAGGCTCACAGGCAGTTTGGAGAGGAAATTACTTTTAAGAGGGCTTTTTAAGTGCAGGAAGATTCCTTCTTCTATGAATGCTGCTTTCCTTATTTTCCTTATTCCTCCTGGGGTTTTTTTAATGCCAATTTTGTCCACTTTTCTCTTTCATCTTGATATAGACTATTCCTTCTCAAAGAAAGGGAAATAAAATCTTTTCTGCTCTCGCAAGCTCTCCTTCTCCCTTGTCCCAGGGATGGGCTGTGGTTTTTAGGCTGGATCCTTGCCTAAGAAGGCAAGGAGAACAGAGAGGCCAGCACCACTGGAACTGTGAGCATTGTTTGAAATCCCCTCTCCAGGCAGACACGGAGATGCTACAGTGATACCAAGACACCTCAGTGAGTTTAGCAGCAGTATGTCAGCCTAGTCGGTGGCTTCTGGTTAACAAACTGCTGTCTGCAAACCTTCCACTGCAAAGACCCAGCACCAGCATGAAGATGTGTTTGAAACTGGTTTCAGTGCACTTGCTTGGTGTCTGTGATCTACAAAGCCTGTGGTGGAAGGAAATTGCTCTATCTTAACTGTGTTAGTGTAGGCGTTGGTTTAACTGGAGGGATGTCACTTTGGTGTGTGTGCCAGCAGCCTAGTAACTGTGCCCAGGAGACCCTCAGGTAGTCTGCCTGGTTCTTTTGACTATAATGTCAAGAAAATTCCATGTGCTGTTGATCTTTGTAATTCTCCCCCCTCCCCGTCCCCTTCACTCTTCATTTAACTTTTCAGATTAAATGAAGTCCTGGGTAAATAGTAGAAGAAATAAAAAAAAAAACCCCACAGTAACCACCACTCCTGGCATAAACAACTGGCTCTTCTTTACCTGCTGCTGCAGTCTTCCTTGTGAACAGTGTTAAACACCCTTTTAAATGTGCCTACAAGAGCTAGAGGGGATGAAGGCAGACAGTGTCTCTTCCTGAGGTTTACCACTGGCTGTCAGGTCTGCTTATGGATTCTGTCTGCTACTGACTCCCCTCTTAAAACAACTAAATGCAGCAGAGAAATTACAGGCTCTTTCTCCCACTCTGTCTTTGAGCATCTGAGGAACTTGGAGATACTCTTGGCTGTGCCTTTTGCTTTCCAGCTCCTTCCTCAGAAATAGTTTTGCCTGCACAGATTTGTTTTCAGTCTTCTGTGTTACCTCTGTATTTGGTTCCTTTCTCCCGTAAATGATGGGTGATGGCAGTAGTGCAGTGAGCCAGCTTGTTATGGGCTTTTTCCTCTCCATAATTGGAGAAGACCATCTGTTTTTCTGACTGGAGACACTGCTTTATCATTTATTGTAAGACCCTGTGTGGAAATGATGGTCTCTCCCTTCCCTTTCCCACTTGCTCTGCAGCTCAGTAATCAGAGCAGAAGCACCTTGGTTGGGGAGCAAGTAAGCTGATGCTTCCCATCAGCACCTGGAAAGAGAGGTGTGTAATGTTGAGCTCCACTTGAATTGTAGGAGTGGAAACTTTCTTTGCTGGGTCATCCTGGAAAGTTTTGGCTCGAGTGATTGAGCATTTTCTGAGGAGACCAGAGAGAATGTTAGAGTTGTGTTTATGGAATGAGTTAGCAGACACCAGCTTTGGGAGAATGGCTTGGAGATGGCTGAGTTGATTGCCCTGGTACCTGTTGTGTGCTTTTAGGTATCCCTGAGTTTATCTGAGTGATGTTGGCTAGGGTTTAATTTCAGCATGCTGATGTGGCACGGGTTTTGTTATTATTGTTCAACCAAGGCATGCTACAGTTGTGAGGAGCAGCGGCTTTCTGACAGGAGCAGTCTAGAGCATGTGATGATTGGCATTTGAAAGCACCCATCTTCTGCATAGTGTCTGGTCATCTGTGGCATGGAAACTGCTCTAGCAGACTGGGACCAACTAGGAGGAAGGTGGGAATGAAGATGGCAAGACCCTGGTGCCTGCAAGAGATTTTTAGTCCATGCGTGTTTTGTTTCCTCTCCTAGTGCACATGCTTGCATCTCTCTCTTTATGGAATGTAGTGGACTGTAAAGAACCTTTAAAAGTCATCTAGTCCTCCCCCTCTGCAGTGAGCAGGGACATCTCTAAGCAGATGCTCAGAGCCTGTTCAAGCCTGACTTTGCATGCCTCGAGGAATGGAGCCTCTGTCACTTCTCTGGGAGCAACCTGTTCCAGTGTTCCATCATCTTCATTGCAAAGAACTTGTTTCTAACAGCTAATCTAAATCTACCCTGCTCTAGTTTAAAACCACTGCCTCCTCATCCTGTGGCCACACACCTTGTGAACAGGTTGCCTAAGGAGGTTGTGTATGACCCCTCCCTGGAAGTATTAAAGGCCAGGTTGGATGAGGCCTTGAACAGCCAACTCTAGTTGAGAGATGTCTCTGCCCATGGCGAGGAGGTTGTAGTAGATGATCTCTAAGGTCCCTTCTAACCTGAGCCATTTTGTAATCTGCTTATCCTTATCAATACAAATGTCATACTATACTGAACAGTCCCTGTCCAGCTTTTCCGTAGCCCCTTCAGGTACTGGAAGCAGTTACAAGGTCTCCCTGGAGCGTTCTCTTTTTCCAGGCTGAACAATCCCAACTCTTTCAGCCTATCTTCATAGGAGAGATGCTACAGCCCTTTGATCATTTTTGTGGCTTTCTCTGGACTTGTTCCAACATGTCAGCATCTTACTTGTGTTGGGGGCTCCAGAACTGGATGCAGTATTCCAGGTGAGTCTTGTCAGAGTAGAGGAGCAGAATTGCCTCCCTCAATCTGCACACTACAATTCTGTTGATACAGCCCAGTTGGGGTCTCCTGTACATGCTCTGTCCTACCTCCGAGCTCATCATCTCTGGGAAGATAATGGAAGTTTATCCCAAACATGAGAGCAGCTCTCATTTGCTGTGGTCTTCTATTTGAAACTAGATTTTGCTTTATTTTCTTTGCTAGGATGCCACTGCCCTCTTTTCTCCCTCACATTGTTCAGAGGTTGCTCAGCAGCACAGAAATATTGGCATTTCATTTTTGTTTTAAAAAAAGAAATCTTGGGGAAAACATCATGGAAGGGCTTTTTTTCTTCATTTATTTTTTTCTGAAAGGTGAAAGAGAAAATGAATTACAGGCAAATAAAAGGGAGCAGGTGACAAATGAGAAGAACAGGATTTGAATTTCAAGATCAGCTCCATCAAATCCTGTTGCTAAGTGCATCAGAGGCCAACCTGTTATAAGAAACTGGGCTAACTGGAGATACTTCTAGTGGGGTGGGAAGGCAGAACTGCCAGCTAGCATATAATATCCTGACTGTTATTGGGGGAAGTTTGTCCCATCTCCCTTCCAAGGAAGGATAAGAGAGAGCCAAGAAAATCTGGAGGCAGCTACTTTGGAGCAAAAGTGTGGTAGTGGCCTTTGTGTGAGGTGACCCCCTGCTGCAGGGTGGTGATGCTGAAATTAGAAATTATTTTGATGTAGATAAATCTGTGCTGTCCAGAGAAGTTGAACAGCAGCTGAGGGTTCTGTGCCCCAGCTTGTGACCTTAGTAGATGACTGTCAGCACTGCTTTTGGCATAAAGAGTACAGGCCCTGCTACCACCCTCCTCAGTGTTCCCAGTGCTTCTTAAATGTTTGCTGCTGCCACTTAGAAAATTCTGGCTTTTTATTTTGCAAAGCCCCTCACCCGTGAGCTGAGTGCCTGTAGTGCTGGCAGGCTCCAGACCCATCTCATAGGCAGAAGATGGGGAGCGAAGAAGCTGTGTGATGTTTGCGCCCACAGATATAATCCCCAGAGCTTGAGAGGGGGTAGAAAACATGAGCCAAGGAGAAATGGGCACTGACTTTAAAATCAGGGATTAAAGTGATTTCAGTATTAAAGTGTAGATGATGCCCAAAGTCTTGAGCACAAAAGCCATCACAGTCAGAGAAGAAATTCCTATTAACTCCACTTGGGTAGGGATCAGACCTTCTAAGAGAGCATCTTATTAAGCAGCTAATTAGAAACTTGCCCCTTCCCTTGGATCCCAGTGCCCTCCATTCCTCCCAACACCATCTCTGTGCAGACTGTGTCAGCATTTTGCTCTGGCAGCTTTTTCATCATCTGACTCTTTCCCTGCCTCTGGAGCTCAGTGCTTCCAAGACCCACCAAGAGCTATAGCGTCCTCCTGGAAGTTTAGTTTTTACTCCTTTCTTACCCTTCTCTGGAAAGGAAAAAAACAAAATCAGAAGGAAATGGGGAGGCCCTTTGCCTACTTTGTTCTTGCCAAAATGGAAGGAAGAGCAACAATAGAAATATACAGCTACAGATGCAAGCAACATGGTGATACAGGAGTATCCTGCATGGAAGTGGGGGAGAGTAGACCCCATAAAGAATTCAAACATTAAAAAAACTTAATCAAGCAAACAAGAAGAAAAAAACCCCATACCTACAAAAAAAGAAACTTAAACCCAACCACCCAATAACAAAAAAAAAACCAAACCAAAAAGAACCCCACAACCAAAAAGCAAATGACAAGGTCAATCTAAGTTCAAGACTTGGAATGAGAAAATGTGTGAGAAAGGGAGAAGTGGCTGTGATTGAGAGAAAGGAGGCAAAAGGAGACAAGATAAATTATGATTATCTGGTAGAATCAAGGCACTTAACTACCCTGTCTGATTCTGGAGGGGAAACAAATGGAGCCTATAACTTTGCACTGCAAAGGGATTATTTATCCCTGTTTCTTCAGTCCTCACTGAAGCTAGGTCGGCACTTCGGGCTTGTGGCGGCTCAAGCAGAATCCCTACCTAGTGTGGCCCCAGGGAAGCCAAAGCAAAATATTTCTTTTGTTTTTTTTTTGCAAGTGAGTGTTCTTGAGAGGGATATCTGACAGATGTTGAGCTTCCTGGGCTCTGTAATCCTTGTCCAAGCAGGGCCCTGTGCTTTTTGATGTTTTTCCTGTGATACAGGCGCTTGAAGGTGCTAATGCTGTTTTTGCCATCCTTTGGCAATTTCTGTGTTGCTTCCACCGAAGACGGTCTGGAGTCCAACTGAGAGCTGTGTATTGGTGTATTGAGTGCTTGCCTTGGTCTTGTTTCACCTCTGCGTGAGACTACAGCACCTTCCCTGACACCACCCTGGGAAATGTGATCTCTTGTGATCTCTTGCGATCTCTCTCTCGCAATCTCTCTCTCATGATCACTCTCTCGAGATCACTCTCTCACTATCTCTTGTGATCTTCTGAATGGTGACCAGCAGTGTGCCAGTGTGCTAAGAAGGCCAATAGCATCCTTATCAGCAACAGTGTGGCCAGCAGAAGTGGGGCAGTGATAGTCTTCCTGTACTTGGCGCTGATAACCTTGAATAGGCTCACTTTCAGGCCCCTCACAACAGACAAACATTTGAAGTGCTGATGCATGTCCAGAGAAGGGCAATGAAACTGGTGGAGGGTTTAAAGCACAGGTCTTTTGAGGAATAGTTGAGGGAACTGGTCTGGAAAAAAGGTGACTGAGGGGAGAACTTACTGCTTTCTACAACTGTCTGAAGGAGGTTAGAGCAAGGTGGGGGATCGGTTTCTTCTCCAAAGTAACAAGCAACAGGATGAGACTCATCAGCTTCATGTTGTGCGGGGGAAGATTGTGTTCAACATTACAAAAATTTTCTTCACCAAAAGGGTTGTTGAGCACTGGAACAGGCTGCCCAGTGATGTAGTTGACTCACCATCCATATAGGTATTTAAAAGACTTGTAGGTGTAGTGCCCTGGGGGGCATGGCTTAGTGGTGACTTGATGGGACTAGGTTAACAGTTGAACTTGATGGTCTTAAAGGTCTTTTCTGACCTAAATGATTGTTATGATCATGGCTCAGAAGCTCAAGTTGTGTGTTTGCCTTGTGTTATCTAATCTGTTTCTCTTCCATTGGTATACATGGAAAAGGGGAGGGGAGGAAGTATGAATCGTGCCAAAGAAAACAGTGGAAGGCAGCTTAGATAAACTCCTGTTGTGGTAGTGAAAGTGGTCAAGGTCCCTTCTGACTGCACTCCTGGCTTATGCCATATGCCGAAACTTCACCTTACCTTGTGGTAAAGCTTGCAAAACTCAGAACAAATGACAAAATTATTGGGAACCCTCATTTCTTATTCCAGGAAGCTGTTTCTCATATTTAACTTGTTACTTTACTCTGTATTCTGTGCTACTTTTTCTTTCTGTAATGAGTTTGGAGGTGCTTCTTAATTATGAGGGTAGTTACTGACTGATGGAGAGGTAAGGAAATGAGTAAAAAAATCTAGGTTTGGGTGTCTCATTTGTTAGTATTTTTGTTTGTGTTCTGGTTTTTTTTGTTGGTGATATACAACACAGCTTGTAACTTACTGTCCAGAATTGCCCTATCTATGTTTTAATTAAGTTGCTTATTTCTAACAAATAAATGGAAAGAAAGGTTGAAGGTACAGGATCTGAATGTTCCTCATGTGGTTTTTTCCTGCTCTTTTACTCACTAAATATGGCCCTGGTTTGGATACTTGATGGGGACCAGAGACCAGTGAAGCCCAGCGTGCTGCTCCATGGGGAGCAGGAGATGCAGGAGGGATGATGCTTTCTGACCACAGCTGCCTTGGTCTCCAAGTTATGTGAATTTAGGACCTAAATTCCCTGACTATGGGAGGCAGCTGTAACAGAGACTGAAGAGTTAAATGCAAACTTGATAGTTGATTTTTTGTGTATGAGTGAGTTTGCAGCACACAAACCATGAATGAGGCTATGATTAGAACTGGGTGGGACACGGTTTTCCTATTCAGCAGGTTTTTAAAGAGTGCTTCCCCACCGCTGAGATGTGACCAAAATGTTTTAGACTTTGAAGTATTTGCAGTTTCAGAAGGAATTGCAGGTACCCTGTTGATCTGGGTACTGTTTGACTGAGGCATAAAGGGGAAAATTGTTTCTCTCACTACATTTGGCAAATAGGGAGGTATGACCCTGGATTTATTTTCCTCGGTTTACTGGCTTTTATTGCCATGGGGACAGTCACAGTCTTGATTGTTTCCTTTAGTTTCAGAAATCCCCCAAAATAAAATCAAGCTAGCAGCTTCTTTCATGTCAAGGCTCTTAGATTTGAGAAAGTGTAGGGTTGCTTCATATCTCCAGTGTTGGCTTCACTAAAGAGATGGGAACATTGTAGATCAACTGGCTGATTGCAGTGATTTGATTATGGACTCTTGCTTTTGGTTCTTTGTGCAGAATATTTTTTCTTTATATGTGAATATGACCTGTCTCTTGCTTGCACCTGTGTTGGGAGGATTTTTTTTCCCAGTGTTTAATTGTAGATATTATCTTTAAAACAACTGCTGTTCCTTCTCCAATTAGAAACTCATCTGAGTTTGGGCATCAAGTTTTTCTGTCCTTTCATGCTCTAGAATAGTTATCTTTCAGTATTATATTCTGTCCTCTTCATGGATGTGCTCAAGATACCCCGAGTTACCTCTCTCTTGTCATAAGTGAGGCACTTCAAGCTCTTAAAACTCTTGGTAAATGTAAAGCATTCTTGCTAGCTCATGGGTTCTTGTGGTTTCCTCTTGCTTCCGGTCCTGAAGATGATGTGGCCACCTCAGCAGCTTGGCAGAAGCACCTATGGAGCCCTAAAGTAGTTATTCCAAGTACCCAAAGAGCACTGTGGCTTCAGCAGCGGGGTTATGGAAAGAGGTCCTTGTGTGGTTGGACTCCCACTTGTACCAGAACAACAGGTGTTGGGATGTTCTCATCTGCTGCTATCTGCTGGCTTTTTGCAAGGTTATTTGAAGCAGGGTCATGAGAAAAACTCTTACCAAACAAACTCAAGTTAACAAGAGCTTCACTTGGCTGCTTGATCCTTCCCATTATTTGCCAGGCTGTCACCTAATTTGTATCACCTATTGTAATCACCTATTGTAATAACAGCAATTTTACTTGGCACAAGGGTGTCCCCCTGACTGGTGGCCTTGGGACTTGCCAGGCAGCTGGGTCCTTGCTCAAGTGCACTTTGGTGTCATGCAGCATGGGATTTTTTTAATCAGAAATTCATACAGTGCTAAGTCAAATACCTTACAAGTCTTATTTCTTTGCAGCTGCCTTTTATCTGCCAAAATTGTAATCTCATCAAAGAGTAAAATCAGCCTTGTTTGGCAAGGCCTATTTTCCATAAAATCATTATGTTCCTATCATTAAATTCTGTATTAATGGAATATCACATCAGCTCTTTCCATTATTTACACCATGATTGATGTCAGGCCAACTAGTTGGTAATTGCTCAGGTTGTTCTGCTTGCTAGGTTATGCTGCCTGTTCACCCAGTGGTCTGCTGGAGCTTCCCTCCTCTTACTGCATGAATCAAATTTTCACATCTGTTCTACTCAACCAAATGATTTGGGGTTGTGAAATGCTTACTACCAAGACAGCTCGTGCATAGGATGTCTTGTTCATCCTTTAAGTCAGCAGCCAAGGGGATTTCCTGTCCTTATCTCTACCTATGAACTTTTTTCCTCCTATTTTTAAGTGTACTCTGTTGAGGAGGGCTGAAAACTATTGGAAGGTGAAAAGCAACTAGCTGTGGAGTTAACCTGCCACGGCAGAATTAAATATGCTCAGGGGTGTCACGGTAAAGGTCCTAAAAGTTTCATAGACTAACAGGTTGGAAAGGGACCTCAGAGATGATAGAACTCCAACCCCCTGCCATGGGCAAGGACACATCTCACCAGATCAGATTGCCCAGAGCCCCATCCAAACTGGCCTGGGTAACATATTCCAGTGTCTCTGCACTGGACCCGCCTTAAGGGGCTGAAGTGAGGTTTCAGGAGTAGTGGCTGTCCCTTGCTTTAGGGGAACAATAGAAATTATTCTTCTCCAGGAACAGTGTGGAGATCAGCAAGATGACACATGTCCCCAAGACAGCAATTTCAGAGGGTCTGGATTGCCTTTTGGGTGCCTTAGGGAGCAACATTTACAACTACATGCCCAGAAGAGGTGCCTGAGGAAGGCTTCTGTTACCTGATGTATTTAGGATGCTGCAGTAGGTGGTTTTCAACTTGATAAGGCAGAAGGTAGTGATAACATTGTTCCAGTGCCTCTTGCACTCTATGGGTGTGTGGCCTTCACAGATGCCAAGGCAACCTGACTAGTGCTTACTGAGTTGCCATGTCTAAAATGAACCCCTGATCTGCATCTGGTTCCAAGTTCTACCAATTCCCCAAGGCTTGAGGCACCTGTGGGCATCATGTCCATACTCTAGCCCTTGGAATGTTTGCTTCTGATCTACAAATGTTTTATTTGCTCTTGATGGCTCTTGGTCAGAGAGCTTGAGGAAAGCTGGCAGGTGCTTACCCAGAAGAAGCATGGATTCCTCCACTCTTTAGTGGCCATGCTTCTGCTGAGCTAATGGGACTTTTCCCTTTGATAATGGCAAGGGAGGAGAGGAACTGAGGTTTGATTTATCTGCTCTAGAGAGAACATTAAAGAACGCACACAGCTTGATTCCTCGTGTTGCTTGAGGCATTGTAGCACTGTGGGAAAATCATTTGAGAGTGACTTAAGGGAGGAAGACAGACAAGCTACCTTCCCTAACAAGCAGCCTTCCATGCCAAGCTGAGTATTGCCAGGATGTATTCTTCTCTGTTCTGTTTTGCTCATGGTTGGTTTATTCTATCTCTCACAGGTTCTTCAGTGACTCAGCTGCTGGCCCGGGACCTGGATGATGATCCGCTGGTCTATGGTGTGGTCGGGGAGGAAGCCAGTCGGTTCTTCGCAGTGGAGAGCATGACTGGTGTTGTCTGGCTGAGGCAGCCCTTGGATAGAGAGGTAATGCTGGTTGCTGCTGAGAGCATCCCCTGCTGAGTGGAGGTGAAAAACATCTCCACTTGCATAAATGGTGGCTCTCCACCTTCTGTGGACTTTGGTTCTGTCCTCAGACACCCTGACACTATCACCAGATCAGTGGGCACACAGGGAGCAAGTAAAATGCTGCAGCTTTTTCTACCTTGTTGATTTTTCTGGATCCCAGAAAAATATCTGAGTTTAGAAGCAAACAAGAGAATGAAGAAAGATCTTCCAAAGAGCCAGGTTACTCCTACATTCAGGGAAATCTACAGGCTCTTTAAATCTATATCCTGATTAAATCCTTTACAATCTAAAACAATGTGCAGAGAGATGAGATATCCCTGCTTATTCAGTCTTATCAGGACTTTTTCATCATCTTGTGGATTCAGGCTGCTGGGTACCAAATTTGACAAGATTCTTGCCTCAAAGCTGTTTCATACCCTTATTGTTATGGTAGCTTTGGTGAGCAAAGATGACATCCCACCCAGGTGCCTGCTTTATGAAAGCCATGTCCCTTTCCACGTGCCTGAAGCAAGGACGAACAGAGAGCTCAGGGGTTTCGTCAGGAGCTCAGCTACTCATCTTCTATGGGGAAGGGCAAACCAAATTTCACAGTGATACAAGTGAGACTTAAGAAAAATAGTTTTCTTCACCCCTCTCCCCTCTACCTCCCCATGCCAACAGCGGCAGGCATGAGTCATAAATCTTCTCTTATTCAATGGCTGCTACTTCCTAGTAATCATGGTCTCAGCCTTGAGCCGAGGAGGGTGATGATAGATGTTTAGGTGGTGTTTTTTTGGAGGTTTGGAAGGGAAGGAACTGAACAGAAGGAAAGAAGCGTGCATGGCCTGGCTGAGTTGGGGAGAGAAACCTGCACCCATCAACTGATCTCAGGGGCTCAAAGTAAGCAATAGATGTAAAAGGGACCAACTAAACAGGAAAAACAGACATGGTATGGATAAGGGAAGGGTGTCAATAGCAATTTATACTGAAGGAAGCAGGATGGCATGGGAGCAAAATGGGTGAAAGGTATTCTCTCTGGGAGCAGAGAATACACTGGTCTAGGTGAATGCAATCAGGGCAGAAAAAGCCACATAAGAAAAGTGGTGGGGAAAGGGATAAGATTGAGTCTTGTACCACAGAGGAGAAAAAGAGAGACTTGAAAAGGTGGAGGGAGTCCTACAAAGGTAAATGATGCAGGAAAAGTAGTAACAAGATTTGTCTTTTTTAATCCCACAAAGATTAGAAAGAAAAATTTTAAAACAAAGACAGTGTCAAAACAATCTATATACAAAAATGAAAGGTGGAGATGGCAATTAGCATGTGTCAGCTTTCTCTGGTTACTTTACTGTGTTTTTTGTGTTTAAATACTTGACAGGTTGTTTATGTTTTTCATTTCTTCCCTACTGCTTTGTCCCTCATGGTGGCACTGATGAGTAGGGGGTAAACAGAAGTAATCAGTGGTGTGGGATGTCAGGAGGATCAGAGGCTTCTACTTCACAAGTGTTTCAGCACTTCTGTTTGCAAGCATTGCCTTGAGGAAATACTTTGGAATTGCTAAACTTTCCCAGCTTGAATTCCCCAACCCTGGTACCAGCAGAATTCCTGGTCTGGGCACTGGCAGTTGCTGCTTGTCCCACAGCTGATCTTGTTTGGAATAAATCAGCCAAACTGCAGCACAGAGTCACTTCAACCTTGCTCCTAGCCTTTTATGCACAATGCTTTGAAAATAGCATAGCACAATGCTTTGAAATAGTTGCTGTGCTCCAGCAGTTCAGGCTGGGTAGAGGGATGGTGATAGGAAGAGGTGCTGTCCATCCCTGGGTTTCCTTGGTAAAATGTGAGTGAAATTATTACTGGTGGAAAAGAAAGGTGAGGAAGAGAAGTTCTACTTCCACTAGCAGTATCTTCCTGCCCTGGTACCCAAATAATCCTGTCTTGCCTACTTGTCCTTCATACAGCACCAGTTGCTGTGATATATTGCCATTTAAGACCAAGCTGTTGATTGAGTCAAAGAAGTAAGGAGCAGAGAGAACTGCTCAGGCAGTTTTCTGAATAGGCTTATGGGATTTCTGCTTGTTTTTGCTTCAGATTCTGAGCTTATCCCAATGTTCCCAGGAGAAGTGCTGTATGGCAGGTGACTTAGGAAAGCAGCAGCAAGATTTAGGTATCCTCAGTGAGACTGTCACACTGTCAGTTGGAACAAAAGCTAATTGCACAGCTTTTTCTTTGGAATTTCTTCTCATTTTGCATCATCCCTGTATCTTGCAGTTGGAGGTAGTGCCAGGTCACAGTAGGCTGTGAGTGCAAAGATGCACTTCTCTGCCTAGTGTTTTCTCCCTGTCACTGCTACAGGCAGACAGCCCACAGGAACAGGACCAGGTGGGCATGCAAAGAGAGCTGGGGCTTGCTGGTGTGCTGCAGAAGATGCAGCAGGCTGCTCTTGTCTACATTAGTATAGTCTCTAATTTAAAGTGCTTTGCTGCTAATTGAGAGGAGTCAGGTCTTGAGTCCCTGCACTTTCTGGCCCAGGGCAGAGCAGCTCTCTGAGTCTGGGAAATGCACTGGAGCCACTCTGGCATTGGTATTTTTGAGTGTTTTATACTTTATAATGAGTGTTTTATAATTACTTATGCTCAAGCACCTCTTCTCTTCTTGAAGGTCCTGAAAGCATTTTGTGTGTAATAATATTGGCTAAAAGTCCTGAGTCTGCTACCTACAGATAAATATGACAGTATCCTAATTATGTGTTTTTTCTTTCCCTTTCAGACTAAATCAGAATTCACGGTTGAATTTTCTGTCAGTGACAGCGAAGGGGTAAGTGTGACTTCTCATTTCATGGCCTGTGGAGTGGGCAGAGGGAAGTGGGGAAGATGTGTGGGTTACTGGGGGACTTTGCCACTCCTGGGGAGATCTGGGGAGAAGGACACCCCTGCCCATTGGTTGTCAAAAGCTCAAGTCAGTAAAGCCTGTTTTAGGTTTTAAATCCACACATAAATCTGACACTCACTCCCTGACACTATCCTTGTGACCACAGGTGATCAAAGGGTCAGCCAACATCCAAGTTGGAGATGTGAATGACAATGCTCCACAGTTCCATAACCAGCCCTACAGTGTCCGCATCCCAGAGGTAGGGATTGCTGCTGCCTCTCCACAGAGCCTGACTTGGCCTCTTCCCTCGCTGGCCACACTTGCTGTTTGGTTGTTGCCGCAGAGCTGTCTGCATGAGAGTCACCAAAGCATGGGTCTTTTCTCTTGCCCTGGACCCTCACTGGAGTTGGAGGGAGGTAACCTCTGAAAGAGGTTACTCTGAAAGTTATCGCTGCCTGAAAATGGGCTGAAGCAAAGCAACTATGTTTGAGTGCTGGGGGAAGATGCAATTTGGAGCTCAGTCTTTTGTAGTCTTGATGTGTTTTCCATGACAAATGTGAAGTTTGAAATTAGGTATAACAACTGTGAATGGAAAACTATTTCTCCTCTTCCTTTGAGCCAGGAAGGATATGCAGCTCTTATCATAGAGATGATCTGAGGCAAGAATATGCCTCCAACATGATTTTGGGCAAAGTTCTGCCCGAAGGCTTCTGCATTTGATGCTGGTTTCCTTAACAGCTATATAGCAGGACTTGCCCAATGATGTCTTGCATCTAAAGAAGGTAGATGGAGACCCCAGAGGATCATCCAGCACAAGCTCCCACTTAAAGCTGAGAGAATTCTTTTGCTTATGGCGAATTCCCCAGCCAAATGTTGAATGTGTCCAAGAGCATGCTTTCTGCAGCCTTCTGCCATTCTGTCTATGCTGGCCATTGAAAATGAGGTGACGCCTTGTCATACCATCAGAGAGAGCCTTTGCACCCTGAGCTGTGCTTGACAGAAATATGCCAGGAACTTACAGACCTGATGTGAATTTAGACTTTAAAGATGTGGAGTGAAAGGTGGCTGCTAGTGCTAGGAGGGGTGAGGTCAGGGTGTTATGTTTGAAACTGGGTATTAGAGCATTTCATGTCCTGCAGCGGAGGAAGTCTCTCCTTCCTGTATCCTGGTGCCAGGACAGAGCCAGTTTACCCCAAAAGATGCCTCAGGGTGTGGATGAGGTCAAATGTGCCTCTGTGAGTATGAAATCAAGCAGTCTTTGGTAATCAAGAGGTCCAAATGATTGTGTTACAACAGTTTATTTAATATGCTGGCTGCTGGTGCTCTGTTGTGCTGGGCTCTGATCTTTCCCTGTCTCTCTGCTGTGAGGATGAGGTTTCTTCATTAAGTTGCTTGTGATGTATGAGACGGGAGTTTTAGTCTCAACTTTGTGCCAAGTCATATGAAACCTCCCTTTGAGATGACACTAGGTCAGAGTCATTTCTTCTCCTCTTTAAAGCACAAGCGATGCAGAAATGACTTGACACGACCTGCACGAGCTGCCTCTTGCTCTCATCTTTCTGCTTGGGCCTCTGGAAGCTGATAGGTGGCTGTTCTGCCTTGCTGCTGCTCCTCCCAGTGATAGGCTGTTTGCAGAGGTCTGCACACTCAAGAGGAATGTCATTAGGACTGAAGGAGAACAGTCTCCTCTCCCTTGTCCTCAGAATTACCTCTGGTTTTGCTATTTACAAGTGACTCACTTCTCCATGTGGAGAGGCAGATGCAAAGTGGGTTTCTGTGTCTCCCCTGATGCTGTGTTAAGCTCCAGTGTTGGTGTACCTGAAGCACTGGTGTTGTATCTCCTCTTGCTCATTGACTCTGTGCTAACAGCAGATATTGCAGACCTTAAGCCTTCCACATTTCTGTCCTTAACCAGCATCAGCCCTGGGGAGCACAGAGGGTAAAGGCCTGGTGCTGCTTTGGAAAGTTAAGGACAAGGAACTGCAGGCAGGTGAGCTAGGCAAAAGTATAAAGAAGGGGCTGAACCCCAGAGCCTCCCTCTTACATATCACACTGCTTTAAGCATAAGCCATAGTTGTTCCAGGGAGATTTCAAGGATCATATAATTGTTTGGGGTATAGCAAGCACAGGGTTCCAATCTGTGCCTTCCAATTAGAAGACAGTGTGTGCCAATTTCTATCTGTGATCTTTAACCAAGGGCACTGATTGGAAGTAATGAGCCACAAATGCCATCTCAGACATGTCTGTCCTGTTGAGGTGATAGACTTAACTTGTTTCAATGTGAAAGCAGAGTATGGAGTCCCATCACCTAAAGAGGAACCTAAAGTGCTGCTACCCACAGGAGATGTGATCAATGAGGTTAATCTGCAATGTGCTAGGCAGCCAAATTTTTTTGAGAACTTGGCTGGGCCAAGGGTATTCTCTGTTGCATGTCCTGATGTACTCAAAACTGGAGGCAATGTGGCATGGAGATATGTCCTTGGGCTCTGAGGCACCTAGAGCCAGGGGATGCAACTGGAACTGCAGAACCAAATATGGTAGGGGATGCCAGCATCTGCAGATCCCCCTGCCATGCTCCAGACACCTTATGTCAGAGTGAGCAGCAAGACTGTGAAGACAAAAAAAGAAAAATCTGTCTCAAAACCTCCCTAGCCTAAGCTGAAGGGCCCATAGCTAAGGAATTAATGGGGCCCGGAGCTTGGGGACAGAGAAGCAGCTAGCGCAAGTGCAGCATTTTATGGACTGGCTCTGTTCAGAATTGGCAGCTAATGAGGGGTTTTCTCTTTTTAATTTTGAGATAAATGGATGTATTGATTTGCAGTTGTCCTAGCTAATGGAGCAGCAACAGAAAGGCTATTTAAACCTTACCACTATTGTGTGGCACTAGGAAAGTCAAAAGAAGAGTGTGCATAAATAAATGGAACATGAAGTAAACTGACCTTTAAAAACAATACTGCCTCTAAATACCCATCCTGACGTTTTTACGCACTCTGCTTGATTTGAGAGTGGTAATTTATTTGGGCAAGGGATGTGGACATGATTCCTCTGTAGCATGAGGAGGGGGAAGAATTTAATCGTGGGCTATTTCACGTGTTGGGCTGATGTCACTAGTACTCTGTGCTTGTTGTGTCTTAATTGCATCCCCAGCACTGAAATAGCTGAGTGAGAGCCCGGGAGAGCGACGTTGCTCTGGCGTAATCGTCTGTCCCGTCTGAGCAAAGGCACCCTGTGATTTGCTTGTCCAAAAGCAACGAGGCAGTGCGGATGCTTTCAAGTCTGTAAAGAAGAGGGGAATCCTGCTAGACTTGGCAACGTAATTCACCAAGCTGGCCTCGACAGAGCTCATTAAGTTCTCGTGTATTCGTTTCAGGCTAATGACTGTCATGCTGACTGCTGTTTGATTTGCTGTAATAGACTTCTATGGTTTTCCAGTTAGCGAGGATGTGTGAGTCTGTCGCTGTGCCCTGTGGTGCTGCTGTAGTACATTAGTTAGCTGCTTGTGTGCTTGCTACTCTGACCTTCAGGGTTTGTTCTTCTCTCAAATGCATCCCTTGTGCTTTGCCTCTTCTGTGTGTTGCTTTTTACCCTCATAATCACACAGCCCATCTGGAGAGGTATTGCCCCAGCACCTTGCCATGGGCTCAGTTATGCCTCAATTTCTGACAAGTCCGATCTGCCTTATCTGATATGTTTTTTCCATTTGACTGAATCTGTAGGAAACTCAGTCATAAAATGTCACAGTTCAATGCTTTATATGAAATGGGCAAGTGGCATGGAGCCAAGCCCCTGTGCTAGTTATGTTGGCATTGGGGGTGAACTGCTCCCCTTGGATGCTTGCTAGGCTTTGCTGTCACAGTTTCCAAGTATGAGACCTTGTGGAACATGCAGCCCTCTTCCATTTGCCTTTTAAGTGAACCACCTTTACCTTATGCTTGAAAGCTGTAGTTCACTTCTGCCTCTCTCATGGTGGACTTGGGACAGTTGGGTTAATGGTTGGACTAGTTGGACAGGCCTCTTCCAGCCTAAACAATTCTGTGATTCTACTTTCAGAGGCTATGTCATTTCCAGGACTGTGTCTTGGGTCCTGCAGATGATTCTCAAATGTTGAGAGTGGTAATCAAGTCTACTACCTTTCTGTGAGGAGCTGTTGTCCCTCATAAGCCCCCAACATCCTGAGCCTTCTAGTGAAGTTCAAACTATCCATGGCCTCCTCTTGGCCATTGCTGGTCTTCAAAAGTTGTCAGAAAGGGCAGAAAGGTTATTTAGTTGTTGGTTTCTTTGCTGAATGTTCTCTTAGGAGGTTTTCAGCAGGGCTTTCTGTTGGTGGGTGATCCCACCTTGCTTTGCCTGTTCCAGTTGAAACACTGAGGGATTTATGTTAGTGGGTTACATCTTGTAGGAAAAAGATGTCCTAATCAGGCTGTGAGCAAGATATGGCCGGGCCATTTAGTACCTCTGTCATCCATGAGATGACAGTTGCACCACAAAAATGTATCTGTAACTTGGCAGGAGATACTAATTACCTTGAGGTTTCTACTTTCCAAGTTTCCTTGATGCATTTGCAGCCACAGCTGCCTGCCTTGAGAGCAACGTGCTCATCTTGTCTTGAGTCCAAGCAAGAGGCAGTGCTGTGGGAAAGGGGTTTCAAACTAGAAAGAGAAGTGTTTGGGCAGCACGTGGCATTGGCTGGGCCACTAAGCCCAGCTTTTGCAAGTGTCATCTCCTAAACTCAGCATTGATTTACCCATTTATTTTAATTGAGAAGCAGGTGGGCACTTACTGTCAACAGCAGTTTCTTCTGCTCAGGGAGCAGCCTTTGGGCTTGAGCCTTCACAAGCTGCTGGTCACCGTTACCGTTCTATATGGTGGTGTAGTCAAAATGGTGACTTCTATGATTTCATTTTTTTTTTAATTGTGCAGAAATGTTCTTGGTGGGAAAGGGAAAGTGAAAGGAGACAGCCGTGACTGCTCTGTCCCATTACATGGCCTAGGTCAAGATCATGCTAGATGGGGCAGGGAGGCTTAGAGACAGCCACCAAAGCCCTAGCTGTAATTAAAATTATTATTTTGCTTTAATGGTAATAATGTTGGTAATTAGTTTCTCAGGAAGGATGGCAGAGAGTCTTCAGGGGCTCATATAATTCTATTGCAATGGCTTAGAGGCCTAATTCTGTGCATATGAAGCAGCTGAAATGAGCGTGAGCTCCCACTTCAGCTGCATTAGCCATTCCTTTGCACAATCCCAGCTACCTTTTGCAGTGTGGGTTTCTTCCCCCGTCTTTAAATAAAGAGCCTTTAAATTGAAGGTGATGATAACAGAGCTGATAAGAAAGATGTTTCCACCACATTGCAAAATGGCCTGTAATCATTGCTGGCTCCTTCCCTTGTTGCTTTTTTTTCCCTCTACCTTCTCCCTGCTCATTGTTTCTTCCTTTCCTCGCCCTTATGCTTCTATGTAGATTTTAGAACTGCAGAAATAATTTACCATTAATAACTGATCCTCTCCAGCCTTCATCTCCCTCTGCCACCTTCTGCGCATACAATTTGCAAGTATATCAAACACCATGGTGGCACTTAGGTTACAAGTTTCTTTAATTATTTATGGCAATTTGGTGTGATGGTGTTCTTAAAAGGTAAATCTTACTGGGAAGGTAACAAAACCCAAAATGTAGTTATTCAGTTATTTATTAAACACTGTTGGCCAGAAGGACAACAGTTCTCTTTCCTCTACCTTAGACATCCCATCAACATGGCTAGTACCGGGGACTGAGAATGATTGACAGGACAACGGGTGACGTGTTTGAACTAAAAAAAGAGTAGGCTTAGTCTAGATACAATTGAGACATTTTTTACAATGAAGGTGGTGGATCAATGGAACAAGTTGCCCAGAGAGGTGATAGAATCTCCAACCCTAGAAACATTCCAGGTCAAGTTTGATGGGGCTCTGAGCAGCCTGATCTAGTTGGAGCTGTACCTTCTCATTGCAGGGGATGGGACTAGATGGCCTTTAGAGGTCCCTTCCAAACCAAAATGTGTCCTATGATTCTGATCTGTAACCTCCAGTAACTGTTAAAAGTGGCAGGAGGCTTTCACTGGTGCTGAGTTTCTTGTCACTGAGTTCAAAGCCAGCCTCCATCAGCTCTGAGAGAATAGGCAAAATATCAGGTGAAATCTCTGTGCTGTCTCTCTGGCTTCACAGAGCAGTCATTATCCATGATCACTTGATTTTTCTCCTTTCCATATATATTTTAAAAAATATTGAGCAACATCTAATTACTTTCCAGCTTTGGTCCAGCAACCTCAAGGAAGCAGGTATGTGTAGTGAAGGATGCCTTCCCTTCAACAGTCTTGCAAAGCATGGCAAACTGTCCATCTGCTAAAAGCTCTCTCTTAGCTGATGAGACAATTGTTCTGAGAGGGTTTCATCTGCTCTGTAATCACTAGGTAGGAGTCTAATATCTCTCAAACAAATTGTTTGTTCCTTCTCTCCTCCTCTCTCATGATCCACCAAGATAGGGCTATTTCTGTATTGCTTGGAAAGACTGAATGCTGAAACTTTATGTGGAGAAAATTGCCAAGTCAAGTGTTTGCCAGCAGTGCTGTGGGATGTCCTTTTCCATCAGTAATTGAGTCTGTGAGTGCCAATCTCCTGTCTTGTACCAGCGTGAATGAGCAGAAAGAAGGGTTCCTGAGAAAGTAGCATGTAGACAGGGACTGAAGAATGTGAATAATGCACAAGTCTCAAGGCTGAGCATACTCCAGTGGGTTGGATGCTATGTGTATTGACATGCTGGATACCTTTTAGCTCCAGGCTTGGTTTGTAAATATTCATAAAGATCCCAAATTTCCTTTCCACATACAAGACAAATGCAAACTGGCTGTTCCAGTGCATGAAGTTCAGGCACTGCCTTGTGCATTCATTCAGACTTTAGGATGCTGGTGCTTCCTCCAGGCAAGAGTTTGGAAGCTTATGAAACAGCACCTTCTCTTTGCCTTTTCTGTCCCATCTTCTCTCCGCCCTTTCTGTCCCATCTTCTCTCTGCCCTTTCTGTCAGCTTCTTGTAGAGGTATCTAAATGAAAGAGACTGCAGTGCATTGGGTAAAACAGGGTGTTTGGATTAGGAAGTTTGCATAGCTGACATCAAAGAGATTAATGGGATTTCTGTAGAAACTTTTTGAGGAGTGAGGTGCTTATTAACAAGTTATGCTGCTTCTGTATATAAGACATAGAGGGTTTTGATGGGCTCAGGAATGGGAAGCTGTATAGGGCTGGGAGGCCTGTGGGGGTCTCTCCTTTCACAGAGGAAACTGTTATGTGATGAAGCACCCTTCCCTCTGATGGTCACCCATGTGCCAGTTGTCATTATTACCGGTGTGTGTGCTGTGATGATTGCCGGAGAATGTCAAAGGGTCTTGAATGACGAGGAAAAAAAGCAACCGCCCCTAGCAGCCCTGTCCTTTTTCTGGCTTCATCGGTGAATAGGAGACCCTGGTCCTTTAAAACATGTGCCCAAGGACTGAAATGAGAGATTCAACAGAAACTACTGGGGCGGAAAACGCCAAATGGCATGGAAGTAATGTGTAAAGTGTCCTGGAGATAACAGTAATTTCCACTCGGCAAAACTTGGGCTCTTTCTGGAAGGATACTGCAGCAAGGAGAGGAGCAGCCTGGAAATCAGAAATAGTTGTGCTGTTCTGACCAGTGTAATGCTGGAATTGGGATGAGAGGGACAGGGGAAAGCAGCAAAGACAGAAAACAGCAGATTTCTTGCTGAAATAAAGTGCAAGGCAGCAAGCAGTTTGAGCGTCAGTGGAGCAGCCATCCTGCCAGGAAAGTAAGACTCCAAGGAAATAATATGTAGGCAGAGGAAAAGAAAACATACAGAGCATTCTCCAGGCATAAAGCACCCAAACAAAGAGGGGAAAAGAAGCATAGATAAATCCGGAAGTGTTCTTCTTGGATGTTTTCCTTTGTCCCCATTTCATCCTCACTGTTGCACGGCCCCAAGACAGACACAGGCTTGGGTGTTCTGCAGGAGTTTCTTCATAGGGATGCTGAGTATCTGCCCATCCCTTCTGATTTCCAAAGTTGTTTTTAGTGTGGGTGTCCAGACCCATCTCCAAGGTCAGAGCTGTGTATGAGCTCAGAATGACTGATTACAAGTAGTGGCAGCTCTTCAGAATAGCTTTGGCCCCGTTGGCAAGAAGCAACCAGTGTTGCTTAGAGCAGGCAGAAGCAGCAATCTGTGGTCCTTCAACATCTCTTGCTGCAGAAGCAGTCTGGGCTTGGGATCAAAGGCTGCTCTTTGCCAGGGAATTAGGAGTGCCTGAGCCCAGCCCTTTTGGTATAATTACACTTACACATCTGGGCGGCAGATGGCTTCAAGGTCTCTTCCTTGTCCCCTGCAGAAGGCAGGGCTCTCTGCTGCCAGAAGCAGGCAGAGACGTGAGCAGCTAATGAATATGACCTGCTACCAATTAGTTTTATCTCTCTTTCCTCTGCTTATGATAGTCTCCCAGAAGCCTGGGATAGAACTTATTATGTTGTGCCAGCCAGCAAAAGCTGTATACCCTCCCAATGTTTTGTTTGCCTCCCTCTCAGTCCATCATCTTATAGGTCAGCAGTAGAAGCATGCCTGGCTGGAGAAATGTTTATTAACATACGCAGGCTGTGAAGATACTGTGCAAGTTGCAACTGCTCAGTGAACGGCAGCAGAAGAGCCTTCCCTGAAAATAATTACTTTTATTATTATTTAACCCATGTAATCATGTAGTTTGTTTTTGGCTTCCATTTTTTTTTCCTAAATTGTGCCACCTAAATGAAGGTATGTCTACAGTCAGAGCAAAATACCCTTTCCTGGGGATGGAGCCCTAGCCAGTGCCTTTTTAGGATATGGTCCTTTTTGATGCAAAATAATTTATCTCAGCAGCAGCCTGGTGAGGGGGGCACACATTCACATCCTTGCTCACTGCAGCCACAGAAGGTAAAACTGAAGCTGGCAGAAGAGCCTTGTCAAAGTGTTTTTCAATAAAAACACTGGTTGTAATTAAGATGGGAATATTTAGGAAAAATATTTCCATTTTGACAGCAAAGTTGGGTAGAAGTAGCGCTTCAAAAGAACAATAAAAATTGGTCTTGCAATAGATTAATTCAATTTCTTTCTCAGGATTGCATTTTGCGTTTTATTACTTTGTAATGTGTCGGTGACAGTCATGTATAATAAGCTTTCTCCTGCTGGTCATACTTTGTGATAAAATAATGGATTAAATCAGTCTCCTCTCTGTTTTTTAAATATTTATGTGTGAACTGAACTGTTTGCATAAGTTTTGAACTATTTCATTACAAATGGAAGGAATTTAATCTAGTTTAAGTTTCATTCAGCATTAGGCAGCCGCCGCTTAGTTTCGACCATTAATTGCTGTTGAGATGTAAAACGCAGTTGATTTATTTTGCCAGTGTGAGTGGTGAGAGCAGAAAATATGGGGTTCAAGGCAATTTTGGTTTTAACATTTAAAAAAAATTTTTAACTTACAGGACTTGCTTTATAGAAGGTTTCAGAAGTCGGTTGTTTGTTTATTTTTTTTAATAAGCCTGGGTGGGTGTGGGTTCAGTGTTCTGATATTGTATAGGAAGGCTTGGTACATGGGCAGTATAATGCTGGGCATTCACAGAGACCATTCTGAGCAGCAGAACTGAGCAAATGTTCTTTAAATGAGCTTCACGAATATGCTTTTGCAGTTTTCTTGCCTTCCTTTCCCAACTCCTGCTGTGTTTATGCCGTTCTGCTTTGCTCTTCAAATGCTAGGCTCTGCTTTTTCTGCAGCATGAGCAGCTTGTGAGGCAGGTTAGTGTGCACGTGTTCACATGTGTGCATGGAGGGTCTCAGTAAACAGTGGTGAAACCCAGCTCTAGGTCCCGAGGCAGGACATCTCCATCCAAATAGAAAGGTGCATGGTATAAAACTATGGCACGGTCAGGAAAAAGACTGGGAACTGTTCTGTGTTTCAAGAAGACCATCACTCACCCACCAGTTTAGGGATGGGAATCATCTGTCCCTGTCTTTCCAAGTGTATTTAGTGTGTTCAGCCCCAGCCCACCCATCTCCTCTGGTGATGGTGACATTACTAGTCTCACTGTTTTTCAAACCTGCCTTGGTTTTCATCATGTGTTACTCTCAGCCTGTCTTGGCCCACAATTGTAAATCAAACTGGAAAGGCTAATGGGAAGGAGGGAAGAGAGAAGAGATATTAAGTCAGCCACCTTCTACCCAGCCTGTGTGTGATGAGGCCTGGTTGCTTGCACATGTCTGGAGGCACCTCCTACTTGATTTCCTGGGGTCTGGCTGTTTGTGCCAGGCTGGCCACCAGCCTTTGTACCAGTATTTAAGAAGGAAAGAGAGTTTACGGTTGACACACTCATGAAAGGCATGTGTTTTTTTCAGTGCTTCTCAAGTCATTACCAAGACTGGAAAATGTAAATATATTTCCCTTATTAGTAAATCTTTATTTAGAGTTGAGAGCAGTCATCTGAGCTTTGGAGAAGGAGGAACCTGCCTTGGTTTTATATCATAACCAGACCTTGATGAGCAACCTGAATGGTGAATGATTTCTATTGTGTGTGTGATTTGGAGGAGCCCAAACCACACAAGCCAGGAGCTACTGAGCCAGCTTTTGGGAAATGACTCTATTAAACTTGCTGGAAACACGCAGTTAGAATATGTTTGTGCAGATTTCTCAGCCTCTGGGGAGAAAATGCTGCCCTCTTTAAGATGTGCTGCCTTGTGCCTTGCTTTTGAGGCAGGCTGAGAGGGTTAAAGCATAAAGCTGTTCCACAGCACTGGTTAACTGATGGCTCATGAAGCATCATGGTGTTCTCAGCTGGCTGGCGAAACAGCAGGACAGGTGGATGTCTTGTTTTCCTCGGTATAACTCGTTCATGCTTTTGAGAAAGGAGGTGCTGTAAAAGGCTGTATCTGCTGGTACAAGTCCCTGAGGACTGTGAGGCTGTGGTTAATCCCAATCCTTGCAGTCAGTAGGGAAATGGGTGTTTGGGTTAAAGGCTAGGTGTTGTGCAGGCGGGGTTGTCTCTAACCCATTGGGACATAGCTGCAGCATTGCCTCTGAGAAAACTTCTACTTACATCTGAGGGACCATATGAGCTCCAGGGGATGGGCTGGAAGAAAGCTGCAAGCCTGCATTCTCCTAATGAAATTGGGACGGCTAGGTAACCCACCATGTATCATGGGGGTCCTTCCCTGCAGGGATTTCCCTTGATTTCATTTCTGAAGGGCTTGAACCACAAAACCTACCCTTGTCTGTAGGTACTACAATTGTACTTTATCATCAAGGTTGTTAGCATCTGGACAAACACATAACCACTGGAATGGTTACATGAGGTGCTTTATTGAGGCGCCAGGAACCAGGAGTATCCACCCAAATCTGATTCCAACTTCGTCACCTCGCGTCTGCAATTTATACATCAAAAGTTACACGATTTATATGTATTCAACATGGGTTGTTACACTAACTAATTAATATGTATTAAGGATTCTTTATCAGTCCATTACAGCATCAGTCTCTTTTGCGCTTGCATATCCCTTTTGGTGGTCGTTGGTGATCATCCCGGTAAAGTAAGCGTCCTGCCTAGATGAAGTAAGTGTCCTTCCCAGATAAAGTAAGCATTCTCCCTAGATGAAACAAGCGTGTCCTCCCCAGATGAAACAAGAAGCCCTCTTTATTCTGTCCCCTCATCCCTTCGCCCCTTAGACTGACCCAGCATTCTCTTATCTTCACTTGGCTGTCTCTGGCTTAGCTCAAGCCCAGGTGTTAGCCAGGCAGGGCCCCACAGTACATTCTTTTCTATATCTATTAGCTATGCAGGGCTAGTTTCTGCTGCTAAAGCTACAACATTCTAACATACATATAAGGGCCTTCTACTTATTCACAATAATTTCTATTCGTAAAATTTCGCCTTTTCCAACAGTTGCACCTTCAGAACATGTTTCTTCATTGGTCCTCATCACCATCTTAACTAGTGTCTTGCTGTCTGTTCACATGTCATCTCTAATCTGCAAAGATGGTGTCAGGTTGTCTCTGACAGCAGACCTGTTTATCACTTTAAGTTGTATGAAGCATTTATTTTATTGGAGCACCTCTGAAATGAGGAGTTTAGGTGGCTACATCATGCTAACTTGTCTCTGTGAAGTGTGTGGAGGTGTTTTATTGGCGTAAGCAGCAGCAGTGGTGCTTTTTGCTTGCACCTATTATACTTATATTTGCCTCTGTGTGCCTCGTGTTGCGGGCTTAGGAACTCAAGAGGCAAGTGGAGGCTGGAAGAAGAGCAAGCTCAATCCCTGGCAGAATATGGTGCATGGTGAGGAGAGAGGAAGGCAGCCTAGAGAAGGCCTCCAAGAAAGGAGGCCATCAGAGACAGGAGAGACAAGACTTATGCCACCTTTGAGGGCTGCAAGTCGCATCCTTTCTGCATGCTTGCACTTTAGGCCAGGCTGCAGCAGACATGATTTTGTGGGGGAGGGAGGTTGGTTAAATAGCCTCACTGGAGCAGTATGGAATCAGAATGCAAAGGGTAATTGAGCTGAAAGCCATTCTCTCCCTGCAACCTGGTCCACAGGGACACCACTGAAGCACCTGCAAACCCAGTTCGGGAATTCTGCTGGAGGGGAGTGGGAGGTGGGGAAAGCATCCACCTGGCCATGTCCCCTCAGCCACTCTCCTGTGCATGGCTCTTGTGTATGAGGGTAGAAGATGGTTGCTACAGGGTTCATGGGGAAGGAGAAGCTGAACTAATGAGAGATGAAGGTCTTGAGTGAAAGCAGCACAGAAACATTCCTAAGCTGTGATCTCTGTTCTCTCCAAATGAGTCCCTGCAGTTCAAATGTCATTTGCTTGCATCCTTCTGTGGTCACATCCTCCCACCATACCCTTGCCCAGTACAGAATAACAGAGCAAAGCCCCACTGAGTAGCCCCTAGCCTCATCCCTATGGCACCTCTTGTGTAAATACCTCACATGGAGAAAGGCTCCAGAACATCTACTACCATGGCCAAACAGGGCAGGCTTGAATGATAGAAAGGACTAAATTAATAACCATAATAAAAAAGGAAGGAACATGGCTAGCAGGGATGAAAAGGCTGAGGGGTGACCTCATTCATGTCTATAAATATGTGAGGGGATGGTGTCAGGAGGATGAAGCCAGGCTCTTCTCAACGTCATCTAGTGATAAGAAAAGGGGCAATGGGTGCCAGCTGCAACATAGGAGTTTCCGTATAAATATCAGAAGAAACTTCTTCACAGTAAGGATAATGGAGCATTCGAACAGGCTGCCTAGGGAGATTGTGGAATCTCTTTCTCTGGAGATGTTCAAGACCTGCCTGGATGTGTTCCTGTGCAGCTTGGTCTTAGATGATCCTGCTGTGGCAGGGGGTTTGGACTGGATGATCTTTTGAGGTCCCTTCCAATCCCTAATGATTCTGTGATTCTGTGATTAAAGAGAACAGCAAGATGTTAGTTGCTGCTCTGGTCTCCTGCCTTTCTAAGGGATGGAATGCATGGAAAAAGTCAGGGGGTGGCTGGAAGCACTGCTGATGTGACCTCAAGGTGAGGATTAGTGGACAGACCCTGTTTGGGACCTCCAATACAGCAATGTTAAGTTCTTGGCCACCTTTTTGTACCTTGTTCTGGTTTATTGATTGCTGAACAGGCACAGCTAAATGCCCCTCATTAATACTAGTTTTGGTCTTTTCCCTGAATTCCAATGAGTGGGGGAGATGCTTCTTATCTCTTTCATGCAGGTTTTCTTTCTAGAGGATTCTCTGGCTGGTGACAAACCTGTCCTGCTTTTGTGAGGAGGGATGAGTTAGTAGCTGCCACAAAATCTTGGGGGCTCTGCAAAGAGAAAGCAAAGAACCAAAATTAACAGAAAATTAGAAGGTAAAAATGTTCTACTCAAGTTGTGCATGTGAAATACAAATTTCCAGGCTTAGCTGGGCTTTTAGATCTTTTAAAATGGGGCTATTTTGGCACATAGGTTATGCTGGCTAAATTTTTAAGTGTTTAACCTGTGGAGTGGGTAGCCAGGAACTCTTGCAGGTAGCCAGGGCTTTTGTAGCCATGTAGTTTTGAGGTTTCAAATGGAGAGCAGTCTGTGGCCAGTGGATGTATTGTCTGTATCTTCTGGGTTGCTGTCATAACATTGGTCCCTCATTGCCTGGAAGATGACCTGTTTGTTTCCATTCACCTGTTTGTTCTCCTGGACATGATGCCTGGCTTGTGCACTCCTGACTGTTGGCCATCTCCCACTCCCTGTTTGTGGTAACAGCCTGGATCTCAGCATGGTGGTAGTGCCCATTACCATCTCCCACTCCCTGTTTGTGGTAACAGCCTGGATCTCAGCATGGTGGTAGTGCCCATTACCATCTCCCACTCCCTGTTTGTGGTAACAGCCTGGATCTCAGCATGGTGGTAGTGCCCATTATCATCAGTTGTTGCTTTTGAGTCTGCTTCATACTTTGAAAAGCTGCCTGTGAAGACATCCTAGCTGAGCTGCTCTATTTGCTTCCGTGAACATCAAAGTAAGGCACTTACTTTACAAAGTAAGGCACAGAGGATGTTGTCCAGGCTGTTCTGTCACCTACTGTTTATTCTAGGCCTGGAGTGGGTCCTTGTTTCTCTTCTCTGTTCCTAACTCTAGTGTTGTGGCTGTCTCTTCTCTGCTTTTTGTGTACCAGGAGACTCTGGATGGCCATGCAGATCTGAACTGTTTGGTTATGGCCAGTCTTTCTCACCAAGCTACAAAAGGGGTGTTTGGAACTTGACTGTAGCTTAAATAGGGCAAAGCACTATTTCTTTCTGTCTTGTATCATAATGCTGTGTTTGTTAGGCTTGACTTAACTGTAACTGGTCCACCCCAAGCTATTAAAATGATTTTGAGCGGATGTTTCTATCTATTCAGGTTGTGCTCCCAGGCACTGAGGTGCAGCTCCTGCAAATGAAAGATTTCTAGTGTGCCCAAAAGCAGTAAAGAGAGCTATTTTTATGTGGCTGTTTCTCTGGCTTTTTAGTGGAGAGTTGGACTCCGGTCTGCTATGAAGTGATATTAGAGTCTGTGGAGCATGAGAAACTGCATTTGTTTGTGGGTTACAAATGAAGACCTGCCTAAAACCTTTTTAAGCAGTGACACAAGTTTTCTTTTTCATGATAGATTTAACTTAAAAGATTTGCCTCCTAAGGAGGCATAGCTCTTCTCTTCCCCACTTTCCACAAGTTTGGAAAAATACAATTGGACAAAGCTGCTCTTCTTCTCTTCGCTTTCCCCATCTGTTTGGTAGAGTCTTGACATCCTCTGGGGTGCTTCTAGAGAACAGATGGACAGGAATTGAAGAAGGAGACGAGCACTGGGGAAAAAAATAATGGAATGAGGACCCCCTCCCTATGCTTGAAGCAAGTGGTTTACCAGCTTCTTGTGGAAAAAGGGTGCAGTTTATCTCCATCAATTTGGTGTCATATTATATTTTTCAAAGGATAAAGATGTTTATAGGACTTCTGTCCTCTTGTAAGAAGTAGGTGGTTGTTCCTGGACACAGGAGTCTTAATAGAAGTGTCACATTGGTTCTTCATCAACATGTTTCATGTTGCAACCTTGTCTCTATTTGTGTTCTGTAGGTGTCATGTGAAATACTGTGTTGCTGGTTGTCATTCACTGTGACTGAACCTTTTATCCAGTTCAGGCTCTGGACAGGCATTGGGAAGGTGGTTTCAGGCACCATACTTGGACTTTCATGCTCCTGGTTGTGCTCATGGCTTCTTTTGAGTGGCTGAAACACCTGCCTGGCTCTGAGTTTAGAAATGCATGTCTGGACAGGTACAAAATAAAAAGAGGTTGAGTTGATGGGATTGATTTTTGCCCCCTTCAGTCTCAGTGCAAGAGTTGCCTTTAAAGCATTTTTGGGAAGGTAAAAAATTGTCACAAGCAGTGTTTTCCTGCAGGCTCAAGGATATGACTGCTGCCCTCTGCACCTGCACATGAAACACCATGGGAGGATAAGGGCTGCTGGGACATGGGCTGGCGGGTTTCAAAGCTTGATGCAGATTGGTCTCCGGCTTTATGTTCTTCTGTACCACGGCTGTCAGGAGGATTCACACCTGTACCTTCTGCCTGTTTACATCACCTCCATCACTACTCCTGGGCAAAACTCTGCAATTGGTAGCCTTCCTGGCATTCCTTAACTGGTTGTAGCAGTGTCTTACAAATAATGAGCAGAGATGCTTTACAGGTGGTGTTCTCCAGCTGTTCCACTACTCGGTTGCATCACTCTGTGCTCTAGCTGAGCAGGTCTCATTCCTAATTAGCCGGCAAGAACCAAAAGTGCTTACACTTGGGGAAGGAGAAAGAGGTGGTGTTTGAGGGATTTTTAGCAATCCAGTAGCAGTCCTTGATGGGGAAATGGTGGTAGTTTCACATGACACACTATGGTGGCCTGTATTTCCCAGAAAGTCAAATAAAGAAGCTTTAGTTTGTTTTCTTGTGAGTGTTTAATGTTTTTATTTTATTGCAGACCCAGCTGTTTCTGCATTTATTTGTGTGATATTTTTCCTAGGAGATAGAGAGGTCAATAGCAGGGGAGCAGCTGGATCCTGCCCAGTCGTCCTCTCAAGAAAATCTTGGAAAGAAGCCTATCTTCTCCTGGTCTGTGTAGGACAACAGGCTGGTCTTAGATGAAACAGTAGCCACAGATTTGATACTTGTAAGCAATATGCTGCTGTGGCCGTATATTTTTACCACCTGCATAAGGTTTGTCACGGCTGTACTGCTTGTTCCAGCAGAACAGCAAATATTAAATAACCCAGGTAAAACAATGCAACAGAAGATGATAGTTCCTCCAAACCCTTGGGGCTGACTCACAGTCCTGCAGAAAAGTGATGGCAGACAGATTAGATGAAATTAAACCAGATGAAGTAAAATCATAGAATTGCTTAGGCTGGAAAAAAACTGTGAAGATCTACAGCTATTAAGCTCTAAACTACAGCTATTAAACTCCACTATCAAACCATATCCCTAAACTCTATTTTGATAAGAACTGTGCTATTCATGACATGGATTGGTACAGGACATGGTGCAGGATATAATCCCACAATCTTCCTAAATCCCAAGCACCTACCTGCGAAGAGGAAATCAACAGTCCCATTGTGCTTCCTGCTGAGCTCCACAGCTCACCCCATCCCCATGGAGCATTCCCTTGATGCATCTGAAACTCAAAAAGATTCTGCAGTAAAGTGATCTTAAATCCACACTGGCAAGAAAAGCTCAGCCAGCTCTGCGACATCCTCATTCCTATATGGTTGCTGTGTACAAGACTCTGGGAAGACTGCTAGGGCTGCTGCCCAGGGCACTCACAATGACTTGGAGAGAATGTAGTGGTCCTGCATTTCATTTTGTGGGCCTCCAGGATGAACCAGAGTGTCTCTGAAACTACCACTGTAAAACGAGTATTTTTGATTCTGCAGCTCTTCCTTGAAGAAAGATCACAGGTTGGATAACTGGGTTTTCACTGCCTCTGTTTCTTTTGACACTTGGGGGGGTAGGGGGGGAAATCAGCTTTTTCAGCTACTGTTGTGAAGGTGAGAAGGTAGTGATTTAACACACAGAAAATGCACAAGCTGACTGATGTCCCTGCTTAAGTATCAGGGAAATACAAACACATAGATGGGATGATTTTTCATTTTTTTAAGGGCTATTTTGCCTTTATTTCTCTCTTATGTTCTGCAGGCTTTGAATTTCCCCTAAACAGAACTAGAAGCAGGGTCTTGGTTTGGTGATTTGGTTAAATTGCTGGAGGGGTTAAATTGACAAATGCCCGCATACATCTCCTTTGCAGCTGAGGGCAAATCTAACCACTGATTTCAGAGCTTCCAAAAACAGATTTAATCTGAAAATGAATTTTGGTGCCTCAAAGCTTAAACGTTTATCCTAAGACAGAAATACACACAGATTTGCTCTCTAATTTAATAAAGCCATCCAAATAATATGATTTCTGCTTTAACCATCGTTTATGTTTCACAGTGAAATGATAATGAGAAAGTCATCAGAAGTAATAAACAAAACAAAACCTACACAGCAAATCCTTCATGGAGCTTGACTGATAGCAAGAAGAGGAGCATTTGTGTCTTAGGCCACATAAATGTTTGCTGCATGCAGCTGTTTTGCAGTAGATGTGTTCTAGAAACATTATTTTGGTTTTTGCATCTTAATGAGGTTTTGTTCTTGAAGCAGGTCTGCAAGTGGGTTGGATGCTACACCAGTGCCAAGCTGGCATTTCTTCTTTCATCTGGGGGTCAGTTACCACTGACAATGGGCATCATCCTTTTGCTCAAATCCTCCTCCTCCTCCTTCTCATGAGTTTGACAAAGTGTTTTTGGTTTAATTTCCTGATTTAAGATTCAAACTAGGTAATAGTGATACAGTGAATGTGTGTTGAGAACAAGAAATGCATCACAGAATTGCAGAATTGAGGCTGGAAAAGACTTCCGAGATCATAAAGTCCAGCCTAAGACCTAACATCATCTCATCAGCTAGATGGTGGTGTTAAGGGCCACGTTCAGTCGTTTCTTAAACACCTACAGGGATGGGGACTCTTGCCTACTCCCTGGGCAGTCCATTCCAGTGTCTGATCACCTTTTCTGTGAGGAAGCATTTCTTAACATCTAACCTAACTCTCTGCTGTCACAGCTTCACTTCTCGTCCTGTCTAGTTGCCTGGAACAAAAGCCTGACCCTCACCTAACTACAACTTCCCTGCAAGTAGTTGTAGAGATTGATAAGATCTTCTATGAGACTCCTCCAGGCTAAACAACTTCAGCTCCCTCAGCCTCTACTCACAAGACTTTTCCTCCAGTCCCTTCACCAGCCTTGTTGCTCCTCTGGACCTGTTCCAGCCCCTCAATATCTTTCTTGAAGTGAGGGGGCCAGAACTGGACCTAATACTTGTCTCATCAATTCCCAGTACAGAGGGAGAATTGCATTCCTACTCCCAATGGCCACACTATTCCTGATATAAGCCAGGATACCATTGGCTTTTTGTGCCACCTGAGCATACTGCTGGCTCATGTTCAACTGGAAATCAACCAGTATTCCCAGGTCACTTTCTGCCTGGTAGTTCTCAGTTCTCCAGCCACTCATGCCCCAGCCTATAGCACTGCAGGGGGTTATTGTGGCCAAAGTGTAAAACATCAAAAGTACTTTCTGTTTTGGGCACTTCAATACAAGATAACACTGGAGTGGGTACAGAGAAGAGCAACAAAGCTGATGAAGGGCCTAGACAACAGGATAGGCCAAAAGAGCTAGGGATGCTTAGCCTGAGGGAAGACTTTATTGTCCTCTACAACTACCAGAAGGGACATTGTAGAGAGGTGACTACTGATCTCACAGGTAATTAGTGATATAAGGAGGGAAGGGCCTCAAGCTGCACCAGGAGAGGTATAGGCTGGATACTAGGTAAAATTTTTTCACTGAAGGAGTAGTCAAACCTTGGAACAGGCTACCCAGGGAGGGGGTTGAGTCACTAACTCCTGATGTGTTTAAAGGCTGTTTAGATGTAGTGCTTAGAGGCCTGGTCTAGTGGTAAACTTGGAAGAAGTAGGGTTATTGCTTGGACCTGGTGGTGCACTTTGGGCTGCAACCTCAATAATTATTTCTGGATTATCCCCATACATGTGCATTTGCCTGTGGTTTCCCCAGGAGTATTTAGCTTTCATTCTTTACCATTAATAACATTTATTTTTGCTACATCTTACTTCTGATATCCTTTTGGTACCTAACTGTGGCACTTTGGGGTATTATTTGGGATGTTATGGCCTTGACAGTGTTAGATTTAAAGTTCGACTCTAATATTAAAGTTCTTTCCACACCTAAATGATTCTATGATTCAGTGACCTTGTATTTGATCTTGCTGTGAAATTCCAGCTGAGACTGTTCTAGGTGGCTGGTCTCCTTTGTTCTGGGGTGCTGGGAGGCCAAAGCAGAGGTGGCCAGATGAGAGTTTGTGCTGTTGTGGGGATCTGCTTCTGCTGTATGTGCCTGGGGTGCTGGTGCCATTCTGAGAAGTGAAGTTTTGCCTCTGGCACAGTGTTTCCAGAACCAAGTCACTGGGGTTGCTTGGCTGAAATTGTTATACTATTATAGCTCTAGTATTTGATCTTTTTGGTCTAAAATAGCCCACATCCGTTGCTGCTGAGTGTTCATTCACCGTTTCCAGGCTTTAGCAGAGAGACATTGTCCTGGGTTAGAGGGGGAAAAAATCCCCCGAACCAAAAGGAAATTCAGCCAGGTCTCGAGTGGTCTCAAGTAGAATTTATCAGGCAAGAGAAATACAGCTCCTGAAAACAAAAGGGTTTATTGAACCTCCAGCTAAGCACAAAAAGAAAAAAGCCTCAGTAGATGACACAAACCAGAAATTCCATCACAACGCCATTACACGCATTCTGAAAGAAAGAAATGGGCAAAGCATTCTGCAGCAGTCTTTGGCTTCAGGTCGGGTCCTCTGGGGAGAGGGACACACACAGCACCGTGAAGCAGCAGCAAGAGGAAACCACCCGTAGGACACTTCAAACGCCTATTTCCTGACATTAGGCCAAAGGTTTCAGAGTTACAAATCTTCAGCTTGTCTTGTGTGAACAGCTGTGCCAAGCTGGAAGACCAACTGCCCTCCCGGGATCTATACTCCCGCTAACTGAAAGCAGTCCCAGCGTCTTTCTCAGCGGCAAGCTGTGACAGGGCTTCTCTTCCTGCTGGCATGGCCGCCTCAGCCAACCAGCAGAGAACTCCCTCCCCTCTTCACGGGCTCGGGCTTTTGGCTTTTTTAACCCTCTTTATGGCTAGCATACCAATCCTTGCGTCGCCAGGCTTGTGACGATCCTCTAGGCTTAAGGCGATCCAAAGTAACTGCTCCGCTCGCCATGGTAAAGAATCAAGCTTGGTGCTTCTTCCCCTCTGCGCCCGCCCGTTTCGCCATGCGGACGGATGAAAGGAACTTTCCGCGAGCCTGGTCGGAGCCGAACGGCAGCAGCTCAGACCCGCCGCACCACGGTGTAGCTTCGGGCACGCGGCATCACAGTCCCGGCAAGAGCGGCCCGGCCGCATGGGCACCCCCGCAGGGCCGCGGGGGAGGGGAAAGGGAGGAGGAGGAGAGTCGGATAGAGAGAGGACATAAAGGAAGCCCTTGCACCTCTTCCTCACCATCACAACCCCCACCTCTAAGTCAAACGTATTCTAGAAGCCCAAAACCTTTTCTGTCAGTTATCTGTGTCTCCAGCCTCGTCTTTTGTTCGCCCTAATGGTCCATTAACTTGTGAATCGGCCTAGGTTGTCTGAGCTGCAGATAAGCCACCTGAGGTGGGGGTTTTTCCACCTCTGCCATGGTCTAAACAAAACATAGATATATTTTTGAGGGTAATAAAAGGGAAGAAGAGATACTACAAACCCCCTATTTTTATCCTAACCTAGAGTAGACACAATCTAGTTAGCAGCTAACATCCGTTAGTTTGTGGAGTCTGTTGGGCTTCTTTACAGGTCACATTCATTGGTTTTGTGATTTAAGGGCACCTTTTGTTGATTTTTGTGCTTTCAAAATCACAGCGAAGGTTTGTGGCGTCCGTATAGGTCTATTTTCTTTGCTCTTTTTGAAATTATAGTTAAATGTGAACTGTTGTTTTCTGTAGAGTCAGGTCTGCAAACTGTGCGTGTTGAGGACACAGGCTGACCCTATAAAGCATGACATTGCTCCAACAATGGACGCTGTATTCCCCCTTTCCATTTAACTGTTTTTAGGAGAGCACAATGACTGGCCACTGTCAGAGGATGCAGAGTACCACAAACTGTGAATGTATGAAATTACTCTTCCTTAAAGCTTGTTTTTCCTGCTTCTATTTGAAATTACCTTATTTTTAGTGCCTGTTGTTGCCTTGTTCTAGTCTGTTGACCCTCTGCAGACACTGAGTAGTTCCTATGTGTGTATAGAGGTTAAATCTTCTTTGAAACTACAAAATGGAAGGCTGGGTTGCCCTTTTCTTCTGTTTGTTTGTTGGTTTTTTTGGGGGGGGGCTTATGTTGCTTTTTGCAGAGAATAGTTATTTGTCTAGAAAGCCTACAGCAAAGGGTTTCTGGGAGCAGGGAACTGAAGCTAGACCAGCAAAGTTAAGCAGTGCTAAAGGTTTGGCTTGGTCAGTGTAGGGTGCCAGGAGAGGAGATGGAGTTTTCTTTTGCTATTCTCCCTTTCTTGGCTCCTTTTGTCCTTTGTCTCTCGTACCTGAGCTTCACCACAATCCAAGCTCCCAGAGAAATGCTAAGGGCTGTTGGTGGCACCTGTGGTACTGAGCCAGGTTTGCCAAAGCTGCCTTGAGCTGGCCCTTGGAAACACGGTTTAGTGGGCATGATGGTGTTGAGTTGATGGTTGTACTTGATGGTTTTGGAGATCTCTTCCAACACTGATTCTATGATTCAGCCATATCTGGGTCTAAACTATAGCAGTTGCTCAATCACCTGATGACCCCATCTTAAGAAGAGAATCCTGCAGACCATAGCTGATCTGGGAGTCTGTCCTAGCAAAACCACAACAACATGTGACTCCCTCTACTGTGTCTGAGAGAATTTGAAGTCCTTATCTTTTGATCCTCTTTTCCTGGCCCAAACAAAGTGCTAGCAAGTAGCTTATCTAATTAAAAAGCCAAACTAAACAAGGTGGTTCATTTTTCATTCCTTCTCTATGTATCTAATAACAAATAAATAGTAATAGAAGAAACTGTGTTAGAAGTAGTTTGCAGAAAGTGCATCTTGTGCATTAATCTCTTCCTGCTGTTTAACTCCTGTCCAGGCTGATGAGGTAAATGGTGCAAAACCAAAGATATAACAGCTCTTTTTACCTTCCTTTGAAGAAGAAATAATATGCCCAAGCTGTCCCTGGACAAATTCTTGCCTGCTGACATTTCAAAAATGAGTCTTGTAGTGTCCTCCTTGTTCCCTTTGTTAGAAATGATCCAATAGACACCCAAATCTTTGATTAAATACAAAAGATTTATTGGTTGTGGTAATAAGGAATGAGCAGGCAGCGCTGGGTGCATGGGGAGTTAGTCACTCCACCAACACGCACACTTCTAGTTTAAGGCAGCAACATTTTATACCTTATTTCATACATATTATCACTTCAAAGGATCCCCTATATCAGTCTTCTCTTTGTTCATATCTCCACTTCTTAGTGAGACCCCATCCAAAGATAAGGTGGGAGACAATGTTCTTGGCCTAATCTTAATTAAAAGTTATTAGCTTCCCATACATTGCACAATGCTTTGCAGGTCTTAGATTGCTCAGCCTCCCCTCATCCTGTTTACCGTTTGTCCTGCTGAGTTTCACTGTTTATTTTATTCATTCAATAGTTTTCCACAATGACAAGGGGGGATATTGTTTTTACCTTGACACGAATTATAATATAACATCTCACACCTTGTTGCTTGCTTTGTGATCTCCTTTCTAAAATAAAATCTTATTTATGTTTTCACCTTTGAAGAATGGTTTTAAAAAACCTTAAGCAACGCCAAACCAGAAGCAGATGTGCACACCCTGATACTGTACAGTGGTCAGGGAAGACAGGGCTGTTTAGGCTTTTCCTTATGCTTCATGCCCAGATATGTTGTGAGCAATTGTCTATCCACTGAAAAAAATGAGGCTTCTGGCTACTTGCATCCAAGGAAAACTTTTTGTGTTTTGAACGTCCTTCACACTAAGTCAGATGTGAGTTTTCCCTGAGCTGCTGAAAGCAGCTTCTAGCCTATTATTTCAGAGGAGCCTGATTTTTGTTAGAGAGCTGCTGGGTGTGTGAAACCTATGTTTGATAAGAAGCTGAAATGCCCAGAGGCGTGCTTCTCAAGAATAAGCCACACTCTCTTGACGTAAGTAGGGTAGATTCTTGGCATGAATTTGTGTTTGTCAAGAGACTGGTCCTGAGGATGCTTTTGGAGGTGTACTCCTCTATCAGTGAAAAAGCCAAGTGATGTTGTCCTGTGTTTGTTAGCTGCTAGGATACTCATCCATCCCAGGAGCACTGTATGACTCATGTGAGTAACAAGTTCTGCTGGGGCTGAAAACAGATGTAATCATCATGTGGGACTGTTGGAGAAAATCTTGGTGGCTTCCCCTTGGTTTACAGAGAGGTCTAAAACAGGTCTACTCATTATTTCCTGGGGATGCTAAAAGCTCTGTGGTATGTTCCTTGCTTGTGGCTACAGCGTGGGTCTGAGCAAAAGCATAGAATTCTTATTTGAAAGATGATGATGGAACATGGCTGTCCTTTATAGGAAATAAAGAGAGTTGACAAATTTGATTTGTTAATGGTCTTGGGATGATTCGGGTATGTGGGCTAAATAGAATTGTAAACCCATGCTTTTTCCTGCTATTTCTTTTTGATGTGTTTCTGACAGAAATGCCACTTCACAGACCAAAGGCAATAGGCTGATTTGCCTGAAATCCCCTTTGGGAAGTTATCTGGCACCCCTCCACCCTGAGAGCAGCAGGCACCCCAGAAGGAGAAGAGCTCTGTTTTGCATGTGGCTCCCCAGACTAAACACACACCCTTGAGAAAGAGCCTGACATCCTCCAAAAGGCAATTTTTATTCAGCAGACAGGGGTTTTGAAACAGTCACTCATAAGGTACTTATGGATCTTTCAAGCCCCTTTCTCTCCCTAATAATCCCACCTCTTGGGAGATATTGATTGTTCGCTACTGGCTGCCTCTTGGTATTCCACTGTCCGTTTTTGTCTGTGTAAATTGCTGCACTGTTGTTTTCACGCTGCAATTACCTGCTCTTCATTTCTTTCATCCCGAGTCCTTTGCCAGGGATCTAAATTCTGTATTGACAAACCACCCTGAAAGAAAAGGAGGAGTAAGGCTGTGGGAAGTTTTACACAACAAAAACTCTGGGCAATGTTTCTCCTGGTGTGTGATCATCTCAGAGATACTTGGCTAGATTTTTTGGTGTGATCTCCAGCACAAGAGAAATCCTGCTGCTCCCTGGACTGTATCATTTGACTTTAGGCCTTGCTTTTTGCTTGTGCTGAAAGCATAAGAAACTCAGCACCTCTCTGCTGTGTGAAGGAGTAGCCCAGATTTCTGGGAGCAGCTATTTCCCAGGTCGTACTTGTTTCTTTGCTGGGGCATGAGCATCCATCTGTGTGATATGTGGTCTGCTGTAGAGATGTACCAAGCATGATTAGAGAATCACAGAATAAGCATGATTGGAAAGGACCTACTAGATCACAGAGTCCAACCATACCCATACCCACAAATACCTAGATATCTGATCAATGGAAAAAATGCAGAATAACCCCCTTCATACCTGCCACTCCTAGCAGGTCACAAAGCAATATGTCTACAGGCTTCTTAAACATCTCCAGGGACAGTGACTCAACCACCTACCTGGGAAGGCCATTCCAGTGCTTTACCACTCTTTCTGTAAAGAACTTCTTCCTAATATATAATCTGAAGCTCCCCTGCCTCAACTTCAGACCACTGTCCCTGGTTCTGTCATTAGTCACCAAGAAGAAGAGGCCAATACCCACCTCTCCATAACCTCTCCTCAGGTAGTTGTAGAGGGCAATGACGTCCCTCTGCAGCCTCCTCCAAACTGTTAGAATGATCCAACAGACCACCCAAATCTTTGATAAAATACAAAATATTTATTAGTTGCGATAATAAGGAGTGAACAAGCAGCACTGGGTACGTGGGGAGTTAGTCACTCCACCAACAGGCACACTTAAAGACAGTAACATTTTATACCTTATTTCATACATATTATCATTTCAAAGGATCCTCTCCTATCAGTCTCCTCTTTGTTCAAGTCTTCACTTCTTGATGAGACCCATCCAAAGATTAGGGGGGAGACGACGATTTTCTTGGCCTAATCTTAATTACAGTGATTAGCTCCCCATACATTGCACAACACTTTGCAGGTCTTAGATTGATAGTTTTCCACAATGACAAGGGGGGATATTGTTTTACCTTGACACAAATCATAATATAACATCTCACAAAACTAAACCTGCCCAGCTCCCTCAGCCTCTCTGCAGATGACTTGTTCTCTAAACCACTCATGAACTTGGTAGCTCTGCTCTTGACCTGTTCCAGCAACTCAGTATCTTTGCTGTAATGAGGGGACCAGAACTGAATACAGTACTCAAGATAAGGCCTCACAAGTGCCAAGTACAAGGGCACGGGAACTTCCTTTCTCCTCCTGACCATGTTATTCCTGATCCAGTCTGGGATCCTTGTCTTGGCCACCTAAGTACACTGCTGGCTCATATTAAGCCGGCTGTCTACCAGCACTCCCAGGTCCTTTTTTTCTGCTGGGAAGCTTTCAGGCCACTCATCCCCTAGCCTATAGCATTGCCAGTGGTTATTGTGACCAAATTGCAGAACCCAGCACTTGACCTTATTGTCTCTCAGACAATTGGCCTCAGCCCATTGATCCAACCTGTCCAAATCCCTCTTGCCTCAATTCCTGTCCTCAAGCAGATCAACAGTCCCACACAATTTGGTGTCATCTGCAAACTGACCGAGGGTGCTCTCAATCCTCACGTCAAGGTCGTCGAGGTCAAGTGGCCCCAAAGCTGAGCCCTGAGGGACAGCACTTGTGACTGGCCGCCAGCTCGATTTCACCCCATTAATCACAACTCTCTGGTAACAGCCAGCCAGTTTTTAACCCAGTGAAGGGTACTTATCTCGCCAGTTTCTCTGGAAACAGAGCAGGTTGTCTAAGAGAGATGTGATTTGTGTGGAAAAAGGATCGAGGTACATTGTAATGCAGAGCACACTTGGCAACTGTTTAGCTAAGGGTTTGGGGGCAAAAGCTTTCTTTCACTCTTGCCCTGAATAGCTTCAGTCTGCAAACAGAATCATAGAATCATTCAGGTTGAAAAAGACCTTTAAGTTCATCAAGTCCAACCATTAACCCAGCTGTTCCAAGCTCACCTCTGAACCCTGTCCCTAAGCTCCGGATCTATGTGACTTTGAAACACATCCAGGGAAGGTTATTCAGACCCCTTCTGGGCAGCCTATTACAAGGCCTGATGACCCTTTCCAGGAAGAAGTTTTTCCTGATGTCCAATTTAAACCTCCCCTGGTGCAACACGAGACCATTTCCTCTCATGCTGTTATATCTAGAAAAGACGAACTCCCTACCTCTCTACAACCTTCTTTCAGGTAGTTGTAGAGAGTGACCAGGTCTCCCCTCAGCTTCCTTTTCTTCAGGTATCAGTTCTGCCTGAGGGGCTGGGTTGCTAACAGACAAAGCAAGGTGGAAACTTAGGAGATGTTTCTTCTGTGACAGAAGACAGTGGCATGGGGTTTAGGTCATAGAATCATTAGGGATCAGAAGGGATCTTGAAAGATCATATAGTCCAATCCCCCTGCCACAACAGGATCACCTAGACCAAGTTGCACAGGAACATACCAGGTGGGTTTTGAAAATCTCCAGTTGCTTGCTATTTTTGTGCTGTTAAACTGGTGCCTCATGTGTGGCCGTCACCCTGGCTTGTCACTTGATATGGTAGCTTGACTTTGGGCAACCTGAGAGAGCCCACAGACACACCTGGGGGCAGGATTTTTCAGGCATTGGCTGTTGAGCTGTGTCTCTGAGAGGCTGATATGCAGGGATGCCAGGAATACTGAGCACTCATGGACCAGCAGTATTGCAGGCAAAAAAGGGCATGTGTCTCGTAGTCTTCCGTGGTTTGCTTGTATTTTCAGGCTAAGTTACAAGGAAAAGGGCTAAAAATGTCTTTAAAAATGAAAGCAGAAATTTGTGTTGGCATTTCTAGGTCCCAAGAGTCACCAGGAAGAGCAAACATCTGCAAGCACACGCTTTGGAGATCTTTTGTATCACAGCTGATTTTCCTAAAGATGCAGATGCAGTTGTGGACCAAAAATTCCTAAACCAAGCAAAATACAAACCAAGGAAGATTTACCCTCAGTCCCCCAATCAGGAATTGCATCCTCTTGCATAGTTCTGATGGTGATGAAGGTACTGGTGTAGTTGTGATCTGCTTGTTTTTTGTGAGATAGTCCTTTGATTTGGCTTTGGCCATCTGAGGAATGGGGAGATTTAGGAACTGGTTTTCGCTTCATATGGTTTTTGGGGTTTTTTTTTTCTTTCTGAGTGGGTAAAAGTGGAAGTAAGTGGTGATTTTCAGCAGTGGGATTTCAGCCCTGTCAGCACAGAAGCTGTAGCTCCCAAGAAGTGGCAAGGGCTGCGTGGACTTAACCTGGCATAAAGTTGCACTTCCAGACTTGAAGGCATTTTGTTATTAAAAGAGCATGCCTGGCCAGTGAGGGCTCTCACTTGAATAGAATCCCCATCCTAGCAGAGAATAAATTAAAAAGCCAACTGACCTTGGCTGACTGAGGCATGCCGGGCCCAGAGATAGAGCCAGAAGTCAGATAACAAAGTGTTCAAAACTGATTCACCTGGTGCAAGGCATGAAATTAAAACCCTTCCTGCCTCCTTACGCATGCTGTAACAAAGCAGCTCCTACCACAATCTGCCGGCACCAGGACTGAAGAGGAGAATAATTAAATACCTTGGGATTTTTGTGTCTGAGGGAATGGACCTTGGTGCTGTAACTGGGTTAAAGCTGGGAGTGTCTCTGGGCTGTCCTTCTATGCTGCCTTTTGACTGCCTCCACTCTCCAGAGGTGGGTGGAATCTGTTGTATTTTTTTATTAATCTCATCTTGTGTTTTTCCTTGGAGTTTGCTCCTCTCACCTTCTCTTTTGGGCTTGGCAGCAGCACCAAGATGTGCCAGCTTCACATTGCTTCTTCTCTCTGCAGATCTTGCAGGCTTTCTGGACCTCGGGGAGGACACTTCTCCACAGTTACCACCCGGGAGTGATAAACTATTTAATCAAAGTTACATTAGGTGAAGTTTACATTATTCACTCTGCTTTATTGCAGTTATTTTTACACGGAGGTTAGAAGTTAATGCTACCCAGCAAGCCTGGTTTTGCTGAATTCTGGCAAGCATCAAAATCCATCAGCATGTGCAGACAGGGTAGGAAAGGGTCCAAGTGAAAAATAAACTCATGAGCTGAACTGAAAAAGTGGTGAAAAAATCCCAAGCCTTTTAAAAAAACAGACCCTTGATAATAGAGGTTCTGGTCTGGAGGGGCAGAAAGCAGCAGCCAGGACCATCAGCAGTAATCAGCGGCTCTTGCAATCAG
>VZRI01013085.1:125032-165316 GCA_013397515.1 Upupa epops
CCCGATAATGGTAGAGATGTAAGCCATGATAATTCCTTGGACATAGCAAGAGTGTTGACAGAGCTGGGATCTCCACAGCTAGTTGAGAAGTCAGGATGAACAGAGAGGGAAGAAGGAAATTGCCACTGTGTTTCTAGAAAAAGGACAGAATGCAGCTTTTTATTTTCTTTCTCCTTTCTGTTTTCTCTCTTTTCCATTTTTTTCCTGCTTTTTCACAGAGATTTCATGTTGGAACGTACATTTCACACCAGTCTTTTCTGAACATTGGTGTATTATCCCTGCAAGAGCTGCTGTGGTGAAGCTGTAGGACTCAATTTCCTTGGTTCCTGTGGTGTTCCTAGGGGGTTGTTCAGAGTTTGTATCCCTTTAAAAAAGCCAAACTCAACCTTGGGTGCTTCTATAATAAAACACCATATATTTTAATAAACACTTAAGCTATGTGTGAAATCCACCTGACATCTTTAGTGTCACTGATTGATTACTTTGACCCCTCTTCTGACACACCTTCACAGTATGGTTGGTTAGTTCTCTGGACCATATTGTAGATGCTGATTCATTTGGCCATGCTGTTGGAAATTGAAGAGAAGAATGGTTTGCCATAACATAAACCCATGAGCCCTTGGGCAGATGTGCAATCCTCACCTCAAAATCTGGTTAAGATGTCAGCAAGAGGCTGCAAGTTGAGGGGACTGAAAGAAAGGGTTTCCCCAAAGTGAGCAGGCACCAGTACTGACCAAGTTGATACCACAGAGGAACTACACACCACACATCTACATACCTGCTCCTAGCATGGTGAACAGCTCTGCGTTACTCAGAAATGTGATACAGTTTGGTAATTTTGCCTATAAATCCCCAAGAAACAGCTCCACCAAGAGGTGGGGAGATTCTTTGTGCTCTGGCAAAGTCTTGAGGCCATGACAAGGCAGCAGAGGCAGAGAGAAGTGCAAAGGATATGGCAGGAACATCAGCATGGGACACGGTCTGGGCTGGCCACCTCTTCGATGAAGTCACAGCACAGACATCCTATTTCTAATGACAGTTTTCAAAACCTCAGCTTATCAAGTAGACCCACAAAAGCAATCACGTTGGACATGACTTAAGACATGTCATCACATTAAAAATACCTTTTGCCTCTTCTCTCCTATTCTTATTCTGCCATTCCCAAGAGCAATAAAAACCACCCAGAAACACCAGATAGATCTCTCAGGTGATCATCTATTCAACCCCCTGCCATGGGTAGTGATGTCTCTCAACTAGACTTGGTTGCTCAAAGCCTCATCCAACCTGGCATTGAACATCTCCAGGGAGGGGATAACCACAGCCTCTCTGGGCAATTGATTCCGGAGTTTCTCCACCCATGCACTGAAGAACTTCTTCCTAAGATCTAGTCTGAACCTACAGAGTTGCAGCTGTGCAACTGTGTAGATGATTTGCATCTCATCTACATATTCTGCATCTCATCATCTTTTCTCCTTGCTCTAGTTGCTTGTCTGTGTCACTCCGCAGTGCAGTCTCTAACATGAGATGCTCCTGTAGCAGGGTTTTGCCTCTGCAATGAGCTGGAGAACTGGGAAACAAGGGAAAAATACACTTTTCTAAGTGGCCTTTTCCGCATCACCTGTGGGAAAACTCTCAGCCTTGTTGAGGGCAGAGCCTGGAGCAGATCTGTTCGACCTTTATTCAGGGTAGGATCTAAAACTTTTAATTTGATGTCAAAAACTGACAGTGCTGGTGAAGTTACTAGCTGTGTGATGCTTTAAAATTTCCCACCTGCAGCTAGAGGTAATGATCACTGGCTTTCTCTCTTATCCTCAAGAGCGTGGTACTTTATTGGCCCATTTTTCTGCTAATAGTGTCTTTTCACTTCACAGACAGCTGCTGTGTGGGTCTGCATACAGTAGCAGCATGTTCAGAACATTTGTCCTCAGACTGGATTTGGCTCCAGAGCTGAACATCATTGTCTGCTCTGACACATGGTGCTTCTTACCTTTACAAACTTTGCTGTGCAACCTCTTTTCCTCTCCTTTTGAGGAGGGTTGGCTCCCAATATTCCATGCTTTGGTGCCTTCTTTTGCGATCAGGAATTTAATATTCACTGGGTACCTTGGAGCTCTTGAACAATTTTTCCCACCAGTGCTGCTGGCTGTGGTCATTGCCTGTGATCTTCCCAGGTGGTAAAAGCCTTCTGCCATGAGAAGGTGTGAAAAACCCAACTGTGCTGTACAGAGTGAGACAAGTGTCTCCTGCTTATAGCAGAGGGCAGGCTCTATCCTCAGGTTGCCTCTTCCTCAATACATGCAGTTGGTATCGAACATAACAGTGAGACAAAGCTGTGCTGTATGCAGATGCAACTTGTAGTGCTAAGCAGGGACTTCTGAGGTCAAAGGAAGGGAAGCAGGGGTGATGGGTGTTGATAAGCCCATCTTTCATAACTTGCCTGCCAGCAGAGATGAGCTGGGAGCTTGTGGCATGTATTTCGTTTCTTATGTGATGACACTAGAATGTTGTGTGAACTTAGAGACTTGATGCTTTTCTTCCCATTTCTGAGTTTCTAGGTTTCCTGTATTTATTATACATCTAAATTACGTTGGGCTAGCTCCTTTGCTGAGTTTTCCTGCTTTAGCAGTTCAAGGGCAAGTCATAAGTCTTCATATACTGTATTTTTTTTTTAAGTCTGCTGCACACTCCTTTGTCCCAGGTTTGTAACTGCTGAGGGGAGATTTAGGTTAGACAGGGGTGATGGGAGACAGACTGGGGTAAGAACTGTATGGGAGGGTGGTCTCCACATGTGCTGGAATCCCTCTGGGGACCCATATCACAACACGAGAGGGATGGCTTCAAGCTAAAAGAGGGGAGATTTAGGTTAGACTTTGGAAAGACATTTCTCATTCTGAGGGTTCTGAGGGCACTGGAACAGGTTAATCAGGGAAGTTGTGGCTGCTCCACCCCTGGAAGTGTTCAAGGCCAGGTTGGATGGGGCTCTGGGAGACCTGGTCTGGTGAGAAGTGTTCCTGTCCATGGCAGGGGGTTGGAAGTGGATCACCTCTGAGGTCCCTTCTAACCCAAACCAATCTGTGATTTCTGTGAACATGGCTGGACAGAAACACTTTGTGTTGGAGTTTGCTGGTTTAGCACAAACATTTCAGCAAGAGCAAAGCCCAGTGTGAAGACCCAAGCTGAACTGTTATCGATTCGTTCCCCAGTCATAAAGCCATCCCCAGGAAGACAGGGAAGTATTTTATGAATCAGCACAGCTGTATGGATTTTGCTCTCACTAGTACTGAGAGTGATGCCTGCTCACAAGCTGCAGCAGAAGCTCTCGTAGGAGTTTCTTTTTGTTGAAGCTTTGGGACCTACAAATCTCAGCCTTCAAAGAGGTTATTTTTTCCTGTAGTTTTCTGAGGACAAATTACTTGCTTCACCTATGGTCTAAGGCCAACCACTCTGTGCTGTGAAAGGTGCTTTTAGCTTTTCTATCAAAATGGAATAAGCAAGGAGTAAAATAAATAAGATGGTGAAGTAGGCAGGTTTCTACCTGCCTGGTTAAAGCTGTAGTGGGAAAGGAATGAAAGGTGATCCTCTTTATAGGAATACATGTACTAGATTAGAGGGTCTTTTGAAGACTCCGGATGATTGCTGAGTGCATGGAGGGAAGGGTAAAAGAAGGAGCTAGAGAGAAATCCTGGAGGTGAGTTGCTGTGAGAGTAAGTCTGTCTTTCCTTGGGCTGGCTACTGGATCCTCCTCCAAGATGCGTCAGGACAGCTCAAGAGCCAGGGAGGAGCAGGCACCAGGCTGGCATGGAATGGAATGTGTGAAGAGACAAGCACTCACAGCTTGTGTGTCTATATTTTCAGCATGCTGTACAAATGTATGTGATAGTTAATGATTCATGGCTATTATTTGAAGGGTCTCACTGTTACAGATTTGTCATTTCATGTAATAACACCAGCAATAATGAATTCATTTGTATTAATGTGGGTATTGTGGACGTCTGCTCGTATTCCACATTAATTAAAGAACCATTAAAAGAAAGTGTCACCCAATTAATATCAAATCGAAGCAGTACTGCCAGTGTCCTGTCATTAGGGTTTCATTTGTAATGCATTGTGTTAATTCTCTGCCTTAAAGGAAGTCATTTGCAGTCCATGCTGTTACCTGATGACTGCTACAGGGGTGTCAGTTTGTGCCTCTTGTGACAAGGGTTACTCAGATGAATCAATGGGGACAGGCTGTTGTTGAGAATAACCCTCGTTACTACCTGGACTCAGCCACAGCAGCCTGGGCCACTGCTGTCCTTCCTAGTTCTGGCATAAATGGCCAATGTAGGCTGATGTGTAGCTTCCAAGCATCCGTCATTCCCAGATTAAAGGCTGATGCGTTAACTTAACCTGCCTTCTTGACCCATTCTTGGGTCTAGAAAGTAAGAATTAGTGGTGGCTACAAATAAACAGAAAGCCCAGGATCTGCCCAGCTTGTGGTGTCAACACAGAGCTGAAGTCAGAAATAGGCAATTCTTTTTTTAACAAGGTGTTTAAGGCATGTAGATATGGTGCAAATGGTTTAGCAGTGGACTTGGCAGTGCTGGGTTAATAGTTGGTCTTGATGACTAAAGGTCTTTTCCAACCTGAACAGTTCTATAATTCTACTGTTCTCACACCCCCATAATGTATATTGGCTGTCAGCAGTAAATCACACTGGCCATTTGATTTTGCTACTGAATTTAAATATTGAGGTGAGGGATAGTGGAAAATCTCACTGGCTGTTGTGGCTTAGGGCTACCTTTTGTCTCCCTGGACAGAAGCTGCTTCTGCCCGTACTAAGAGCCAAGGCAGAAGGGGAACTCTTGACTGTGGCCACCTGGATCCACCTGGTCCATGCCCATCATACCTGGCAAGATTCCAGATCAAGGGATGTTGGGCCATCTGCAGTGCATATCCTTGCTCCACATGCTCTCTTCCAGCAGGAAAAATCACACCAGCAGGAGCAAAGCAGTGCCATCAAGACCAGGAGCCTCTCTGACGAGCATTCTCAGCATTTGCCTGTGACTTTCAAATGTCTTATCAAACCACCTTGGGTTCCCATCTGCCATGTCTGAAATTGGGACTGCCTTAAGAGCAGCTCAGGATTCCGTGAGAGGTAGCCTTCCAACCCTTTTTTTAGCTATGCCCAGCTCCTTGAAGGCGGGATGGATAATGGATGTAAAGGGTATAGGAATGTGGCTTCTCCAACAGGCTTCAGTTGTGGATGCTGACCTAATAAAGGAGTGGTTACTTTGCTTCCCTATTGTTCTGTTCTCTCCCAGGGCAGTAGGAAATGTCTGCTTTAGAGGGATCCCCATTCATAGGAGGGATGTGGTTCTTGTTGAGATGTAAGACTCTACTTTTACAGATTAAAAAAGGGAAATGTATTGGTTCAAACCAGTTTCCACCAATCTGTTCAGCATCTTGTGCCCTCTGTGGTTTGCCCTCTGTGTTTTCACTCTTCTGGGTGATCAGTAAATATGTCAAATAACGTGTCACATTCCTGCAGCTTCCCAGCAGGAATCCATTAAAAGTACACTTGCCTGAATAATTCTTATTTATAATTGTATTTTGAGGGCTACATGCTAGCTGACCATGTTAATTTTGAATTATTCTATGTGTTAATCAGTCTGAAAGAGCACCAAGTCATGTGGTCTAGAGAAGATGACACATGTGGCTTTGACCAAGATTGTTGTCTGGTAGGAAGTTGAGAGATGAGCAGGATCTAGTTTCTGTCAGCCTTGTGGAAGGTGTTAGTGCTGCCACTACCTTTTAATTCCTTGTTAGACAAGAGCTGTGCCAAGGGTTTCCTTACTTCACCTGCAGTTCATGTAGCAGAGATGTCTGAAGTCACTACTATTGAAAAAAACCCTGTGTTGGTTGCTCTGCCCACTCTGCTGCTGCTCCTTGTTGAAAATAACCAGGAACGGTCCAGTGAGCAGCTTGGCCATCACCTTTAATGCCCTTTGGCAGGACTTATCAGACCTACTGACTGAGACGTGTCTTGATGAAGGAGGCTGAAAACATAAAGGTAGATTGCTTTGTCCCTGCCAGAGCTTCATCATCAAAGATGGAATGATAAACCCCACCCAGGTTTTTTGCATCTCAGCCTGGGCTTCTGTGCTTGTGAATTTACAGTCCCATAGCTGTAGGTTCACGGCAGCCCGTGTCGGTGATGTTTCAGTTGCTGGCTTTAACTTTGCTCCTCTCCATTACTTCTTGTAGTGCTCAGATCTGGGCAGTAAATGCAAAGCCAGGGCATAGTATAATAGCTTATAGGAGCTGTTAAGAGAAGCAAGGTTTGACAAAGAAAGCCGGTTGTCTACTGAAGCAATCAGTAACTGTGAGTGAGACAGCTCCTTGAAGGTTGATGTGGAACCTGCTTGCTGCTCTGTGCTGCTTCTCCTGGTGCTTCACCACCTGTCTGATAGTTGGCATAGAGGGCAGGTGATTGTGCAGAGCAGTGCTGGCTGGGACTGGGAGAGGTCAAATACTGGGAAGGTTTCAAGGTTTGGAGGGAAGAGAGGAGCAGTTCCCTGGATCTGTTGGTTTGGCTGGGGATGACAGAGTGTCAGGGGGCAGCACCAGGCCAAGACCAAGTTTTGTGCTTGCTGCAGACTAAAGCAGACAGCAACTTTTATCCTTAAAGCTGCTAATTGTAGCTCTGCTCTATGGTGCTTTTTCCTCCCTGCTTACTTTTCCTCTTTCACATATAACTCCATTCTGGATGAGTGCTTGAGCCATATGCTACTCCCAAGAGGAGGGGAATGACAAGTCCTGTTTACTATGCCACTGTCTGGAAGGGACAGTGGAGATACTGTTGAAAAGAGAAGTAATGTCATACGTTTATTTCTTTGACAGAAGTTCCTGTCTTTCCCATTTGCTCTCTCTTGCCTCTCCTGAGCTTGCCCCTCATGACTTGCCATGCAGAAGCGATGGGCACCACAAGGAGAGGTGACAGAGCTGCTGTGTGCACAGATTTGAGGATGCTGTGCCATAAACCAGCCACTCAAGCACTGTGTTGGCAAGGGAAGAGTTATATCTGGGATATTGTGACCAGCAGAACCAAGGAGGTGATCTTGCCGCTATAGTCAGTCCTGGTTGGGGCTGCACCTCAAGTACCGCGTACAATTTTGGGCACCAAAAGTATAGGAAGGTCATCAAGGTGCTAGAGAGTGGGGAAGGGTAACTCTTCTGGTTAGGGATCTGGAGCATAGGTCTGAGGAGGAGGGACTGAGGGAGCTGTAGCTGTTCAGCCTAGAGAACAGGAGGCTAAGGGGAGACCTCACTCCTCTCTACAACTACCTGAAGGGAGGTTGTAGTGAGGTGGATGTTGATTTCTTTCCAGTAGAGACAGGACAGGAAGACATGGGATCAAGTTGTGCCAAGAGAGGTTCAGATTGGATATTAGGAAAAACTTCCCAGAAAGAGTGGTGGTGAGACCTTGGAACAGGCTTGGAGGCGGTAGAGGCACCATTCCTGGAGGCATTCAAAAAACAGGTAGACATGGTGTTTCAGGAGACGGTTTGGTTTAGTGGTTAGGGGTTGTAGAGCAGGCAGTTAGACTTGATGATCTTGAAGGGCTTTTTCAAGCTCGATGATTCTATGGTTCTATCTTTACTGGGAATCAGAACAGCTCTAGGCTGGAAGATGCAAGCAGCTTTATCCTGTGGGACACCACACATCCTCTGCCAGCTGAGCACTGTTGTCCTGTCTGCATGGTTAATTCCCCAGTAGGCTCGCCGTCTGTGATGTCCCTTTCTTCAGTGTCATGTGTTTGGTTGAGCTGTGTCTGTTCTGAATAAGCACTCTCGGCTGTGAGTATGATTTTCCAGCTGCTAACTCGGCCTACAGCTCCTGTAATGCCTGTATTCCAGCTGTGTTTATGATGTTTTCAAAAGCCCGTCAATTGAATTATAGCTCTGAAGTGGCTGTTTGCCAGTGTGACCCAATAATGATGGAGGTCACTTAATAGAGATAACAACAAGAGATACATACTAACGAGAGCTGATTGAAAGGTGGGGTGAATTTCAACCAAAAAATTTAAGGAAATTGTCATGCTTTAAAATCAAACTTTGAAATTGGAAATTGCTTGGCTCAGACTAGTAGTAATGCAATTAATAAATGTAATTAAAAGTGTAAGAAAGAAGACAGGAATTGGAAATCTGTGCACATCCATTTAGAGCTAGCATATGAGCAAGACACCCCGTCTGGTAGTTGGGCTACTTCTGAGATGGAGCCTGGAGAGGGAAATCAAAACCTGAGGCTGTTTTCTTCCTCTTCACAGAGTCTTGGAGAGTGGTTGGCACTTGTTTTGGCTCTGCTTTTGCAGCCATCTCTTGCAGCAAAAGAGACCCAGATAAGAATAGGTGATTTAAATCCATCCTGGACAGCCCAGGGATGAGGGAGCCAGGATTTCAGCTGTAGCAGAAGAATGCTTAGAGTTGGTGTCAGCTCTGTTATACAGCATCTCTAAGATGCCTGCCTTGAGCATCGAACCTCCATCCAGCCTTGTGATGAGCTTTGCTGGAAGTGTCTTCGACTCAAGCAGAGGAATGTCTGAGCCAGCTTTTAGCAGAGCAAAAAGCTGCTTTTATCTACCCTGCTGTGTGGTGGTGAGAGGGAAAAGAGCTGCCAGTAATGATTTAAGAGTAATATGTTGGCCTGAGATACAACAGAAGTGCAAAGCAGTGAAGCATCTCCTGATGGGTGTGGTCAGCTCCTGCCTTGATTCAGGGGCAGTGTGGCAGGGAAGAAAGGACTCAAAATAAGACTGGTGGGACTGTTTGGATGCTGATGTGAAGATCACAGAGCAGGCAGCTCAGTAGGCTGCCTGCTGTGCCAAGTCCTCATGCCTGTGGCTGTATTCCTTCCCTCCAGCCCGTTTGCATTGCCTCATCTCATCGACCTTCAGACAGCTGTTGGGCCAGATTGCCTACTGTTTTTCCACACTATTTACATTGGTACAGCATGCACATGTCCGCATTCTAATTGTGCCTACCAGCTTCTGCTGGAGTGCTGCTGGATCGCTTTGCCCTGGGAGGTCAGTTGGAGGTGCTTGATGTGGCAGCCGCTGGAGACAGCGAGTAGGTATAGAGGGACCATCCCCAAATAAATTCAGTTATTCATTTCTGAGGCTCAACCAAAGCTTGTGACAATCTTTCTATAGGTTGGAAAAGTGGCTTAATTTAAGAGAAGGGAGTATCTGAAACTAACTTCCAGAGCTCCTCTGCTTCATCTTCCACCTCTTTCTATCTGGTCATGCTGTTAAGAAGTCAGTGCCCCATATTCCTGCCCTCAGCCCAGGCAGTGCATGTTGTCAGGCAAGTTGGTTGAGACTGATGGATCAAGGCATGTTCAAGGGTATTGGTGGCCTGTGGCCCATGAAATGATTTTTCTGTAGTGGTAAAGACTCTCGAAGGGGCCATGCAAATCTGTTCCATTTGCAGGGTGAGCAGCTGTCAGATAGCCAAAGGATTTTACACACTCTGGGAGCAGGTGCTATGGGCTTGCTGGAATGACATGGATGTTGGCTTTTCTACAAACAGCCTTATCATTTCATCTCTATGTGAAAGACGATCTCCTTCACAGGCTTACATATGCCTTAAAAATTTTTCATTATAAAATTTTCATCTATTTGTAAGGTTCTCCCTCAGGACTTCCTCATGCAGCTCATCTCTGATCCTTGTTGCATTGGTCCCACTGCTGGTTAGTCCTCAGTGCCTTCACCCCAGTAGAACTGGCTTTTAGGGAGTCCTGTTCAACACCCCTCATGTCCTGCCTGGTAGGACACATCATGTCCCTAAGTCTGCATCTCCTCCATGTTCCATTGGAGCAGCATCCTCAGATATTTTATTTATCCATTTTATATATTATATTTAACCTATTTTATAGTGGGATGCCTAATAAGCTATTAAAGACTATAGATGTGATCTATAGAGAATGAGCTGTCTGTTTTAAAAAGGGCCTTTTATGATGACCTTTTTGTCCACCTTAGCTGCCTTTTTTTGCAATGGGTATTGTCCCAGCCTTCGGTGTCCACAGTGTCAGTGCACCAGTGCTAACACAGGACACGCCTATCTCTAGTCACTCTGCTGGAGGGTTGTGCAGGAGGTGACAGCCAAGGCTAGAAGAGGTGTTTGCTGTGGTGGGCTATGCTTGGTCTGTACCCATGAGAGCTTTTGGGTGGAAACCCAACCTCTTTCTGGTCACTCAGTTGTGTGTATTGGTTGTCATACTGCTGTGTTGGCATGAGGAAGGTAAGGTCTTGGTTTCTTCTTTGGCTCCCTCATGCAGTAACATCCTTCTGCTTTTGGGCAGAGTTTTTTGTTTGTTGCTTATTTTAATCCAAGTCTACCCTAGCTATCAGTGATATGCTGAAATGGAGTGTCCTGCTTGTACTTCACTGCTTTTAGTTTGGTCCTCCTGAAGCTTTTGGTAGCCATGTGTAGCACACCACTACAATTCAGCATTTCTTTCAGCAAATAAGACCCCAGAGCTTCTTCCTGTAAGTTTCTTTACAACAGTTCTAACTTTTCTTATTGACATACTGCAAAATGAAGAATGGCCTTGCTGCCTCCAGCCCTGGCATCCCTGTCCCACATAACTCAGCACATTGCAGCTGGTTCGCTTTAACCCTTTAACACTTTGTGGGGGAATCTGAATGTTGGACCTGTTCCTGCTGAACTGTCAGATGAAGGAAGGACAGTGTGCTGAAAACACGTCAGGAGCAGAATCCATTCCCATTTGCCCTCCTTCTTCTGTGCAGGAGACATCTGTCTGTATGTTTATTTTTATCTCACATCTGATGGCATCATAACAAACATTTAATGATATGGTGCCATTGTGATGTTTTGGTGTAGATGCACATACCTGCTTCCTAGGGCTAGCCAGATCTTTTGTTCACAGCTGACACCCTGCTCACGTGGCTTTTTCTGTGTTGGCAAAGGAAGGGACCTGTTCAGCAAAGTTGTAAAATAAGGATAAAAAACAGGGAAACTGCCAAGTTCACGCTCAGTGTCTGCATGGGTCTAAGCCGACAGCACCAAAGCCGGTGACCTCTGTGTCCCTCCACGCAGCTTCTCCCTTGGAAGCACAAGTCGATGAAGTCTCTTCAAAGCCTGCTTTAGGTCTATTGTAGGAAATACAATGCCAGGCAAATCAAGTTCTCCTCTTTCAGAGCCAGCCATAATCAAGGGTGACCAGAGCGGATTTGCATGTTAAAGTGAGTGGCTAGGGACACTTAAAAAGAAGAGGAAACATATTCATGAAGTCTAGATTTATACTTATGAATATTATTTTTGGGAACAATAAACCCCAGACCTTATTGGTGCAACTCTACGTCTCCTTTTTGCTGCCTTTCTCTTCTTCCCCTCATTAATGGTAAATTTGTGATGCTCTTCATCCTGACATTGATACTCTGGGGAGGAATTTGAGAAGGTTGTTGAAGCATGTGGATCTCTGTGACCAAAGCAGAGCCCTGTCAGCAGTGAGAGGACGCCTGCTTTCAGCTGACAATGACTTGGGGGAAGTATGTAGCCCAGACTGGGATGGGAAGATGCTCTAGTCTTGTATGAGAAGTCTTAGGAACGTTTGGAATTAAAACACCCACTGTAGCACACCATGAAGGGCTTCTCCACCCCAAAATGCCTCCTGAGGAGAAAAAGTCCTGATTCCTGAGCAGTCTAAATGCCCAAGCCAAGATTAAGTTGCTGGTGTGTGTGGCACCAAATCAAGCAGGGCAGATCGAGGTTAAGCATGCCACAAAACAAGCAGTTGTAAGGTAAAGGGTAGCAAAGTGCTGGGACAAATGGGCTGGAGAGGATGTGGTATTTCCATTAATAGAAGGCTTTAAGGATGGGAATGACTTAGGTGTGTAGCATAGGGATGGATTTATGTTTTGAGGTCACTTCTAGCCATAGATTTTATGCTTTTATGATTGCTGATCACAAAAAAAATTGAAGGTACTTTAAAAAATAATCCTTAGGCCATGCCCTGTAAATCCTGTCTTTAGGAGCTTGATTTAGAAGTGGAGAGGAAAAGAAAGCAAATGAAAAATATAGGTGGGAATTGCTACCTCTCACAACCTCACCAGCAGTGACACTGGAGTAAGGAAAGAGTTTTGCTGGAGGCTGAGGCATCAGAGAATCCTTGCGTTGATGTGTGGCTGGGTAAAAGGGGAGGGAGGTACTGAGGAATGGATGTGTATTGAGCATTCCAGAACCAGGACTCATAGTGTGATTCGTGGGATGTTTCCTGCATTACCCTACTCTACTTGCAAATCCTGCCCCTTCCTGGAAGACAGGTTTCTGCTGGCCTGAGCCTCAGTGTGTGAAGTTCAGATGCTTTAGTTCTTTACTTGTGACATTGAGTAGTATTGAAGTGGTGAAATAAGATATCCAGGTGTGGAACTGTGATTTCTCATGCTTTCTGGAGGAGGTGGTGGCTTAGGACAGTCTTGCTGGCTGTGATTCACTGCAAGCTTTTTAGTTGCCCAAATTTCTGCCCATGGGTTAAGTCCTTGCTTAGCTTTGACTAAGGATGATTGAACTGGATGATCTCACAGGTCTCTTCTAACCTCAGTGATTCTATGAATTGCAGTGAGGGCTCCACTGGGGAGCAGTGCCCAATCTTCTAAGGTCTACTTTTGCTCGTCTCCTTTCCACCTTCTCAGCAATGCAATAGTTCTCTGTGAACCAAGGATGAATAATTTAATACAAATGAAGTTAACAACAAAATGCAGGCACTTGGGAAGAGGTTTGCAGAAATAATCCATATTATCCCAGCTGGCCTTAACCAGCTTGCTGACATGTCTTGCTCCTGACCTCTGCTGTCTCTCAAGTTTTAGCTCTTCATCAGCCCTCGCTGTGGTTGTGAACATGGTAGAGACATGAAGACTTCTGCATGCACACAGTGGTGATCTGTGCGTACCTGCAGCCCAGCTCCCCAGCAAAAGCATTTTTGATCACGGTCTGTGCTTCTGCCTTTAGAGACAAGAATACACATTTAAGATTTGCATAGGAACATGCAGCTGTTCCACCAAAAATGGCTAATTGTTCTCCCTGCTGTGAAGTTAAACAATAAGAAGTGCCAAACTGCACTTGCCATTGCTGATTTTGTGCACTCAACTGCATGTTTTATGCATGTAGATTAGTTACAGATTTATGACAAGGTAACTGTTACTGCCTGCGTTAATCGGGCACAGCTTCTAGTTGCTGAGGAAACTCACTTTAGATTTTGCATAAAGTCCTGTGTTGAATTTAATGCACTTTATATTCTTGGACAGTTTCTTATAGATAATGCCTCGTAGCCAAAATGGAGAGGGAATTGGCATTGAAAATCAAAGTGCCTTTGGGCAGAAAACAAGTTTAATCAAAGAGACTAATCTTTCTAGAAAAGTTGTCATGCCTGGGAAAATAAGGGTTTGTGATAGAGTGCCATCTTGACCACAGCTGTATAGCTATTGTTATAAGTATGTAACAACTATTATAGCTGCTGCAATACCATAATAAAAAACCAGCTGTATAACTTACAAACATCCTGAAAAGATAGGACTGAAGTCCTTGGTTCTGTAGATATTCCTGCTGGTGGGCAAAAAAAAAATCGCTGATGTGTGTATGATGGGAAAATAGGCTGGTACAGAATTTTACCTATTTTTTATGGTGTGGGGTTTTTTTGTTGCCAGAATACACCGGTGGGCACTCCCATCTTCATAGTGAATGCCACAGACCCTGACCAGGGAGCAGGAGGCAGTGTGCTGTACTCTTTCCAGCCTCCTTCTGATTTCTTTGCCATCGACAGCGGCCGTGGCATCGTGACAGTGATACGGGAGCTGGACTATGAAGTGACTCAGGCATACCAGCTCCAGGTCAACGCTACGGTGAGTCTTATCACAGCTCTTGAAGGGGTGGAGGCATTTTCTGGAGGTACTGCAATGGAGAAGGACATGCTGTTCATGGATTTTATTGCCCTATTCTGATGTCTTCTCAGACATATCCAACATTTTCCATGTAGAATGGTACTACACTGCTATGGTGCTTGGGTAGTTTCAAATTACTGTGATGAGCTTGTGGGGCACAGCTGCAACTCTCCGGCAGCACCTCAAGTGTGTCAGGGGCCTCTGCATAAAGACAAGAAGCTCCTTTGATGAAGAAAGCCAGTCCAAGCTATACAGACCTCTACATTCTCTGGTCTCATTCTTTGTGTATCATGATTTATTACAAGGAGACTTGCCTATGTTAAAACTCCTGAGCTTCACTCAACAAAAGTTGAGTTCAGACATGAAGACCTGACATGTTAGTGGCCAGAGGAGAAGTCAAGATCCTAATTATAGTCAATACCACTGTATTGGGAGGGGATGCCGGGGAGAGGTAAGTCCAGGTGGCAGCTATGGAAAGTTTGGGCTTCATTTGAATGGGAAATATCTTTTCTTGTGTCAAATGTAGCAAGAGCTGGGTAGGAAGCTTGTGAAAGAGGAGCACTGCATGAACAGGCACTCTGGATGGTGGTTCCTTCCCCATCTCAGGTGCAATAGAGGAATGTGAAATTCTGCCCTGCAATATGTCTGACCAGCTCTGCATTTAGGAGAGGGGGGAAGCCCATCCTGACCCCTCCAGGCAACTGGCTAGAGCTCTTGTAGCATATGATTTAATCAAGATCATTGTCTTGATGCAGAATCACAAATATGACAAAGACATAGAAGGCTGTGCAGGGCTGCTTTGCCCTCCATGGGCACAGAGGCATTGGGAAGCCATGGGGCCACAGGCAAACAGCTCAACCTTTCAGCTGAATCCCAACGTGTTTAAAGCTGTGCAACTTTGCTCAGAAGCTTATTTTTTTTCAGGAAGATACTTTATTTGATTTTAAATAGTGGTAAGAGGTTCCATATCAGTCTGTCACTCACACACAGAACGTAGAATCACAGAATGTAATGAGCCTTCCAAAGATCATCTAGTCCAACACCCCTACAACAGGCAGGGACATCGCCAGCAAGAACAGATTGCCCAGAGCCCCATCAAGTCTCACCTCAAATGTTGCCAGGAATGGGGCCTCTACCACTCTAGGTGGTTCCCATGACCCACCACCCCCAATTAGAACTTTTATCTTGTGTCCAACCTAAATCTACCCTTTTTCAGCTTAAAACCATGATCCCTCATCTTACCATTCCCTTCCCTTGTGAGCAGTCTTCCCCAGCTGCCTTATCCATTCATGGATTGGACGGTCACTATAAAGTCCCCACAGAGCCATCTTCTCTTCAGGATTAACAGTGCTAGCTCTCTCAGCATGTCCTCATAAGAGAGGTGCTCCAGCCCCTCTGATTGTTTTTATAGCCTTCTCTGAACACACTTAAATATGAAGTCTCTGAACTGGGCTTGATTGCAGCTATGGCAGTATCTCCTCATCTGGGTCACAGGGTGCTGTTAATCTCTAGCAGAAAGGCAATGAGAAACCCCAGGGCAAAACTCAGCCCATCAAGCTGAGGATTGCACTAGCACAGAAGCGACTAGAACAGGAAATCCAATCTCTTGTCTGCCTGTTGAAGAGTTTGCAGGGTCCAGAGTGGGAGCTGGGTTGAGGAGGAACTCATGGTGGTTGTAAGAAGAGCATTTGAGCCTTGGTTCAAAGCAGAATCCATGCCATCCAATGACTATAGGCAGCAAGGGCTGAAAGTAGCTGGAAGGGGCAGCTTGAGAGACAGTAGTTGAGGAAACCTGTAATGTGACAGATTTTTCAGTGCTATCTGTGATACTTCAACCAAAATTTAAGAGGTGAAAGGGAAGAAAACATTATCTGAAGAAATAAAAGCCTTGAATGCGGTAACACTGAAGCAGAGTGTGAGCCAGGAATAAGCATTCATTGAGGCTGTAAACGTCGAGGCCCACAGGTTAAGAGGATAATGTACAAGCTGTGTTTTTGAATGTAGTTTAAATTAATATTAATCTTTCAGCAATCAGTCTTCACTGCTGTTCAGACCCATTTTGCAGAAGTGTGCTGCAACCTCTAATGGTTGCTTTTCAACACTGTGCTTGATTAGGGGGTAAAGGGAGATTTATTTCCTTCACTCGATTCATTGTCTGCTTTGTTCCTGCCCTTCTAGCAAAGGACTCTGGGCATAGGTTTCATTTTTGAGCACCAGTGGGATGAAGCTCCAGTAAAAGAACCAGGTCACTGCCAGTACAAGATAGGTGGCAGCATATACTACTGGTGCTGGCTGCTTGGGAAGCATTTTGCTCTGGGAAAATGCTAGTGGGTCCATCTTGTTGAGTTATGATGTAAGGGACATGATGCTCCTGTTCAGAGCATTGAAGTGTTCAGGGACTACTGCCTGGAGAAGCATCATGGTTAGTATCAAAAAGCAGCTGCTGGTCACCCCAATCCTGCCAGTCCTCATGTAAGGCAGGAAGTGGGGGTTTGCACTTTATCAGAGCCAAAACCATTGTCCCCATAATAAGGAGGTTGCTCCTATAAGGACATATCTTGTGGTTCAGATTTCCACTCTACCTTTCTGCTCAAGAGCTGGAGCATCTTACAAAACCAGAAGCAACATTCAGTGTCTGTAGCCTCTGCCAAAGCTCAGGGCAGCACATGTGGAGAAGAATAAAGTCATGACTGCAATGCAGCCCTTAAGATTGAGAGGAACAGCAGGAATGCCCTCTCCCTGGAAGTGTTCAAGGCCAGGTTGGATGTGACCTTGAGCAACCTGGACCAGTGGAAGGTGTCCCTGCTCATGGCAGGGGGGTTGGAACTAGATGATCTTTAAGGTCCCTTCCAACCTGAACCATTCTATGAATTCATGAACATGAAGGAGCTGGAAGAGTTTGTCATGTTCCAGGTGATGGAGCTCAAGCTGTGCAGAGGCATCAGCACTGGGGGGTATGAGATGCTCTGCTGTGGTAGGAAAGTCCGCTGACAACCACATCTGTCTCTTGTGCTGCAGAAGTGCCGTAGGCTGCATCTGCATTGGGAGGGAATTTAAATTTTGAAGTGTCTGTTGAACAGTGTTGTTTCTTTACCACTAAATTGGTGCTTGCTGTATTTTGAAAAGCGAATGCTGGAATAAAATGTGTATTGTATTTCAGCTCAGACGGAGGTGCAATGGACAATAATTCCAGCAGATAGCTTGAAAAAGAGATGATTACTTGAACTATTCAGAAATGTTGACCCAACTACATCAAGGGTGGCTACCAAGAGGATAGAGACTCCCTTTTCACAAGAAGTCATGTAGAAAAGGAAAGGGGGAATGGTTACAAGTTGCTCCTGGAGAGATTTTGATTGGATTCAAGAGGAAAGTTTCTCACAATGAGAGGTGTTGCACAGTCTTCCAAGGGAAATGGTGGGTTGCTCAACTTTAGACGATTTTAAGGCACAGCTGTATAGGGTTCTAGGCCAGCTAATTTAAACTGTATTCTGCTTTAAGAGGTTAGAATAGATGATTCTTGAGGTCCCTTCCAACCTGTGAACTACAAGAGACTTAACACTGATAATAATAATACTATTTTTATGATAGAAATCCTTTCTCTCCCTGTCAACTTTTTTTACTTTTATTTAAGGACCAAGATAAAAACAAGCCACTGTCTACTCTGGCCAACCTGGCAATCATCATCACAGATGTGCAGGACATGGACCCTATTTTCATCAACCTGCCCTACAGCACAAACATCTATGAGAATTCACCTCCGGTAAGGCTATGTGACTGTGGTGTTGCACTAGGGATTGAGCAAGAATGGAGCAGGGTATGGGACTGAAAATATGAAGTATCCCAAAAACACTGGAGGAAAACCTCCTCCTTGTGGAGATATTAATCCATCCTTCCTTCTGTCCATCCATCACAGGTTTGCATTACTTTATCCTGACCTTTGTAGTTTGGGTGCAGAGAGGACCCCTGTTTCCTTGCAGAAGTGTAAATGCTCTGGATCATGAGATCCAAATGTCATCCAAAGAGCCTTTTTCTTTCTGTAGCAACATGCTTTGATCTCCAAAATATATTACCCTTTTTTAAAAAAAGGAGGTTTGGGAACGTCAAAACCCAAATAAAAATAATTCCTAAATATTTTGTCTTGAACTTTGAAAAGGTTTTCTGCTGCTCCTAGCCCAGTCACCTCATTTCCTCTTCATGGTGTTTGTGCATGCCATTTCTAATAAGGAACGTGAAGAAAAAATTTGAACGGTCCTGAAATGAAGCAGTTTTGAAAATGCCAGCATCATCAGCTGCTTCAGCACTTCAAGTCTTTCCCCCCAGTTGCCAAATTGATCCAATCATTTTAGTTCTTCTGCAGTTCAGTTTGTCAGCAAACTCCCTGTTTGTGGCATATGTCTCCTGATTTCTAAATACAGCACCAGGGCTCTTTTTAATACCCGTACCTGTGCAGCAGGTTATGGAGAACTTTGGGAGCTCTTTGTTCTTCTCCAAGAAGTGGTGCCCAGCACCTTCAGTCCAGGCTCCACTCAGCAGCATCCACCCTAAGGCACAGATGAGCATGCCATAGCTTTGCCTATAGGGAAAATATTTCTGTATATGGAAGGGAAAACTTTCTGTCCTAAACATCAGGGCATGGTAGGCATCCATGCCTATGACATCTCTGGTGCACTGGATCCAAAACGTTAATACAATTCACAGTTTCGGCTCATACAGTGGTTGAGGAAACTCCAGCTCACTGCAATCTATGCCTTTCTATTCACTTTGGAGCAAAGTGCTGGTTCTGATGGCATGGAGAGTGCTAGAGCAATATGGCTGGGTCCTATTGTCCCATGCTCAAACATCACATTAGCTGTCTGACAGCCTGAAGATGGTAAAAAGAAATGGCTTCATGGATTACTTTCATGAAGTGAAGGTTTCAATGTTACTGAGATTAAACTGTATTTCTGTGATGGACAGTGTAAGCTGCAGGGAAATCAAAACACTACTTAGAATCACCCTTAACGGGGTGGGGGGGGGAAGCCTTAAATGAAATTCTAGGAATGGAAGTCCCACAAGCATCAAAAATTATAAACAGCATCACCTCCATGGAGTAAGCTGGTAAACAGGAAAGGCGATCTCTCTCAGATTACTGATATATATTGAGCTGGAGCTCAACAATCTCAGCACATGGACAACCAACATGCATTATAGTTAGTCCCAGCTCATGCTCTGTTTTCAGTAAGGCAAAGCACAGTGTGACCTGAAAAAGGGAACAAATGAACAAATGCAGGAGTGACCACCAAACTGTCATCAGTTTTCTGATGGGTGTAGAGATTTTCATTTCTCTTGGCTCCATCCAACACCTCTGAAGGCTCTGAGATATCCAAGGTGGCAGATAGGTCCCACCAGAGATGAGGTGAAGACAACTGGTGAACATGGCTGGTACTGAGTGGTATTGCTCTCTGGTTTGGACCCAAAATCGCCTCCTTCCCAAGAGAAGTGTCTGCTGCTGAATCAAGGGCATGGTATGCTATGGGGAGCCTGGCATTTGATGTGTTCATTTTCACCTACCCATGGGAAGTCTTCTCATCAGCTCTGCCCCACCACCTGAAGGAAGCAGCTACTCACACATGGTAGAAACTGTCACTCTGCAAAGTGGCTTGGTCATCAAAAGGATAATAGCAAATTTGGGTGAGGAGTCTGGGCTTAGCCAAAGCAGGATTCCAGGTCAAGCTGACAGACTGCAGTGCATTTGTAGGTGGTGTTTGCCCTGCCTTTGCTCTCAGCAGGTCAAAATGTGCTTGAGATATCTCATGCCAGCTTCAAATCTGCAGAGCAAAGACTTGGTGCTGCTCCATGTGCCTCCTTCTCGTCTCTTTTGCCTCTCTCTTTATCTGTGGGGCACAGCATGTCTGTGTTCCTCTATCAATGTATCAGGTGAGAATACTTCATCTAAAGTGTATACATTACCTCATAAAATCCTTCTTATTTGGGATTATTGCATCAAATTTTAATTTCCTCACTCGAGTAACAGCATGTCAGCCAGCCCGTCAGGGAAGAGCTGATAGAAGGTGAAAAGAGTGGATAAACTGCAGCAAATTACCGCAAACAGATCTCTATCAGCCCTTTTGACTGGAATTAAGAAGTGAGAAATAGGATTTTTTTTTTTTGCCGTGACAGCTTTCTGAAGCACTTCCTTCTGCTGCAGTGCCAGGCTGCGCTTTTCCTTTCAAGTAAAGATCCTGTTTCAAGTAAAAAATTCTGTAAAAGAAGAAGGGGCAAAGGGATGCAAGAGGGGAGAGAAGCACTGTTGTAGTTCTTCTTTTTCTTGGGCTGGGATCTGGTAGAAGCATTTTGGACATTTGCTTATTTGAGCAGGGAGAAGATAGACATTTCTTATCACGCAAAAGGAAGAGAGCACAGCGGGGAGACACTTTGCTGTCCCTGGAGGTGTTGTATCTTTTTCTTGATGCTGTTTATCATCCCAGTGTGCCTCAGACATCTCTCCCAGGGCATCCGAATGCACCAGTGCTGCCTGCAGCTGTGCTATAGCTTGGTGGTGTTGTATTTCTCATTCTCACAGTCTTTTTGGGTGTCTATTCTCACAGTGTCTGTAGGCTATAGTAGCATTGTGGATGTTCTCCAGGCAAGTTAATAGGGGCTGGAAGAGAAAGGCCATTTCTCCCCTGCAGAGATGCTGTGGGACTTAGCCCCAGCTTTTGGATCTCAGCATCACAGCTTCACATTGTGGGGGTGAAATAGAAGGAATCTGCTCACCAAAGTGATGAGCTGGGGTCTATGAAAGAGTGCTTCATTTCATGAGGGAACCACATGAAGGCAAATGGGGGATGCAGACTCCACTGGTATTTGAGGCCAGCACCAGCAGTTGTATTTTCTGCAATAGCATGGTGCAGATACATGTCAAATATCATTAAAACAGTTTTAATTCTTCAGCACATCCCCCTCCACCTCAAAAATTCCTTGGGCTGCAGAAAAAATGTAGAATCTGTGCTATTTTTGCTCTAGAGTCTCAATAGCTCTGAGTTAATTCTTTCTTACAATATTTCCAGCCCATCACTGTGAACACTTTATTAAAAGCTCAGGGTTTTATTAAAAAAGGATTGATTTACCCTTGCCCCTCTTAAAAAAAAACTCTGATTTTGTTTGGCTAATGTGCTATTCTTTATTTTCTTTACCTTTTTTTTAAGCATAGGATTTTCCAGGTTATTACTTTTCTAAACCTTCTTTCTCCTTCCCTAGAGAGTGAGAGTTGTTCTGTTCTGGAGCTTACCTGCTGAGACCTTTCCATGCAGCCACTCTTGTATGTGGTAGGCAGGAGAATTGTTCTTGTTTTCAGAACTGTTGGGAATACTTGGGAGTTTTCAGGAGTTGCAGATTCATACCTCAAATGCCTAGGGTGAGATATGGGCAGAGATGTTGGCAGTGGAAAGTCAACTTGTTTCCATGAGTGAGTGGAAGCCTTGCCAGATGTGTCGGGCTAGAGACGATGGGAGGTTCCACCTGGATGCCTAAGGTAGCCAAAGCACCCCATTTCCTTCCCTTGCTGTGCCAGGACCTAAGTAGCAAAAGGGATAGTGTTGTGATTTGACAAGATTTTGGAAGAGAAATGAAGAACTGTTGAGGTGTGGCTGGTGAAAAGTCAATTTTGCTATTGTGGTATTGCCATGATCAAGAGTTTGTTTTGGTTTAAGGTTCCCATCCCTAGTGTCACTAACCTGTGGGGTTAGTCATCTCTATTGTATAGTGCACAAAGCATTTCATTATCATCATGGTTACTAAGAGGTTAGTATAGCCTGTGCGTAGCATCACATCATCTCACTCTAACACATGCTGAATGGGAATACTCCTTCCTGGTGAGCACACTGAGTGATTATGCTCCAAGGCTGCCTTCATCAGCTGTTTCCACTCACTACAAAACCAATGCCACTGGTGGTATGGATAAACACTGTGCCTGTCCTGGGATCTTTGTTCTGCCTTTTCCTCAGAAGGATAAAGATTGATCCTAAACACTCTGTCAATGCTTGGGGATGGAATCATCCATTCTCAGGAGATGGGATCTGCCAATCATATGAATTTTGGAAGATTCTTGTAAAGCACCTGGCAGGATGCAGAGAGGGTGCCTGTGTCCCTGCCCTTACCATGGTTTCAGGAGGTGGCATCCACAAACAGTTGAGAGCTCAGCTCAGCTCTGGCACATGTTTCTTGGCTGCTGAAGAAGTGTGGTGCCTGCCCAGAAGGACCTGGTGAAGGGTCTTGTGGAAAAGAAGACACACGGAACTGCAAGAACAGTGAGGACAGTAGCATGCAAGCCATCATCGCAGGCTTGCCAAGAACTAGGTGAACCTAAGTGTGTTCTCCAACAGCCCTCATTCTTGAAATCAGATATTTGGATAATTCCTTTTCTGTGTGCTTTTCTATTTCACAGTGAGTGTGCTGAGGCACTGGAACAGGTTGCCGAGGGAGGCTGTGGCTTCTTCATTCCTGGAAGTGTTCAAAGCCAGGATGGATTGGGCTTTTGAGCAACCAGGTCTAGTAGGAGGTATCTCTGTCCATGGCAGGAGGGTTGGAATTTGGTGATCTTTAAGGTCCCTTCCAATTTAAGCCATTCTATGTTTCACTCCATGACTTCTCTATGGCACGTGCTGGTGAGATATTTTATGAGATTCCCCTTTCTCTTCTCCCAGGCTTTACCTGCTGCAGCATCTGCCCTCATCCTTTTACTACAGCCCTTCCATTTGGCTCCTACGGGCCAGTATCACAGGCCTCTTGCTATTTCCTGGCCATTGCAGGAGCCCTGCTTGGCCCTGCTGCTGCCTCCCCTTGAAAATGTGCTGCACAGCAGGCAACACTTACTTTTCTGTGCTGCACTCTTGCTTTTTGACAAGCGATGAGTGAGCTGTCAGATGGACACACTGCCTTCTCCCACCACCCCTGCCACAGAGGAGCTGGGGAGACTAATAATGCCTGCCCCATGGGGACAGAACAGACCAGAGCATACTGGGTTGCATTTCTCTCCCGTTTTCACTCCACTTTGCCGAGTTCTCCTTTCTGTGTTCCTTGTTCTGTTCTCCTCATTCTCCTTTCCTACTTTTCTTGTACTTTTTATCTCTCTTTGCTCCTTTGGAAGGCACAGTTATTGTCAGTGATTTAGAGGACCTCTGGCAGCTGCTGAGCCTCAGCAGCCGAGTGCTGCTCAGAGGCCAGTAACCTGGGATTTATGGCTAATGTTCTCAGTTAATAACATGGATTTACTTAAGGAGTCCATTGAAATGCCCTCAGAGATCAGGGAATGGGCAGTCTGCCTGGCCTCAGGAGCCTTCTTTATGGCCAACAGCAGCAAAGTATCTCCAGCAAGTCCAAGGGGGCACAGCTCTGAAAGCTGGGGAAGACAGCAAGTCCTAGTTTTCCACCAGTGATGTCTCTATAGAAGTGTTGCCTGTGGCCTTCAACTGATGGATTGCAGGGAAGAAGGAATGCTGCCATCCTGCTATGCTCCCTGGTTAGATATGCAAACGCCTCTATTGACATTTCCTTTGAGGGCAAAAGGGGGAAAAAATGCTGCTTTTCCCACTGTTAATAAAGCAATGGAAATGGAACCAGCTGAGTTGTAAATTCTTTCACACTACATTAATTACATTGGTGTGTTTGAATTCACATGGGCTCACCGCAGTGCAGTGGGGAAAGCTGAGCTCATGGAGCTCACATAAGGGCAAGATGTTCTTACTTAAGGAACTAAATAAAAATTTTCAGTCATGTTTATATCCTATGTTGGTTTTGGGCAATTCTTGGCCTTGTGGACATTTCTGCTGGGCTGTGCATGGAAAATGAGGTTGGTGAGCTGGCAGCTGCAGAAGCTCCTGCCTGTGGGCAATCCTCTAATCTCACCATCTGTCCAACTCTTCTTCTCCTTAAAGGTTTCAATTAAAATCTGTCTCCCTTAGTTAGTTATGCAGCTTGATGCTGATAGCCAGATGTGTGAGGTGCCTCATTTGAAGAACACAGGAGAAGAATAGTTGAAACTGGGAAGGCAGAGGTAGATAAAACTGGTGTATTGATAAGTGCTGAAAGTTGTGATGGGAGGGAATTGTTGCTTTTGGTTCTTCAAGGACTGCAGAATGCAGATCTCTGTGGCAGAGTGTACATATTGGCCTGTCAGCTGGAGCCTGTGCAGCTGTGTTGTTGTGAGGAGACATGTCCTGACTTTGCCAGTGCTGCATCCTCAGTTCCTCCTTCCTTGAGTACCAACAGCTATGCTTTCCACTCTGACCTTGCTTCAAATCCTCCTTCTCTGGGCAGGGGATGAGCAGCACAAGGACTGAAAGAGTCTGCTGGTGCTCTCTCCAGTTCCTACAGGCGCTTGTTCTGGTGCAAACATATTGCAGTCAAGCTCAGCCTGCTTGGTAGTTATTTGAGGGGACATGTTTTCTTGAACATGCTCTCAGCATTACCAGCTGAGTTCTGGGCCAGGTTAACAGAGTTTTGCAGCTTGCACCAGAGTGAACAGTGGTGAGCCCGAGCTGCCTCAAGAAGCAGGCAATGGGCTTTTTCTGTGGCATGCCTTGTCCTTGGACAGGTTTTGCTAAGCACATGGCCTACGCTAAGAGGTGCAGATACTTAGGAGGGTGTTCTAGTGTGCTCAGACAAGAATGGCTGCAATAAGTGTGTCCTTTCCCTTCCCAGGGTACCACTGTGCGGATGATAACAGCAGTCGACCAGGACAAGGGTCGTCCCAGAGGCATCGGCTACACCATTGTCTCAGGTAAGTAATGGGAGAACATGGAGAGAAGCCGAGCAGGGACAGAGGATCTCACCATGCAAGAGGTATTGACTGGAAAATGACATTTGGTCAAGCTTCTTGTTCTTGGTTCAGTCAGCAGACGTTATTTATAACAAATCTGACAATATCTCCTAGCAAAACCGTTGAGTTCTAACAACAACCCCAAAGATCTCTGCACCATGGAGGAGATCTGCAAAGAGCCTAGTGTAAATCTCTTGCTGCTGGTGTTGTGATTGTCATTGTTTATGGAGAGAATGGGACTTACTATGGGCTGAACTGCTCCAGCTAGTGTTTCCTCAAAGTTTATGTGCTGAGGCCTGCCTTACCAAAGCACTGCCTGATCTTCCCAAGCTGGAAGTCAGGGAGATGGACCTGTGGGAGGTGCAGGGCTAGGAAATGGAGCTTAATTAGAGCAGTGAAGGGTTTCTGCCTCCTGACAGGTGTATGGGTTAATCCTGTCTTTGCAGACCAGCTCTGAAGCACAAGAAGCCCTTCCTAGTGTGCATGAGTAGCCTGTTGAAACTGCTGTTGCTGGCAATGCTTGACTCCTTTAGGTTCGTGTGTTGGGGGTGCCTCCCTTTGGAGGGAGCTCTATCAAACTGGTTTGACTGGCTGTGAGAAAAAAACAACTGTTTCAGCTTACAGGAGCATTTATTTTGAAAGAGATCTGTCAGAAGCATCTGGTTCTGAACCCTACTCACTTTACTACTGGAGAGACCCTCTTTGTGGTCCTGCCAGTCCAAATGTCTTTTGTCAGCCTCTTCTGGTAGCAATAGAGCCATGGGCAGGACAGTCTGAATATGCAATTACCCAATAAAACATAGCGGGGTTTTGGAAAAGCCCATTTTTGGATCTGGTGCTATGTCATTTAAGATGCCTTCAATCAGTGTACCTCTGCCATGTCCAAGATGGACTTTGCTGCTCACTGGGCTCTGCTCAGGTGCTGCTTATTTTAATCTGGGAGCAAGGGACCAGCTTGGTAGATCTGGGTTGTGGCTGAGTTGCCATTGCTGGATGTGTTTAATGGTTGTGTAGATAGGGAACTTAAAGATGCGGTTTAGCAGTGGGCTTACAAGAGTTTGGTTAATGATTTTACTTGATCATCTTAAAGGTTTTTTCCAAACAAAATGATGCTGTGATTCTATTTCTGGCATTGGTTTGGAGAGAAATCTTTATGGCAAGAAATGGCAGCAGTCCCTCCTCTCCTTGCTGTGTCACATGCTTCAGGTGCTGGTTGGAAGCTCCTTCAAGCCACACATACAGAAATAATTTCTCGGTTTGTCTTCCTCAAAGCCCAGCTGTTTCAAATGCTCTTTCAATCAACCTCTAGGGTCAAGGTGATTTCACCCTGACTTTCAAGTCCACTGATCCTGACTGCAAGTATCCAGGTCAGTCAGCCTTTGAAGAAGCAAGGATTATTTATTCCTCTAATTCCCTCTGCAATTTACTCTAACATTCCCCCAGCACAAATTAAATGAAAGATGCCCCCAGGTCAACTGGCTGAAGTGCAGCAGGGACATTCTTTTGGCTGATAGAGGCCCTTTTTCACTGAAGACTGGACTGAAATTATGAACTAATTTTGCAGAGGACACTGAACTACCATGAGGATAGTAAAAACCATCAGCTTGCAGAAACCTCACTCAGCTCAAATCACAGGTTCATCCTCAAAGATGATGATCAGCCACTGGCAAATCACCCTTGTCCTGTCATACACCCTTCTTTGGGCATCTGCTGATGGCTGGAGACCCTTTTTCTGAGTCAGTATGGGTTATGGTGGTCGAATCACCATCCCTGGACGTGCTTAAAAGTAATGAAGTTACGGAGCTTAAGGACCTGATTTAGCCATAGAGTTAGCAGAGTTGCGTTAATGGTAGGACTTGATAACCTCAAGGGCCTTTTCCAACCTAAATGATTCTATTGTCCTATGTTGTAAGTAATTAATTTTCTCTTTTTGGCACCAGTGCAATACAAACAGCTCTGCACTTCCAAGAGCCTTTGCGTGATGCCTAAAGCTACGCAACAACCACACAATCTACAGAGGGTTAATTTACTTAATGCATTCAGCACTCATGGCCCTGTCAGGTTTTCGGCTCATCCAACAGTCACAGCTGCTCTACTAAATCAAGAAAACAAAACCTTAGGCCCTGGATTTTTACCTGGAATGTTCATTCATGGTCTTATTTTTACATCCTTCTTTGGTTTTCCTGTGAAATGGCCATGAGATCCTTCTGTGAGCATCCTCCCTTCAGTGCTGGGGTAGCTGCCAGCCTGGCTGTTCTGTCCAGGCAAAGGGGTGGTGGAAAGTAGTGAGGCACTCTTGTGGAGCCTAGTGGCAGCAGGATGTGGAGTGACAGGCAGACAGATCACTGCCAACAGCTTTGCATCTGGTTGCGTGTGCCAAGAGCTTAATCCCTGCCCCTGGTCCTGCCTGGCAGGGGGCAGCTCATATCAAGGAATCAGGCAGAACACATCAAAGAGTGATTAACCTGCTTTGCCTTATTTTTATTTTTCCCCAAACATGAGAATTTCAGTGTTTTCGTAACTGGCCAGGAGTCCTCCTCCTCTTGGCATCAGTATCTGAACAGTGCTTGTGTTGAGAAGGATCAGCCCATGGACAAACTGAGTGATGACTGCAGACACCCACTACTGATTCCTGCCTCCTCCTCACCCTTACCCTACCTTCTGCTTAGGGCAGAGCTTTCCAAAGTCCCTCAAAGCCAGGTTGTAGGCCTCTCTACTTCCACTTTGAACTGAGTTTGTTGCTAGAGACAGTTTGCCAGCTCCAGCCAGCTTGCTAGGCTGCGGCTGAGGGAAAATTTTAAAGAAAACACGGTCCTGGGGCAAACTACATTTTTCTGAAGTCAATAAGGGTGTGAATGCTTCCTTGCTCTACTCAAGCTAATCTGTATGTTTTCCTTGATTTGCTTGTTGCTTGTCTGAAAAGATGTTACCTTCTGATATCTGAGAGTCCAGCCATGGGACCCAGCAGCTAATTCCAAAATCATGCTCACCCAAGGCAAGTGATATTTTTTGGCAGGCAGGTAAAGCCTAATTAATTTGTCATTATCCTCAATCACAATGGTAAAGGTCAGCAAGCAGATTTTGTGCCTGAGCTGGTAAATTTTTATGGCAATTTTGCAAAAAAGAAGTATCTAGCATATGGGAATAAGGAAGCAAATTAAATTAGAAACCAACCATAAGCAAAATGAAAATGGCTGGGGGAGGCAGTAATTATACCTGGCTCTTCAATGCACTTCTGTGAGAGGACGTGGTGCTAATGCTGTTCCTATTTCACTACACGGATGGGTGATGCTTCTCTGTGGCTCTCTCAGGTCTTGTGACACAGGGCTCACATGTGGCCAGTCTGATTTTACTGCCTGGGGTTGAATATACAGCAGTCTGAGAGGTGAAAAACAACTCAGACAATTAGAATTCTTCTGGTAATTAATATCTAAAGCATTGGTATGACTTGGAGGTGAGGTATAAAAATGAATTTGGAAGTACTGCTGTCCTTTTTGGCTCCATCCTTGCCCCAGGATATATGGCTGCAGCTCTTATTTATATGGCCATCTCCAGCACAAGGCCCTCCCATTACAGGAAAACAATAAAATTAAAAGATTAACCATAACCACATAAGATAAGACTTAAGATCTTAACTTTCAGGCTTACAAAGCTATTAAACCTGAAATGACAGAGGAGCTCTTATCTAACTGTGTCATGGCTTTGGCTCATTGTCCTGTGTAGACAGAGGAACCTGCCTGCCTGCTGCCTGCACTGGGCATCATTTTTGTATCCTGTAGAGAAAATCCATTCAGTTATTTTTGCCCCTTCCATCAAATTTCCAGGAAAATAGAACCCTTTTCACCCTGCACTTGATGAGGAGTGGGATCGCAGCCCTGCAATAGGCCATTGGGAAAAGAAATCCAAATTCAGGCAATGCAATTCAAGCCCCTCGTGCTGATGGGCTGGGGTTCCCATCCCTTCCTACAAAGTATGCTTTTCCCAGGGAAAAGCTTGTGTGGGCAGCCCTGCAAAAACCCTGACTTCCCGGTTCCCCAGCTGCTTTGACAGGTCAGAGATGCTCAGCTGCTGAGGTCAGGACTCTGTTTGAAGGACGGATAATTAATCCAGCAAAGTAATCCACAGTTCCTTTTTTGGCAGATTTATGAAGATAGCCTCCATCCTGGGGACTCTGCCTCATCATCTTTCATTTCCCAGGCAAAGCTAGTGACTTGTATAATATGACCTGCTCCAGATAAGGCTTTCCATTTAGGGGAACTCTCTGGTCTAACAGAGATTGATTTTCCCTGTGGAAATCAGAGGGCCCTGGTGCTCTCGGCAGGATCAGTCCTGCAGACGGCAGTGTGTTTTCACATTTGCTGCTGCTGTAGGTTGCCTGGTGCACAGGGAATCCTTTGGCTCTGTAATATTGTTATAATGAATTAAATGTCAATTTAATTAATAGACAGGAGGGGACTTAGGCTCACAAGCTCTTGTTAGCAGTGCATATTGTAGGACTGCAGACTCACACTTTGCTCATTGGTAGTGAACTTTCATTCATTTCCAGGACAGTCAAAAGACCTTGTGTCTCCTGGCACAAAGATGTGAAGGTGACCTGTGCTACTTAGGCAGGCATCAAAGCGTTAAACCAGGGGAAAGGGTCCCGACTGTCAGTCTCTGCATGCCTGACACATTTCAGATGCAGTGATTGATGGGCAAGGGAAGATTGCACAAGGGCAATCCGTATGTCCTTCACGGGGCTTGGTGAGTCCCCCAGGAGAGAGGGGAGGGAGCTGCAGGGCTTTCAGTCAGTGAATTGGTCCCTAGAGCCCTTCATAAACTCTTAGAACTACTGGATTTTTTTCGCAAGAGTTGGTTGTTTTAGGAAGCTGGTGAGGTTTGTAGCCAAGCACTCTCTTGCTAAGGTTGGTACACCCCAAGGGAAGCATGAATTAAGTCGTCATTTGCACAACATGATAGAATAGTGAGAAGCATGTATGAAAAGAATTGTGCTCCTTTCTTCTGGGTTTCCTACTAAAGAATAATATACTGTTCTTGTATACTGTGTTTGTGTGTGTGTGTATACATGTGTGTGTGCATATATATATGAATTAATGTAAAAGTCAGTGCAGTAGCTCTCAGAATGTGTTCCAAGTGGTCTGGAGTCCTTTTGAAAGCACAGCATGAACTTGTGAGATAAGGTTAAGTGGCCAAATATGTCCTCTGTTCCTCAGCTGCTGTCACATCCCTTTGCATTTTGACCCAATTTAATAAAGAAGGCAGGGAAAAACAAATCACTGGTTCAGTCTCTTCAAACTGGATATCAGGAAGGATCCTTGGAAATAGGACCTGCTAATTCTGATTGGCCTGCATTGCACTTTTTCCCACATTCAAATCACTCAGTGAGCTACTAGAGTGTTAAAGTCCTCATATATGACACCTGCTGGGAGGGCATTCCAGGGTGATTTAAAGGCAGTCATTGCAGCAGAGCATTTCCATAGGAGGGCAAGCTGAAGGGTACAAAAAGCGCCTCTGCCACATTATTCATTAAAAGCTGCTTTTCCACCCTGCCAACACGAGTGTATGAGGCAGCACAAAGAAGAGATGGTGGCTGTGGCCATAGCCCCTTTTTTCTTGCCTTGGCTGCATCTCATCTTCCTCATTGCTGCTGCCACTGCTTCATCATCATGTTTGCATCTTGCTTTGGCTCCTTGGTAATCCAGAAATCACTAGAAAGATATATGGCTGGGATAATGGTTAGCATGGCAGGTGGTTGCCCAGCAAATGGCCTTCTGTAATTAAAACTATACATTCCCATTTATGTGTAAATATGAAACAAAAGCATATTTTTTGTTTAACTTCTGGGACTTCCTATTTAACATCCTGGGATTTCGTGAGTGTTCAAGATGTTTGCACTGGAGAAGGATGAACCTGCGTTGTCTCTATTCATGTTGGGGCTAGACAAAGCAACTGTTTCCAAGATGACTTTTGATGGAAGATTTACTGAGAGGTGTTGAGCCCAGAGATGAGTGTGTGTGTTATAATAAAGGCAGATTGGGTTTGATGATGTGAGGAAATGGTGTTGTGGTCCAAGACTCAGCATCTTTTTGTGTGATGAATTACTCTTGGAGCAGGAACCTTTAAACACTGCAGGATCTGTTCACCTCCCTGGCACCCAGCCACAGCTCCCGGGAGTTTTGGGAAAGAGTTGCACCTTGGGTGATAAGTCTTTCCTTTTATTTTCTCATACTCTACATTGCATTCTAAAGAAGGGAACCATGTGAGCATTTAATCTGAGCTTCTTTTGTGCCTCTGCAAGATCAGAAATGCTGCTGCTTGTGCTGGAATGGACTATTAAATCTTTTGGGAAAGATACTAAAAATGCCAGTTTGCAGAGCAGGCTTGGGTGGAGGAGTGCTAGCATACAGCTTTGGGCTTAAGTTAGTTGTTCCAGAGAAAGCTGATTCTTCTGGGAAGAAGACCAACCCAAAGACCACAGCAAGAGGAACAGGTGCTGTTTTCTAGGCAGCCTTGATTTTACGCAAACAAATAAAGCTCAGGTTGTAATAACCCCTTTTCCTTCAGAAGTAACTTATTCCGTTTCTTATTCCCTAAGTGTGGGGTGAGGCATCTGCTCTGACACACTTCCCAGCTTATCACATGGGAGCAAAAACTCAAGGTGAAGAACTGCAAGGTGGTCACAGCAGCTGATGGCTATTTATACAATGATAACCATGTCTGTTGCTGGCTCTATGAACCAGATCCGGCAGCATCTATTTCAGTGCCAAAGAGCCCTGACGGAGCACATTTTGATTAATACATTATCTAGCACAAGGTGTGTGATGGGTTCCCCTTTCACTTCTCATGAAAGTCATTGGCCATGAGTTCAGCAGCTCAGTGAGCCCAGGGCCTTTCGAGTATGAAGCTTCCTGATGTAAGCAACCTGTCATGTTGAGGGAGGTGGGAAAACACTCCTGAGTGGGGGAATCAGCTTCTCCTGGTTGACAGATAGTTACTGGAGTTGGATAATAGCTGCATCTCTTCCTCCTAGGGATTTGAATGATGTTCAAAGGCCAAAGACATAGGGAAGAAGGAGAAGATATCAATGTCTCTATTTGTTGGGCTTGTTTCTCCCTGAGTTTGATACAATGTCTTTAATGGCCTTTTTAAACTGTGAGAGTAGTGACTGAGGGTAATTAAAGATTATGGGCTTCATCTACAAAACCCCTCATTACAACAGTGTGTCTCCAAATTTATGCCTATGCCACCATCTGTTCCTTCATGAGCCTGGAAAACACTCTGAGTCAAGTGCTTCTGGCCCAGCACAGTGCTGGTCCCTGCTTTCCTGCCTGCCTGGGAACAGTAGATGTAGAAGCTGCTGCTACCCCTGCATCCACTAGGAAACTTTTCTTTCTCCTTTTAACAGCGTTGTACCAAGAAGCTGGGTTTATATGTTCTGAGTTGTTGCAAACTTTGTTCTTTTGCGTTCTCACCTTCTCTGTTTTGAGTATTTAAAGACATTGTCTACTTTGTTTTTCTTCTCTGTGTGATGCCTTTTGTTACCAAGCTTTTCCTTTTGTCTGGATGAGTAGGCAGGTGAAAGACACATAGGCCTCTGTTTAGAGGAATCAAGAGTATGATCTTGGGCTCCCTTCTCAAACCAGAGGTACAGGAATTAAATCTTTGGTTACTATGTAGAAATGCTTTGGTGGTTCGGACCAGCCTTCAGGTGAGGCAGTGGGTGGCTCGAGCAGGGACTCATCCAGCGGAACCTCTGAGCCAAGAGGGTGATCATTTCATTGCCTGTTTGGTGAATAACAAAAGACTGTGTGTGGACAGCCTTCAGGACATGAGGTCCCTTGGCCTCCAAATGTGTCCATAGTAGCTCCTGTCTGCATCATTAAAAGTTGCAGAGTGACTGGAGTTGGAAAGATCATCGCCATTCTGCTTCCTTTGACAAAGAGGATTCTTTGGGGATCTCTACTGGGTTTGAAAATCCCACAAAGGGTCTCCATCTCCTCTGTGCTGTCCACCACATGTCTGGGCGCGGCATTATCAGTTCAAAACTAGTTGTGAGCAAACAGTAATTTGCTCTGTGATGTGCCTAGCAGGCAAGTGCTGATCCCTGGCCACTAAAACAATCAGCTGGCGCATTGGGGGAGCACAGTGAGCAGCTGGTTCAGCTCATGGCATTCACCTGCCTCGAGACTACTGCCTACACAAAGAGCTGTAGATGGCTAGCTAGGAGCTTGTGATCAGTGCAACTGGGAGCAGGATGGTGCAAGTTCTGGGAGAGCAGGGTAGCAGACAAGTGACTTGGAAGCCATCAGCCAGTGTGGCCAACTGCACCAGCAGCAGCGGGCTAAACTGTATGTAAGCCTGGCTTGGCTTTTTCCTGGATCAGGAAGGTGATAGAAAGATAACAAGAGGTCCAGAGAGGGAGGGAAAATGATACAGAGGTGGAGAAAGTGAGATACTCAGAGGAGGGAAAGACAAAATCAGCTATTGTATTTTTCTTCACCTCTTTTTTTTTTCCCTTTCCTTGCTCTGAGGAAAGTGAAGACATGAAGATGATTAGAGAGATCTTCTAGTGCCTTGGGGTAATGTGCACTGCTCAGCAGTGGGAACACTTCAGTGGGGATCACTGGGCAGAGGAATAATGAAGTGGTTGGTGGTTGGAGAGGCATTGTAGAGCAAATTATGGAAGGCCTCTGAGGGATGAGTTTTGAGACACCTCTTTTCTATCCATAGCTAATTTGCAGAGCCTGCACTTCTCTGCTAGTGGAAAGGCACCTGGGAGGGCACTGGATGTGTATCTGCCAACCAAGCAGTGTTGGGAGGCTGAGTTACAGAAAAGCATCTGACAGGTAGCCTGGGAAGGTATCTGGATCCCTAATTTTATTCATCCATCCTTCAAAAAACTGACTGGTGATCAAATATGAAACACATAACCTTTTATAGAATGTGAAACAGAGCTGTGTTTAGTCTGTTGTGCCACATTCCCAAATCTATGGACCTAGTTCCACTAAAATGTGTTTGTCTCCACATTTACAGGTTCCTGCTGCCACAACAGTATTTTGTGATTAAAAATGTATTTTATTACAATTGGGGCGAGAGGTGTACCAAGATTGCCCTGGTGCATCAAGTTGACCGTGGCAACATGGCATCCCAGGGCATTTAAATGCCTTGCAGCACAGTTCTACGCATCTCATGTAGTGTCCTTCAAGGCTGGTATCAGAAGTCTCCTAAAGAGTCAGCTCTTGTAAGTTATAGAGCAAAAGTAAGAAGTCAACATGAGAAGAGAGGTTTGTCCCAGGGATGAGATTAGGGATCTTCACATATGGCAGAGAATGTCAGATTTCAGAAAAGGAAGAATCAGTGGGTTAAGCTGGCTGACAGATGATGGGCCGTTTGGATGAGGAGAAGAGAGGCCCAAGGTTAGAAATGGGGCACATTCAGCCTGAGAGGAAGGTATAAAGGCTCGGTAATGGGGGAGAAAGATGTTATGGTACTTAGGGCTCTAGGACAGAAGAGAGATCAGAATCATAGCGTTGGAAGGGACCTCCAAAGGTCATCTAGTCCAACCTCCTGCAGTGAGCTGGGACATCTCTAAGCAGAACAGATTTCTCAGAGCCCTATCAAGCTTGACCTTGAATGTCTTTAAGGATGGGGCATCCATCACCTGTCCAGGTAATCTATTCCATGGATCCAGCACCCTCAGATTTAAGAACCTTTTTCTCATGTCCAGCCTAAATCTAACCTTTTCCAGCTGAAAACCATGACCCTTCTTCCTGCCATTTCCTGCCCTTGTGAAGAGTCTTCCTCAGACCCTTTCAGGTATTGAAAGTTTACTATAAGGTCCTCCCAGAGTGGCCTTCCCTGGCCACCAGCAGCTTGTGATGGCCAGGGTACCTGAGAGGGATGGGACAGTCAGTTAGAGATTTGGCCATCCTATGAAAAGTGCAGCTGTGGTTAAATGGGAAATTGCAGTGGAGCAAGGTAGATGCTGAAGAAGACAAGATGCTGTAGCAAGAAACAACTTTCTGCAGCAGCAGATCTGTCTTGCAGCTCCCTTCCAGGGAAGTGGCAAATGTTACATTTTGTTCATGCTGAGATATATAGAAAAGACATGGTGGGGGTTTTATTTATTTTTAACTGGGATGAAAATAGTGTACCTGAAGGGTTTCCTGGTTCCCATTTGGTGTTGGACTGGGTTTTCTGTCTACTGTGAGATGGTGAGGGGAGTAGTGTGAGGGGCCATATGCATGCATGTAACCTCCTTGGTACTCACTAATTCAGCAGCCTCTTCTGATACTGTGTCAGGCCAGCGTCAGTTATCCCAGGCTCCACTTACCACCTGCTTTCTCTTGTCTGGCTGACAGAGCACTTGAGGCTGTTGCGAGATCTTTCCCAGTACAGGACTGTTGCCTTTTTAGCATCTGCTGGCTGTGAGACTCAAGTATTGTCTTAATCTTCTCTTGTGGTATTTAATTCCAGAGGAGGAGTCAGGCTGAGGACAGGATGTTCAGCAGAGACAGCAGAGCCCTCCATTGCATCCTCTTTGGTTGCTTGCACATAAGGATCAGCACAGAGGCTGGATTTGGCTTAAGTAGCGGAAAACCAGGCAGCTACATGGAGTCAATACATGTGGCAAGAACATAAAGCAGGACAAATGTCTATAGTACTTCCCCTAATACTCTCCTTGGCACCAAATACATCCAGCTAAGAAAATTCCTGAGCTGCGTGTGGCTTCTCTGTTGGTTGATAAATTTTTTTGCTTTCTCTGGTCTCCTTGCATACATGTGGAATTTTATCATCCTTAGCATCCTCTAGTGAGAGGTGCCACAGGAAAACTACAGCACATTGTGTGGAGAGAGCCTGGTCTGTCTACGCCTGCCTGCAATTAACCTGATCTGATGTCTTTGGGTTCTTGTATTTTACAAGGGATGCTGTGCCCACTGTAGGGACACAGTGCCCTACAATTGCAGGATGTTCCTTAGAGGGAAGCATGTGGATTCAGCCGTTGTTTGGGCTGTGCTGTTGTATGTTTTAATAACTAAAGGCATTTAATAACTATGGCATAACAGGAAAGGAGGCTNTGCAGCGTTCATGATTTCACAATTTTGAGCCTGAAGCTAGGGCAGGTGAGAGAAGGAGGATAGGACCTTTATGGCCATTATGTTCTGAAGCAGATTTAGATCATGTGCAGTTTGCAGAGCTGACTGCAGCCTGTGCCTGGCTTGGAGGTCCTGGTCTGGCAGGGGGTCTGCACTGTAAAGTTTCTCTTTCAAACACTGGATCTGGTCATGCGTGGAGACTGGTAAGGAAAAGAGAGTCACGTATTTTCACTTCCCTCCCTGAATTTACCCCCACACCATTTGACATCTGCTGTACCAGCCACTTTGTGCTCACACTGCCTGGTATTTTTCCCCAGGTAACACCAACAGCATCTTTGCCCTGGACTACATCAGTGGAGCTTTAACCCTGAATGGGCCACTGGACCGGGAAAATCCTTTCTACAGTGCAGGATTCATCCTCACAGTAAAGGTGAGATCTCTCCCTCTGGGAGGAACATCAGCTGAGCAGGACTTCTTGGATGCACACAATTTCTTTGAGGTGGAAGTGCAAACCTGGGACATACTGCTCCTGTGGGCATCTAGAGACATGATGTGCTTTCTGTTCCCTGGCCAAGCCAAGTGACATATTTAACACAACCCCCTCATGGCGACCCAGAATGCCTCTATAGTGATCTATAAGGTCATTTTTGATGCCCTGCCTGGTCTCCAACTAGATTGGCCAGTAATCACATGTGCTGGCTTGAGGTACCTACCTCAAGCACTTGTAGCATTCCTCATGTTTCTGCCCCCAAAACCCTGGAAAAACAGGAATATTGTTTCGTGTCAGTGGACAGCAGTGGAACAGCATCACGTGCCAGGCAGGGCAGAGAGAGATGCTGGAAGTTGCCTCATCAACAAAAGGCACTGGAGTGTGGTCTACCAGCTCCACCTGAGAGAAGCTCCCCAGCTCTGCTTGTAACCTTGTAATTAAAATCAATACCAAGCTGGGCAGCTGGTGGGAAACACATTTAGAAGTATAGATTCTGCTGTGCTACGGTGGGGAAAAGCAGCATTGTCAGAAGGGTCATTGATTGGAAGGGCAGCAGCCAGCACATCACTGTCTCATCTTGGCCAGAGCAACAAGGCAGGCAAAAGGACTAGAGAAATTACCCCTTTTGGCCCCAGGCACAGGTCAAGCTGTAGGGCCTTGTGCATAGGAAGCAGATCCACATCTATCCTTGATATCTCTTCATTTGGGCTTTTCTAATTTTAATTCATTAAAAATCAGGGGAGAGAGAGGGAGGATTGTCTGGGTTTAATAGGGACAAAAATATCCATTTAATCTTGGAAAGGTTTGCGAACCTGAAAACTTGCCTGTTTTCCTTCCTGCATGATAATGGAGTTCCAGCTAGATTCTGTTGATCTGATAGATTTTTATTTCCTCTCCCCATCAACTTCACATCCTCCTGCAAATGCCAGCTCTGTGTCCTGCATTGCCAAGACCCAAAATGTTCTCTACTGCTCTTGTCCTGGAGCACACAGTGAAAATACAGCTGGATTGCTCCTTGTACGCATCAGCCCCTGTTCTGCTGCTGTGTGCAGAAGCGGTGAATAGCAATGAGGCGTGTGGGTCGTGCTAGCAATGCCTTTCTGTGCCCACAGCAAAGTAAGATTTTCCAGAGGACAAGAGGAGAGACTTAAATTGAAAGGAAGGGTTGCTTCATGAATCTTGCTTCTCTGGCAATAAGTTCTGTGTTCTTTTCTTTGGGGCAAGCAAAATTTAAGTCCTCCTTGAAACAGAGGTGTGACATGGAGTCATGACTTAGCGCTGTATTTAAACATATGTTCCTGAACCTATTTTAAGGTCTAAATCTTGATTTCTTCTACTGCTCTATTTTTCTGTCCTTTCAGTAGTGCTGTGGTGGTTAGCTCAGTGCTTCTGGTCCCGCCTCAGGAGATGGCAGAGGGGAAGATATAAGTGCTTCTTGCTCTGTTATGGCTTCTCTTATTTTGAAGACCATCCCTTTCATCTTGCAATGCAAATTTTCTGGTTTAAACACTTGTGGCAGGGAAATTGTCCATTTCTCCCCTAGTGTGACTCTGGATGCTGCCAACCTGTTGTATGACAGAGGCAAGTGTGAACTTATCCAAGAGCAATGTTAAAGCCCTGGGAAGGTTTGCAAGAGTGCTGTGGGCCTGAAGCATGGTTGATGGAAAAACTGGATAAACATCTATGTTTGTTAACAGCTTAGCACTGTGGAAAGGTGTTACGGGTTTAGGGGTGATAGCAAAACAAACTGAGCATCTTCCTTGGCAAAGTGAAAGAAACAATAGTTGCAGGAGTCAGATCATGGTATGGACATTTTACATTTTCATTACGTTTTAAACTTCACATTTATTCTTTGAAAAATAAAGGCTGACCTGTTGTTTTCTCTCCTTGCAGGCAACAGAGCTGAACGATGACCGCACACCCTCCAACGCCACTGTCACCACCACCTTCAACATCCTGGTCATTGATATCAATGACAATGCACCTGAATTCAACAGCTCAGAGTACAGCGTATCCATCCCAGAGCTGGCCCAGGTGGGCTTTGCCCTTCCCCTCTACATCCAGGTGCAGGACAAAGATGAGGTGAGGTATCACCTGCTGTGGCTGCTGCTGCCCATCCCTTGCACGGTAGCACTGGTGTGATTTTATGGGGGTGCAGGAAAGGGGTCACTGAGGAACCTGTCATGAGGTGTGTGGTTTTGCCCTGACACTCACTTTTCCAACTCTTACTGGGGCCATTGCTCTGGTTGCAGATGTCCTCTCCAGAGCACAGGCCACTAATGCAGCCAAGACGGCACAGCTACTGAGAGCCAGAAAATAAGATTGTGTGGGATGCTGATTCCTAGCTGCTTCAAGGGCTCTTGTTGGGCAGTGCTTTGCCAGTGTGTTTTAGAAGGGGAGGAGGTTTCCTGTTAGGCTCCCTGGGGACCTGGCAGGGAGAGGAAAGAGGAGACCTCTGAATGTTCTGCACTGGCGGGAATGGGTGTTGTGGCTGTTGAAGGAAAGATAAGAGCTACCCACTAGCGTGGGACTGGAGGAAGCGTGGGGGGTCTAGGATACCCCTTTATCACTGTGAACAAGCCAGGAGTACTAGAGACTTTTTCGTCCCTTGTGTTAATGGAATTTCTATTTGTTACATGTTGGTCTATGTCTTACATAGGGATTGAAGTGTGTTTTCCAGACTTGGACTTGCAGCCTTCAATTACTCTGATTATTTGACTTGTGCAGTTAATGTCTGGAGGCTTCTGTGTGCTAGTACCCTCCAACCCCATTATGCTGCATGGTGTCTGCTTCAAACAAGTGATGACACCTCATGGTGAACTTTCCCAAACCCTTTGGAAAGGTTTTGGCTGCAGGTGCCTGCCGTCCCTGTTCCACTTCAGGCTGAGCAAGAGCCAAGGGGAGAGGGTTTGTCAGAATAAATGGCATCATCAGAATGTTTTCCTGATGCCTCAGGTAAGTGATATGAGAGCACTGAGGAATGCAAATTGGAGCATCTCCCCTAGCCTCCCAAAGTCCCAGTGAATCCATTAAAATGTGATGCTTCTGAGACACCTTTGCAGGCTGAAATGATGGATTTGCTTTTCCCCAGCCCTGAGTGAAGTTCGACGCACCTTGGAAAGCCACTCAAAAGTGTCATTTTTTTTCATGTGAAGTGATTAGGACACAGAACTAATAATCTATTTGTGACATGATGTCACTGTCCAGGAGTTATGAGTTCAGCCTCAAGAGGTGCAGATCAGCTATTAAACAGATAAAGAGAGTGTTTTTTCTTGAAAATTCTCATTGCTAATAAAGAAGATATGGATATGACAGATGCTTAGGATAGTTTCTGAATAGACTCACTGTCACGCTTTCTGAGAGATGTCAGCAGATCCATTCTTGAAGGGCATTGTAACATTTATGTTTGTGCCAGGAGGGTGAAGGATCTGTCATTATTTCTGGTTAAAAGCTCATTTTACTAGAATGACTCCTATTCAATAATTCACTTTTCAGCCTTACTAATTTTAAAATGGGAGAATAAAAATATAGCCTTGCCTTCCCCATCATGCCAGCAGAAAAATAATCTCATTCTTTTGATGCATTTCTTTAACTTACTGAGGTTTCCCCAAAAGAATTGGCTGGGGTTTTTAAAACTGCTGAGAGAGGACCTCTTGCACTCAGGAAGTCTGAAGGGGTTTTACTGTGCATGTCTTTCGAGACTCTCCTATTAGCACAGATTGCTTTGACCAGAGCATTATTTTCACTGATAAGAAGCAGAGGAGAGCTGATGCCTTGGAACACCTGGAGGGAGGAAAGTTATAAGAAGTTGATGGGTTTTTTTCTGCATTATCCTATGGTGGATCTTCCTCATTTTCAGTTGTGGATGTTTGCAAAGGGTTAGTCATCAAAGTAGCACTTTAGGGGTGAAAAAAGTGGGGATACCTAGGTCACCTAAGTCATGTACCTGCGGGGGGGGGGG
>VZRI01013085.1:165361-178051 GCA_013397515.1 Upupa epops
TTTAGTTGAGGATGTCCCTGCTCACTGCAGGGGGTTTGGACAAGATGACTTTTGAGGTTCCTTCCAACCTGGGCCATTCTGTGATCCTATGAAAAAGGTGTATGTGAAATAGAAGCAGCACTGCATCTCTAGCAGGCTTTTTCTAGCACTGCTTCCTGGCCAGTGTATTTATAAAAGTCCACAGACCCCCAAACTTCAGTAAAAAACTTGCATAAAGAGAAAATAGTTGCCTAATGACAGTATTTTATGTAGTCAAGTGCTTCACAAGAGTTGTGAGGCTTCTAGAAACCTTCAGGATTCAAAGTAGCTAAAATGGCAGCCAGGCTCTCAGCTCTCTGTGGGTGCAGGGGTGAAGGGATGGGACAGCAAGGACTGAAGTCTTCAGGCAGAGATGTGACTGAGGACATGGCTGACAGAAGCTATTTTGCCAGCATGCCCTTCATGCTGGAAATGACATGATTCATTTGTGTAAGGGGCAAAGGAAAACAAGAAGAGAATTACAGACATCTCCAGGGGGAGCAACTAAATAAATAAATCAGAGCAGATGGATAGAGACAAATGAAATCAAAGCTAGAGTCTCCAGGATGATCATTCTGCTTGAGTTTTTTTCTCCTGCCTTCCATCCTCTGTGGTTACATCCAGGGAGAGCCCCTTGGCAGGTTGGTTTCTTTCTTGAGCCATACCACCCAGCTGCCTTCTGGCCCCTCCAGACAAATTTTGATGCTTTTCCTTCAGCCCTGATGCTTGTTGAGGTCCTACTTGGATGGAGCAGCCCACATCTAAACCTTGCCCCACACAGGGTGGGGTTAGGCAGCTTTGGGAAACCTACATGCCAGTGCACACAAGTTGCATCTTTGTAGAGCTGAGGATAGGGATATTGCATGGGTCTGCCCTTAAAACACTCTGTGGGCTGCCCAAGCCATTAAAGAGGAAGGTGTTTTGTAACCAGGTGCACATAGCCTCTTTTAAATTGTGGGGTTTTGGTCTTTCTTTTTACTGGTGTGTTTGGCACAAAATAAAGTGATTAGTTTTTGAAGGAGTTAGAATAAATGATTCAGCAAAGCACTTATAAACACATTTATTTACGCACAAGACCCTACTTTAAGGCATGTGAGTGCTTGGGCCTACCTCTGCATTTCAGCAGTACCTTTCTGAAGCTGGGCTGGCATTAACCTCTCAGACAAGGTATCAAAGTGGGGTGCCTCCAAGGAGAAAACCATTCCCCTGGGTCTGTCCCTTATGAAGTCCCAGCTGTTATTCCTCAAACATGGTCATAGTCTTGTTCCAAGAGTCACTGACTGGGGCCACGAAGAGGGACATGATGCATGTTAATAGAATCATAGAATCATTAGGGATCGGAAGATCATCCAGTCCAGTCCCCTTGCCACAGCAGGACCACCTAGGCCAGGTCACACAGGAACATATCCAGGCAGGTTTTGAACGTCTCCAGAGAAGGAGCCTCCACACCTCCCATGGGCAGCCTGTTCCAATGCTCTGTTACCCTCACTGGGAAGATGTTCCTTCTGATATTTATATGGAACCTCCTATGTTCCAGCTTGCACCCATTGCCCCTTGTCCTATCACTAGACGACCTTGAGAACAGCCTGGCTCCATCCTCCTGACACCCACCCCTGACATATTTGTAGACATTAATAAGGTTACCCCTCAGCCACCTCTTCTTTAAGCAAAAGAGACACAGTTCCCTCAGCCTTTCCTCGTAAGGGAGGTGTTCTACTTCCTTAATTATCTTTGTTGCTCTATGCTGGACACCCTCCAGCAGCTCTCTGTCCTTCTTGAACTGAGGGGCCCAAAACTGGACACAATACTCCAGATGTGGTCTCACCAGTGCAGAGTTGTGGGGGATAAGAACCTCCCTTGATCTGATAACCACTCCCCTTCTGATGGCCCCCAGGATGCTGTTTGCCCTTTTGGCCACAAGAGCGAATGCACCTGGGTTGAGCTATGATGACCCCAGATGTGCAGCCAAGAGGTGTTCAGTGGGATGTGCTTTTTTTTGCATTTTTAATGATTTATCAAAACACTTGAACAGAGACAAGTCCTATGAGAAGCAGTTGAAGGAACTGGGGTTGTTTAGCCCAGAGGAAAGGAGGCTGAGGGAAAACCTTACTGCTCTCTACAAGTACCTGAAAAAAGTTTGGGGTAAGAAGGGGCTCAGCATCTTCTTGGTGGCCAGTAATAGGAGCACAGGAAATGATTGCAAGTCGCACCAACGGAGGTTGACACTAGATGTTAGGAAGTTTTTCTTCACTAAAATTATCAAACATTGGAACAGTCTGCCCAGGGCAGTGGTGCAGTCACCATTCCTGGAGGGATTTAAAAAGCAGGTACGTGTAGTGCTGAGGGACATGGTTTAGGGGCAAAGTGGAAGAGCTGGATTAAAGGTTGGACTAGATGTTCTTAAGGATCTCTTCCAACCACGGACATTCTGCAGTTTTATGGGAGAAATCAGTGTGCAGGGTTTTGGGCCTGGTCTTCTGGGAACCAAGAAAAAGCATTAACCTCTGTGCAGCCAAAGTTCTCTCTTTGCCAGACAGAGAGCAAACCATTTGCATACCTTTCCAAAGCAATTCAAGAGCTGTTTATGAGAATCTGTGAACTTTTCCCAGTGTTTAGATTGAGCTTACAACCAATTGGACACCAGCAGAAGTCCAGTATGTATGTGCTCTTCCAGTTTGGGGTTGAATTCTCCCCAGTCATGTTGCAGTAGAAGGGATGAATAAATCCTGCATATGAGATGGGAAGTTAAAGCTTTGAATCATCCACTTTTGCAGCCAGACTTGCTTCCAGCTTGAGAGCAAAAGCCCTGGGCTGTGGAATAAGTTTGTGTTAATTCATACCCATCTGCTCCGAGATTGGCTGAGGTGTGGGGAACAGGGATAACTGTACTGGATACTCTGGTATTTTACAGCCTGGTGACTTGATGCAGTATTTTAGGGAGAAGGGCAAGGGTTTGGCCATGTGGCGGCAATTGCACGGAGCTATTATAGATGTAACGGCATTGTTCTTTCCCAGGGCACACCAGTGAAACCAGCCCTTCTTGTGTGGTTTTCACTTGATTTTCCTTGACACGCTTGACTGAAGAGAAGGAAAAGAGCAGAGGCTGTATAAAAGCACAAGTATGATGGTCTGACATTTTAAAATCATTTGGAAACAATTCTCCAAAATAAGCATATTGAGGGAGATAAATGGAGGGTTTAAAGCAAGGAAAGAAAACCCAGGCCACGGGAGTATACGGTGTGTGATGCACAAAGCTACACCAAAGACCCACGCAGAGGTGTCATGTGTTGTACCCATGTGTGTACAGGTGCAATATATGAATCATCTGTAGCACATTTATGCATATGACAGGCACGTGGACCATAAATATAATCTACATGGCAAGGAACTGTAAGGGGAATTGACGGTGCTCAAGTATTCTCTCCCAAAACGCTGCCACTCGGGCTGAATTAGATTTCACAGGGGTTTTTGCAATACATGGAATTCACCAGCAAATTACCCTTAAAGAGGGAAAATCAATCATTTGGAGCAGAGATAAGCTGAAGGCAAGGCAGCCTGGGATTGATCCAGTCTGTGCAGGCGTGTGTGGAATTCAGCAGATAACCTGGGGAGAGTGATGAAGGAGAAAACTCCTCCAGGGTGGGAGAGAGTGGGCAAGGGATGCCACTTAGGATGGACAGGACAGGAGAAAAGGGCTATCAGCATGGGGAAGGAGGGTTAGAAAGACTGGGAAGCATTTTGCTCCATACATCCTGCATCACCACTGAAGTCTTTAGAGATGCAGGGGACAAGCACCCAAGCCCAGTGAGCCGACAGAGGGGTTATTGAAGCTGTTGTGGTGGGTGAACAGTGGGTGCTGGGAGGCCCAAGCTGGCTGGTGGGGCAGTGGGAGAGAAGCATGCAATTCTGGAGAGGCTATTCAGAGCACTTGAGTTAAATGCCTTAAAGTGGGTGGAGAGAATAACCCTCTTTATGCTTTGTGATTTCAAAGGAAGGATTAAGCATTATTTGTCTCTAACTAGCTAGAACCTGGCATGAGGTATCCAAGCCAGACAAAGAAGCACTAATTTCTTTTCAAAAAACAACCTTTTCTTCCCCCTTTCTTACTCCACCCCTGCTGAACTCTTCGCACTTTCCTTTCTCTGCAAACTTGCTAGAATGAAGGATATTAAACACTTCTTAGCTTTCTGTAGGTAATAGCTGGTGCCTAGAAACTGGTTGGGAAGAAAACTGGAATTACGCTGGATTATTGTGGTTTGGAAAGGCAGGGCTCTCCATTTTGGAAAAATGACCTGCAGCTGAAGGAGGCTGGAGGGAACTGAAGGCAGTCCTGTACAGACTCAGCATGAAGAGAAAAAATTCGAGGATCCCCAGGCTGCTTTTCCTAAATCTATCTTACTTCGAGATGGAAATGATTGCAGACCAACAATCTACATGAGTACCCTCACATGAATTTCAGGAACGGGAGTGGCTGAGGAAGGGTTGTTTGCTTGACTGAGGTTGGGTTTGTTGTTTTATTTTGCTTAGAGCTATTGTGGTCACCTCTGGTAAGTGATGTTAACTGTTTGCTGTGACTAGTAGGTAGAGTTTCCCTGCACACTGCCATGAGGAAGGGACTGGCTTAGGAGCAGGAGTGATGGATAAAGCCAGTGGATGCTGTTGGGTGAAAAGTCATGGCTGAAGCATATCATTCATCCTCAATCACAGCTGGAAGAGCCAGTGTAGCTGCTTCTGGCCTCCTGATGTGGAAAGGAGTTCCTTTGTTGTTTTGTGGTTATCCATGCCCTATGAATATATCTCATGGGTTGGGTGAGCAGACTTCAGACCATGATTCATAGCAGGTGCACAACCAGGTCACACATGGTACCTGGGACCTGTGGAGAGTCAATGTACCCACTGCCTGGCATCTCACAGCCTCATGTCTGAGCTTCTGCACCAGCCTGTTGGTCTGTGCTGTTCTAGCTGTACCTAGGGATTACTCCTTTGCTCCAACCCCATGGAATACAAGAGGGCTATCGGGCACATGGGGCTGGCAAACAAGCCTGACACAAACTGCTCAAATATGAAGCATTTGGGATAGATGGGTTAGCAGTCACATTTATGGAAGCTGGGTATCAGCATGAACCTGGTGCTGCCATTGTGGCCGCAGGGACACGTTGTGGCTCCTACTAGCCACTCCAAGGAATGCACATGCAATGAATAAAGTTGTAATTATGCCCAACTGCAGCTACAATTGTCTTTTAGTTGAACTGATGTGAAATTTCCATTGGTTGTAGCACCGGCTATGGCTCAGAGAAGGTTTGATTGCTAAGAGGCAGGCAATGGGCAGCCGCCTCAAGCCACAGCGAGCGCTGGCCCTGCACATTGGCATGGGATGAGAGGAACTGGAAATGTGCAGCGATGTCCCAGCTTTATACGATGGCAAATTCCCCTCCGAAGCCTGTTTCTGGTTCCATTTGTTTTGGAGAGAGGATGTGCACACATTATCTTAGGGTTGCTGCACTTTGGCAGGCTGCTGATTAATCTGTGCCTCTAAAGGAAGGCAAAGGAGACAATTTGTTTTCAGCAATAGGGGAAAAAAACTTGAGCACTACAGGAGCTGTTGGGTCAAGAGCTAGAATGGGGAAAGGAGCAGTTTGTGACCCGACCCAGTAACACATCCAGGCACCTCATGCCCCTCCTTGGCAGTTCAGAGGTGATGCTCAGCTGTGAGCCCAGCACAGTGCACCAGAACCATTGTGAACCTAGCAGGACAGCACTTGTTTTGCTTCTTCATGAACATGCTTTTGATCCATTGTTTGCTCTGCGTGGCTGGAGCAGGTAGGAAGAGGTGAGGATAATGTAAGCAGCTCCCTGTGGTTTCCTCCCGAGCAGGGCCTCCTTGCTGTGAGCCAAGCTGAGCCAGCCCCTTCTGCTGGGCAGCTGATAACAATTTGAATATTCAGCTTTGCTTTCAGCCTTCTGCAGGGGGCTTGCAAGCTCTGGGAACCAGGAGCAAGGAAAGCAGCATGGAAGCAGAAACAAAAAAATAAATAGCCGAGCAAATATATAAATGGGAGCTCATAGCAGCCCTCCCAAGAGGCAGATGCATCCTCTTCCAGATCTCACGTGGGGAGATTGAGGCACTTTTGGGGCTGCTAATTAGGAGCGGTGAGTATCTCTCTGGTGGCTGATCTCCTTCCCAGGCTGGAGGGGAATGAATCCCTATGGCTCTCTTCCTGCAAATACTTGGATTTCTTTTGACGTTTCAACTTGTATCTCATGCCTCCAACGAAGTCACCCCTCTCCAGCTTTCAAGAAAATACCTTGCATCTCATCACCACAAAGGTGTTTTTGCATACCACAGGGAGGGTACTGGGCTCTGGGAGAGGCACTGAGAGCTCTGTACTGGGCAGAAAGTCCTCAATGAAATGGCTTTTTGTCACTAGTGGAGAATGGTCATTTATTATAAAATGGCACCCTAAGGACAGGATATAAAACTGTAGTTTGGGGAGTGATGCTTCCTCCTACCGTTCTCTTCTCCTTGGTTCCCACCCAGGTTGTATGCAGGTGTCAGATCATTCTACACTTGTGCCAGGCTTGGCACTCCTCACTTTGTCAGCAAAACAGCTTTTGGAAGGAGTTAAGTCCACCCTAAGATGGGTCCCTTTAGTAGGGCTGTTCATTCCCCATCACACACCAACTGAGCATTGTTGGGCTCCTGGGGTGCTGAGTGTCCTCAAGCATGCTCCTGCCATGTGGTTTTCCCAGATATGTCCCCAACAATGCCAGCTGCTTAGGGGTGCAGGAAGGGGAGCAAGCAGGGATTCTGCTAGCTTTCACTAGTCACAGCAAGCTTTTGCTATTAGTGCATCCTCGTGCATTTAATTGGTCCCTTTTTCTGATAGAAGGGAGGTCATTCAGGGAAAATTGGCAATTCAGCTCTGACAGCTTCTCAACTTGCTTTGCATGTGTTCTGCTGGGCAGTGCTTTGGGAAGAGGTGTTGTGCCTAGAATGAGGATCCTAAAGTGCTGCTGTGTGTATGTTTGTGGTCCTGCCACTCTGATGGCCAGGTCATGGGAGATTAAATGTTTTCCATTTCCCAGTTTGAGCTGCCTTGCTGGAAAGAGAACTCTGCATGGGAGAGATAGCCATCCTGTGCCCCAAGCATAAGGCAATGAAATCCCAGCATGGGCTACCCTGTGCAGTGCTTGGACCTCAATACATTAAAAGGGATTTTCCCTGCAGTTGTGTGCTGGGAAGGTTCACCCCAGGGGAGAATTCCCTTCACATTTGGGTTTGAATAGAATGGGTGCACATAAAAAGAAGGTTTCTAGGAATCAGCCAGTGAGCACAATGAAATGCAACGGGGTGCTTAGGGTTGGTGCCAAACCCTAAGACTCAGTTAACCAAACCCAAGTACAGAATCATTCCCCTGCACCTCGGCTGAATGTGTTTTTACATGTCTGAAGTCTGCATCCAAGCTGCTGGGGCAGGCAGCAGTTGAGTCAGTGCTTCTGACCTGCACTTCTGTCCCTGGGCTAATTCTGGGTGCCCTCAGGTCCTTTATGCTTCATCAGTGTCAACTTGTCTCTCTCCGTTCCTAGGGACCCAACAGTGTTTTTGAGGTTTACCTCGTGGGCAACAACTCCAACCACTTCATCATCTCACCGACATCCATCCAGGGGAAGGCAGATATCCGTGTCCGTGTAGCAGTGCCACTGGACTTTGAGACCATTCCTCGCTATGAGTTTTCAGTAAGGCTGCACTCCTGTGCTCTATGGGATATCCATAGTTTTAAGAGCAACCTAAGAGTGACCGTTAATGAGGTTTCTCTCTTCCTCTCTCTAACCCACACTATGAAACTCCAGACCATTATAAAATGACCAAAAAATGGAAATAGCAATAAAGGAAGAGGAGGTAGGAAAGAGATTTGCTCTGCACATCCCTTCTCTTTCCAACATCCAAAGGCTCAGCTGCAAGAGCTTAAGCAGTGTGTGTTCCCCCTTGCAATGTCATATACTGTAAAAGCTTTACAGAGCATAAAATTTTAAGTTCATCTATCAAGCACCAAAGCTCTCCTCAGCCTCCTGCTCCAGCTTTGTCCTGCTCTCTGTCTGAGCTGTAAATTCTCAAGGAAGGTGAAGCAAGTTTACACCACACAGTGTTAGTCCTGGCAGAGTGGCAATGCACTTTTGTGCATTGGTGAGGAAAGATGAGCAGAACCCTTCCTACTCTTGCTCCAGACTATGCCAAGGTTCTCCAGTTTACAAGGCAGAGACTGAGACTTTTTGGAGCAGGTAGTGCAGTGTGACCTTGGCCCGTGGGTGCTGAGATCAGCTAGACCTCAGCAATTCCTGAGGGAGAGGGAAAGGGCTTTTTTCTTTTGGTGAGGTAGCTCAGGGGATCAGTGTTTTCTCCACTAAAGAAGCATAATTCTCCCAAGCTTCACAAACAGTGCCACCAACCCTCTCCTTCACTTCTTCTCTCTGCCCAGCTTTTTGCAAATGAGAGCATCCCAGACCATGTTGGCTTTGCACGTGTGAAGATTAACCTCATCAACGAGAATGACAACCGTCCCATTTTCAGCAAGGCCCTGTACAACGTCAGCCTCTTTGAGAACACCACTGTGGGCACCACCATCCTCCAAGTCCATGTGAGTAGGAGCATGCTGTCTCTCTTCTCCAAGTTCTTGGCATGGGTGTGGGTGACTTCTGTGGTGCCTGTCACTGAGGGCTGGGCTGGGGAGCCTTGTAAGGGAGAGCTGTGTAATGCTGGTGTTGGGGTGGGGTGTAACTCTTCCTATACGCTTTTAGAGCAGATGTCTTGACCTTTTGTTGTTTCTGGGAGATATGTGCATGGTTCCCACTACACCAGGAGCTCAAGGAGAGTCCTGCCCTGAAAGGTCTCACCTGCAAACTCGGACTTTTCTTATGGATACCAACTCCAAAGATCATAGTCTTGTCTCTTCTTCTTCCTCACTGCAAGTGATCCATCAAGTATTTCAGTTGTGTGTATGGCTTATCCCATGTTTGGTCACTTTCTCTTATGAGAGAAGATACTCTGGTACCTAATGAATTTGTTTGCTCCATTGGTTAGAGTGAACACTCAGCTCTTTCAGTGTGAGTTTTTCACTGCCCCCTTTGAAAGCATCATATTCCTCAGACAAGTTGAAATTATTTGAGCCAATAAAAGGGTAAAGAATGGAAAAACCAGGGAATGACTGTATTTAGTGTGGTATTCATGGCTGGCAGCAGAATGGTAATGCAGTAGACAGAGATAGTGATGGTTGTGGGGAGTTTTCATAGGGCTTGGTCCTCCTGCCCAGGTTGGTGGGGAGATCGCTCATGAGAAGATACATCTTCTGGGGCAAAAGGGTAATGTCAGGGCCAGTGTGGGGCACAGTGAAAACCAAAACAAAACCCTGCATTGAAAATTATCTTAGTAGGAAGCAAAGCTCCTCTGGAATGGGAATTATTCCCCCAAAGAGGGAACATACAAGCCCCTGCTAGACTTTGGGTGTTTTACAACTGCTGTTGTTAGTCATAGATGAGTTTGTTGCCTTCCTGGCCTCAGCCTTGCCCTTGTTGTCCTGGGACATGGTCCCTCCTCCCCCTTTCACCCAACCATGCAAACGTGTGCTGATGCAGAGAATGGAAGCCCTGACAAAAAGCTGGGTGTATGCGCCTGTGCATAAGTGTGTTTACTCTACAAACAGATGGTGTGAAACTGTATAGAGCCCCTGAGCTGTTCCCATCTGACAGTTATTAATATTTCAAGCAGATGTTTAGCTAGTCAGGCCATCAGACACTAAACAATAAGATTGTTAGTGCATCTCCTCTTTTTCCAATTTCCAGCTATGCGAGCATTTTGGAGGGAACACAAAATGCCAGGAGTTGAATCTTCTGTGATAAATCAGAATGGATGTAATTAGCTCTGAAATGCAGATTGCCCTCCCAGCTGATCCCAAACTTTGAACAAACCTCATAAAGTACCAGCTCCTCCTGCTGTTGCTGCTTGCCTTTGTGATGCAGCCCTCCGCTTGATTCTGTGTCTGCTCTGTGCCTCTCCGACTGTCCCAGTGCCACAGACAAGGAGTCTGCTTTCCTCAGTGATCACAGATTTGAGGCTGGAAAAGACCTCAGATCATCAAGCCCAACCTGTGACCTAACATCACCACATCAACTACACCATGGCGCTAAGGACAACATCCAGTCTGTTCCTAAATGCCTCCAGGGAGGGTGACTCCACCACTCCCCTGGACAGTCCATTCCAGTGTCTCATCACCCTTTCCATGAGGAAGGAATTCCTAATATCCAGCCTAACCCTCCCCTGGCACAGCTTCAGGCCCTGCCCTCTTGTCCTGTTGTTAGCTGTCTGGGAGAAGAAGCCAGCCTCCACCTGACTACAACCTCCCTTTGGGTAGTTAAAGAGAGTGATAAGGTCCCCCCTGAGTCTCATCTTTTGTGGGCTAAACAATCCGAGCTCCCTCAGAGCCTCCTTCTCTTTTTCCTTCTTTGCCGCTTGCCCGGGAGCTCTTTGTGGGTGTTCCCCAATTAAGGGTTAAGGATGAAGTTTTGGAGGAAGCTTGTTGAAGAAAGTCATGGATTGCCCAGTTCTTTGGTAAGCACTGAATTTGGTGAAAATCCTCATGGAATGGGACTTCTGATGGCTCTCGCCTTACACAGTGCTGCAAAATGCCCTTTTATGCACTAAGTACACATTCTGTGCCCTGTATTTGGAGATATGATGGATTTCTGAGGCGCTCAGGACATATTAGGAGGTTGACATCAGGATGAGCCAGGGGAATGTAGTGACTGGGTGAGTGGTTGCTGAATAACGGTGGGTGGCTTCACACCAACCGTTGGCCAGAGATGACCGAGCACAGTTAGTAGGGTAGAAGAGCACCTGCAGCTCCTTACCAGCAGCTAAAACCACAGAGTCTGGAGAAGGAGGAGAAATTAATCCCAGCAGCCCGAAACACCCAGGGCTGGTTGCCCCTGTTCCAACAAGTGCTTCCTTGCTCTCCCACTTTGGCCGTGGTCCTTGAGTAGTGTAGATAAGGGGAAGGGGCTTCTTTCATGACTCAGTGTGCCCTGCTAGGCATATGTGCTCCTTGCTGCCTCCCCTTCCCTACTGCCTTCTGTCTGGCCAGCTGAAAGTGGAAAGGCACAAAAAAAAGAGAATGAGCAGACTTCATTTGTGGTGACAAATGGCCATTTGTCTACACAGCATTTTAGCTCCTCGTGTCAGTGACAGCTGAGAAACACTGCCTGTTACACATATAAATCAACTGTAAACCAGAACCAACTGTTGCCAACCATCAGGGACCCAGAGCTGCTGCCTGTTTTGCATTCATTGCCTCTTTTCCTTTGCCCAGAGATGGGTGAGCTCAGCTCTGCACTCCTACAGCTTTCTGACCACATTCAGTTACTTCCCTGGCAGAACATGGTCTCATCTGCCCTGTAAGATTTTGTTTGTCTGCTCTTTGTTGTCTGTTTTGCATTCTTGCTGTCTCCCTGTCTGTCTGTTCATCCATCTGTCTATATGTATGTTTAATTCTGTCTAGGAAAGGCATTTATGAGGTTCAGGTAGTCATCTGCCTGCATGAGAATATCTAGAGAGTCCAGGCTTTCTGGGAACAGCTCCTGCTGTGTACAAAGCCTGCATTATAGAATTTTAGGATATAGGTTGGAAGAAACCTCCAGAGGTTCCCCCTACAACAAGCAGGGACATCTTTAACTAGACCAAATTACTCAGAGCCCAATTAAACCTGACCCTGAGTGTCTCCAGGAGTGGGGCCTCCACCACCTCCCTAGGCAACTTGTTCCAGGGATCCACTACCCTCAGATTCAAGACTTTTCCTAATGTCCAACCTAAATCTACTCTTTTCCAGCTTAAAACCATGACCCCTTGTCCTGTTGTTCCCTGCCGTTGCGAACAGTCTTCCCTAGCCTTCTTATAGACGCCGTCTAGGTGTTGGAAGGTCATTATAAGGTTCCCACAGAGCCCTAAGGCAGCCTTCTCCTTTCCTTCTGGGCTTTCCCCCATGTCATAAGCCCCTCAGGCTGCTCACATATCTGTTTACAGAGGCCAGCACAAATTTGTCCTTAGTCCAGTCAAAGCTTCCAGGTTGCCCCATAAAACAAATCACTGCAGGTTGAAGTCACTTGTGTTGCAACCCAAAAGAGCAGGGGAGAGCAGGTTCTTCTTGTTTTCCATGGCTCTGCAGTTGATAGTGGTGGCTCCCGTGCAAACTTCTCTTTTTCCCTGCCTCAGGCCCTCTTGTACAGAGGAAAGCCAAGCTGGAGAGGCTCAGAAGTCCTCCACAGAAACATCCATGAGACTGGGGGGAAGCGAGGAGGTGACCAGAGCCCAGCCTGAAGATATGAGCAACTTCTGCCACAGCTACCAACAGATAGTGATTTTTTTTTTTTCTGTAGCAAATGGCCATGAAGCCTTTTAATAACGTAACAGAAAAGGTCAGAGAAAGAATTTCACACTTGAGCAATCAGGCAACCAATATAACTTCATACCTTCCAGAAACAAGAGACAAGAAGAACATACACTACACTCTAAACTAACTGTAGTTCTGACACTCCCAGTGAAGTGCCACCTGAGGACTCAGTGGCTCTCAATGGGTGCCAGAAAGCCATGCCGTGGAGATGCACGGTTCATAGAATGGTTCAGGT
>VZRI01013086.1:0-47273 GCA_013397515.1 Upupa epops
TAATCTTACAACACATGAGGATAACCTTCTCCTGAGCCTTTAACATCTCCTTCTTGAAGAGTATCCATGCTTCCTGGACTCCTTTGCCCTTCAAGACCGTCTCCCAAGGTACTTGATCTCAACTAGTGTTGTGATCTGCCCTCCTGAAATTCAAGGTGGAGGTTCTGCTAACCACCCTCTGCTAACAAACCTCTTTAAATTGCTAAGAATTGAGAACTCAACCAATTTGTGGTCACTAAGCCTGAGACGGCCTCTGACCACCACATCTCCCACTAGTCCTTCCTTATTTGTGAAGAGGAGGTCAAGCAAGGTGCCTTTCATGGTAGGCTCTTCCACCCCTTGTGTCAGGAAGTTATTTTCCATACACTCAAGAAACCTCCTAGCTTGACAGCTCTCTGCTGTGTTAGATTTCCAGCAGATGTTTGGTAGTTTGAAGTCCCCAGTCAGAACAAGGACTGGAGATTGTGAGACTTCAACCAGTTGCTTGCCTCTTCAGTGGGAAGAATAGGATGGTTTTGCTTGACAGTGACACTTCCAATTCCAGCTGTGGCACTGCTCTGTGCTGTTCCTGGATGAGAAGTGCTTACCTTATTTAACTTACTGCTCCTTGAACTGTGATGTTCTTAAAAGAACTGAGTAGCTTTTTGGGTCTGGTTTCAAGCTCAAAATTCTAGATTCACCCCCACCTCCCAAGGAAACCTCCTGTACCCTCCCACACCTCAGAAAATTCAAAGACATTTCAGCTGTGTGCAGGTGTTTGTCTTGGGTTGTGTTCAGAAAATACCTGAGTTGCTTGGTTTGTGTATGTCTTGGGTTATGGAATATAAAATTTGTATTCTATTTTCATCTGTTGAAAGCAGTTGAGAAGCTATGTGGTTTTGTCTCTTGTAACTCCAGGGGGATGGGGGAGTGAATGCCTTTTTACTGGCCCAATTGTTAAAACCAGGTGGGGCAATGTTTCTTATCTATCTTCTGCTGATGGACCATTAAGGCTCATATCATCCTATTGTGAGACGCTCCACTCAGTGGGGGGAGCTGACCATTTCCCACCTGCATAAAATGGGACTCAGGAACACTATGGGCTGGCTCTACTGGATTTTGCAGAGGAAAAGAGCTATATAGCTACCCTTGCTCCAAGCTGCCTGCCTTGCTCCAAGCTGCAAGCTACTGGCCCAGTTTCGAGGTCCCCCGNCTAGGACCTTCTTTTGTCTGTTTTTTTGTGTGTACTATTGGTGTTTTTAGTGTTCTTAGTAAAGAATTGTTGTTCCTTTTCCCAAATCTTTTGCCTGAAAACTGAAAAATTTTAATATTCTGGAAGGAGGGGGTTGACAGTCTCCATTCCGAGGGAGACTCCAGCTTTCCCTAACCGATACCTGTCTTCCCAAACTCAGACAGTGTGTAAAAGCCATTTTCACCACACGGAGCACTGGAGCACCTCATTAGGGAGGGCGAAGGCACCAGTGCCAGGGCAATGCAGCTGCCAGTGTTTCCAGCTGCATCCCTTGCCCTGAGCTCCTTCAACTGGGCTGTGGGTAAGGATAGAGGAGGAAGGCCTATGTTTAGCAATCAGTTTCCTGTGGTGAGTGGTGGCTCAGCTTGGTTTTTCATATGAAAAGTGGTGGCAATGGGGTCAACCCAGCTTGGGTTTGCTGGGTTGGACTTGGCTTTGCTTTGCTGTTGGGTCTCTCATACCTCTCCGCTTTGGGTATTGCGTCAAAGTGGACAAAATGTCGGGAGGGGGTTTTCCACTCTCTGGAAAATCCTACCCGAATGGCTGTCCAGTACCCATGCTGCAGTGTGGGAAGGAGAGGGGTAGCAGTGCGAGGCTGCAGTGTTGCAGTCCCTGTGTAGGGCAGGTTGATGTTACAACAAATACCTGTGATCTCACCTGAGGTTTCCATTAAAAAAGGTATTTGGTTCACTTGAAAGCAGGTTGTCTGGAAAATTGTGATTATGTGTCCTGTGTCTTCTGAGACTCTATAAAATGAGAATTTTGCTTCTCTCCTTCAAAAGGGAAGATTTAGATTAGACAGGCTGCTCAGAGAGGTTGTGGCTACTCTATTCCTGGAATTATTCAAGGCCAGGTTAGATGAGGCTCTGGGCAACCTGGTCTGGTGAAAGGTGTCCCAGACCATGGCAGGGGGTTGGAACTAGATGATCTTTAAGGTCCCTTCCAACTCAGACCACTCTATGATTCTATGAAACACTCAGATTTGAAGTTTGGAGTTCTGTGAGCAAACACAAATCCACTAAAATACCCTGAATTTGAGCTATATTCAAGTGGATTCTCTGAGCTTTTGCTTCAGCACAGATTTGGAAAAGGGGATCTCTAATAACCAACAGCATACAGCCAGGCTCTTGGTGTTACTTGGAGAGAGAGAGAGAGAAAAAGGTCAGTTCCTGAGCTGGCTTTGTTCATGGAGTTGCAGTGGTTTGTGTCCGCTGAGAATGTGGCCTGACACAGTGAAATGTAAAACACAGGCTTAGTCTCTTGAAACCTTTCAGAAGTATTTTCCCTTCCCTATTGAGTTTGCTTGCAACTAGCTTCTTTTCCATGCAAATCAACTTGTTTGTGAAAAACTCTTTTTCCCTCATATGCCATAAAGTATTAAGCAATATCCTGAAATTTTGTATTGTATAGTATATTGAAGACTGAATAAACAGCAGCCAAGGATCAAAAAGGTGAACGAATGTGTTACTTGCAGCTAATGAAATGTCTTTGGAGTGCCTAATCAATAGGTATATTAGCAAAAGTCATTGAGAGAGCAGGAGAGGGGTTCAGTTTTTGTGCTTCTCTGGAATGGGAAGGAAAAACTGTTTAAATTCTATTTTGCTTTCCTATTTTGTCATTTGCTTAACAGTGTGGAAGGTATTTGGTTGGTATGAATGACATTTCTCAGTTGAATTTTTCATCTAGGCAAATTAAGTTGGTGTTCAGGGTTTGGAGTCATAATTTGTACACCTTATGAAATACCATTATGCATACCACTCCTAATGGAAAAAATCTCACATACAGTGGTATAATAGTTCTCTGCCTAATCTGACCATTAACCTTTTCTGCTCCTTACAAAACAATGATGAAAAGCTGATGTTTCTTCTTGATTATCAATGAGAACAAGTGCTGTGCACTTGAGACTTAGATTATGTTGGCATCCCCTACTCCAGATCCTGGCCTAGATTGTTCCACTGGAATGCACACAAAATACAAGTCTTCAGAACTGGCACCTAAACATGCTCTTTTAGGCACTCTGTAAGGCACAATTAGAGATTCATGAGACTTCATCAAATTGCTTTGGTGTTTGAGCCCTGTTTGGAGTGATTCAGAACAAGGTAAAAGCCAATAGTGCTTTTAAGTGCTAATTCAGCGGAACTTCAGAACAGCCGTTAAGCTTGGGTAGATGTCACTGTGAAAAGAGTGGCTTTACTGAATTCTAAGTGATTTAAGATGCAACAACAACAAAAAAAAATATGTTGAGAGATGACCAAAAATTCAGAGTCTGAGTAAGTGATACAAGCAAAGTGCTTATCTCATGAAAGTTTCTTTGTTTGCAGAGGAGTAAGTGCAGAGTAAAAATGGCAGAAATAAACCTAAATTGATTTTACAAATTGTGAGAAACAAGCCCACATAATTTTAAAGATTTTACTGGCGACATATTCAGTAGACCAAAGGACATACAGCACTGGGTACATACAAGGGGTGTGCACAAAACAAAGCAGACTCTTCCAAAGCTTTTTAGTGTTTTTCACCCACAGACCCACTTGAGATTTTTACATTATTTATGTAAAGGTGACTTCTGCTTTAAATTTAGAACCTTTCAATCTTGTCCATATGGTGGTTATACCTCCTGTCACATTCCTGCAGAACAGATAAGAGCCATCAATGTGCCTCCAGATAAGGCTCTGGAGCCATAAATTTTGCTTGGCTCATCATGCACATATAACTGGTGACAAAAATTCACACTTGTAGGGATACTTAGAAATTCTATGAAACAGAAGACAAGACAGGCTAAAATTAAATTCTTAGCATTCCTTAGACTTAGCTTCTTCCAATCCTACTTTCTAAAGGCTATCTGTTTAACACTTCTACTTGTTCTCTAATGAAACAAACAAAAAATGAGAAACTGGTGAAAGTAAAATTTTTATCACTGTTTATCACACAAATCACGGCCATTTTCTTTGCAGTGTATCTGTGGCCTCTGTGAAGCTCCATCCCTGTTAGATATTTAAGATCAGAAAGTATTACACCACTTTTAGCTGACAGAGGTTCCTTAGCTTTTCTTACTTGGAGGCTTTGAAAGTAGGGAACTAAGAGAAGTGCATAAGAGAATAAGTTTTGGTGGTAGGTTTTGGTTTTGTGGTTTGTTGTTGGTTTGTTTTTCTGGACTGTAATCGCAAATCTAATTTCCTGTCAGTGTTTTGAAACATTTGTTGTCACTTTTGTTTGAAAAGTTTCAAAGGCCAGAGCCTTCACTGGATAGATAATTTTGTACAACGTTGGTTACAGTATTTTCTAGCTGTGCTTGTAAGGTTGATTAAAGCGTTAGTGGTGTATGAAAATTTCTTGACTGCTTACAGCCCTAACTTCTATCCTCCTCCTTTCAATCTGGGGCTAGTTGTACATGAGAGCAAGAAATAGCAAGTTAGTGAGGCGTTTCACAGTGTGTCCTCAGCCACTGCTACAGAAGTTGTCCACAAACTCTATTTTCTACTTCACCTGGCTGGCTTTGTGTGCATCTCTGCAAGCAGCTTAAGTCACACTTAGCTGTCAGAATGCAGTTTCATGTGTTCTGTACCAAATATGCACCAGTAAGTAACTAAAACTGAGCAGCTGAGGTTGAACTCTGACCTGAGAGCTTGGAGACAGTGTCAAGACCAGGATAATTATGCTCCTTTTTATACCTCTGCAGCACAGAGTATGACCAAGACTGAACAGAAATGTTTGTCATTTCAGATTTGTGTGAAAGCTGGTGGCAGAAATGAAAATCTGGTGATGAAAAGCGAAGCGAACAGCATCTTGTTTTTTCTTAACAAACAAACCATGTAAATCTGCTTTGTGTCACTGGGGAAGCATGCAGCCACTGTCCTTATGCACTCTCTGCTCAAGTCATGTCTTGGCTGCTGGCAAGATACTGGTGTTCCGCAAGAATGCAGTAGAAAACCATCACATGCAATAAAACAAGAGAAAACAACACATTTTATGTGAATTTAGTAAATGGGAAATCCTGATAATCATTTTCTTTAGGATGCAGGGGAAGCTGATAAGGCAGAGTAGCTGGAAGATTCCCATCAGATATGTGCATTTGCTCTCCTGCAAACCTAATGACATGCTTCAGGTTTCTTGTTTTCTTCCTTTCAACTGTTTCCTTCTTCTCAAAAGTTGCTCCCCAGCTACCTCTGCAAGTTTGTATATAGCCTTCATTTCTGGAAAGTGTTGCTCGGGGTGTCTTCCAAATAGGCAAGGAGCATGAGGACAGCAGTAGGAATTCCCAATAAATCAAAATATTATTTTGATGAATACAGTTATATTGTCCTGTAAAATGGCACAGATTAACTTCACAATGTGCATTTGACTGAAGTATTTGAGATATTAAACCCAGAAAACCTATTTAAAAGCTCACTTTCTCTTCCAATCCCTTTGTGTTTAAGAAAATGCAGAGTATGTCAGCACAATATATCAAATAATTGTTTCTTAATAGAACTACAAAGATTACCCACCTAGCTTTATTTTTGCTTTAACCTTAAATTCTGTCTGGAGTGTATGTTCTAAGACATTGATGTTTCAGAAAAGCTGCAAAATGAGTTAGTTTGTGTCCTAATTTTAAAACTCATTTCTTACTGAGTAGGAAGAGGACCATGACTTCAGTGGCAGTTACCACTGAAGGGAAGGATTACAGCTAATAGAGTAATCAGCCTTCCCAGTGCTCAGGGAAGAAGCAGAAGTGTTATGAAGACTTGGTGGTGGTAGGGAGAGATTTAATATTTCAAGAACATGGTGTTTGTGCAAGGGCTTAAAGTGTTTCTTCAGAAGGCTGTAACAGAAGACAGTGGATCAGGGCTGTGTTAAGGTGTATAACAGCAGTGCTGGTCAAGGACTTTATGGAGAAGGTAATATCCTTTGCTTTTTTCTTTTTTTTGCCTTTGAGAAAGTGGCTGAAATGAGAGCAGCAGTGACCATCATCTTAGACAGGAGAAATGCAGGACATTTACTTACTGTAATTACTCTGCTCATCTTTTAAACAATTACAATAAACAGTTTTGGAAGAAACATGGGGCAGCCCTGTATCAACCCCTGCTGTGCATTAATGCTGTCTGGCAGGATTTGGCATCCAGCAGTGAATTCTGCACCACTGCGTTTGTCAGTCTTTAAGGTGCAGCAGCAGGATCCAGTTCTCTAACCTGTCAGTCCCACAATGTCAAGAAGTAACAGGATTTCACTGCATTGTTGAAATGTGCTGTGGTCAAAGCCAGTAGAGAGAAAAAATATTGAAGTGATGTGCAATAATCTAAGAAATATGTGTCACATATTGAGGAATAGAAAGGTCAATAGATATCCAAAATTTTGTTTAACAATTTTAAAGTTGTTTAACCTCTAGTTCCACTTGCTTACCAGTACTGGAGACTGTCAAAAAAGCTTTTCTGCTAGTAGAACTTCTTTTCTCAGAGCCAAAATGATTTTCATAGATTTGACTCCTTCTTACCCATTGGCTGAAATTGTTTGCTCTTGTGTTTCACCCAGAATTGCAGAAGTAATGCTTAGAGCACTTAGTCAATACTTCATTGATAAGTCATTTAAAACAATACAATTAAACATAACTGTCCAATATTAACTTGAGTTTCTTCAGGCTAGGGAGAGTTAATACAGTATCTAATTTTGAAAAAACTCAATCTCAAATTATCCTCTGCTCCTCACCCCCTGCAGTTTCCTTAGATGTGTCTGCTAAAGTTAAACTGGGTGAATTTCATTATTTTTGAATTTAGATTTGTTTCCTGCTTCAGGTATCACTAGTCTTTATGGGCAAGCTCTACATCTAGAGGAAACAGAAGATAACAGTGGAGAACCTGTCAACTGCTTCATTCCAAACATGCTTACTCCCTCCAAACAATCTGCAAAGATATTTTCCTGCTTTAAAAACAAATGGAAAGGCAGCCAGGCCTCAAGGGATCACAGATAGAATTTATCAGGCAAGAGAAAACAGCTTGGGGAAACGAAAAGGTTTATTAAATCTCTAAGAACAGAAAGAAGAAAAGGCCCAAGCAGGTGACACAAAAGAAACAGAAACTCTGTCACAGTGCCATTGCGCACATTCAGAGAAAAGGAAATGGGCAAAGCATTCTGTAGTGGTCTTTAGCTTCAGGCAAGATCCCCTGGGGAGAGAGACACACACAGAGCACTATAGCAGTAACAGGTGAAGCATCCCCTAGGACACTAAAATCCAAATTCCTGACATTCTGCCAAAGACTTTCTTGCTTGGACAGTTCTGCCAAACTGAAACAACTCACACCCTTCCAGTCTTCGTTACACAACCATTCCCAGTCTTTTTCAGTGGCAAGCTGTGACAACAGCCTCTGTTCCTGCTCTTCTAGGGTGGTGGTGGCCACATGGCTGGTTGTGTGGAGAGAACACAACAGTGACCAAGACAGTAAACCAGCAGGGACTACCCATTTCCTTCAAGGTCTCAGGCTTTTGGGGATTTTCTTCTTTAAGGTTAGCTCACCACTGTTAGAAATGATCCAACAGACACCCAAATCTTTGATAAAATACAAAAGATTTATTGGTTGCAGTAATAAGGAATGAGCAAGCGGCACCGGGTGCATGGGAGTTGGTCACTCCACCAACACACACACCTTACAGTTTAAGGCAGCAAAATTTTATACCTTATTTCATAAACATTATCACTTCAAAGGATCCCCTATATCAGTCTTCACTTTGTTCACATCTCCACTTCTTAATGAGATCCGGGATCCAAAGATAAGGTGGGAGACAATGTTCTTGGCCTAATCTTATTTAAAAGAGATTAAGTCCCCATATATTTCACAACACTTTACAAGTCTTAGATTGCTCAGTCTCCCCCCATCCTGTTTACCATTTGTCCTGCTGAGTTTCACTGTTTATTTTGTTCATTCAGTAGTTTTCCACAATGACAAGGGGGGATATTGTTTTTACCTTGACACGAATCATAACATCTCACACCACTTTGGCGGCATGGCATGGTCCAGAGCGCTCTGGCTCTCCCATTTTGATCTCTGTGTCTCAGCCCTGGCCTAGCCCCTCCTCAGGGCTCTAGAAGAAAGCGAGAAGGGAAGGGACTGCTCACCCCCTAGAGGAGTCTTTTATTGGGGTGCAGGAATCCACCTCTCAAAGCCTTAGCTCTCTGCTTTGGGTGCCTCCATGGCCCAGTGTTGTTTGTCCACTCAAATGGGCCATTACAGAAAAGAATACCTAGGCCATAGCTCTTGATGGCTTCAGCAGAAAGTTATCTGGGGTGGGTCTTTTCTGCCTCTCTCACAGTTTAAAACAGAGCAGACATTATTTTGGGAACAAAAGGAAAGGAAAGGTGATTCCCCAAGCCTTATTTTTCCTAACCTAGGACAAGATTTTAAACAAAGCTCTGTATAAATAAGGCCTCATAGAATTGTGACGAATTTGTTCCCCTTCATTTGATATACTGTTTAAACTAGAGGTAGATTGAAGCAGTGACCACATAATGGTTAGGTAACATGGAAAAGACCATGAGAAAAGGAGAGCTGTGAGCTGTGTTGTTTTAGTGGAGTGGCTGTCTAAACTATACTTTACCCTTGAAAACGGGCTAATTTAGTTACAAATTCACAGATTCATAGAATGTTTCAGGCTGGAAGGGACCTAAAAGATCATCTAGTTCCAACTCCTTGCCATGAGCACGGATAACTCCCACTAGACCAGGTTGCTCAGGGCCCCATCCGTCTGGTCTTGAACACTTCCAGATAAACACTGCTGCTAAGCACAGTTGTAAAGATCAACAAAAATACCTTTACCACTCAATTTCAGTACAATTGGTAATATTTGAAGGTTGTTTAATGTTGAAGCTGTATTCCTGTGCATCATTTCTTCAAATGACTAACAGCACCTTTCTGGGCTGTTGCTGGTTGATGAAGTTTTATGTAATATTGTAATCGACACTGAAATTAGTGTGCTCTGAGCGTTTTGAGAATACCTGAACAGATTAATAGGTAGTAGTTCACTGTCTAGGCTAAGGCAGCACTGATCAATAGGGTTGAGGACTTAACTGCGGTGCTTCAGAAAAAGGACATATGGATGCTCAGAAAGTAGTTTGTTGTTTTATTTTATGGGAAAGAGTGCATGTATCACCTTTTAGGTGGAGAAGTGCTTTGCCTCCCACATATCTGAGATGATATCTTGATACCAAGCATAAGTGTTTAAAAAAAAGGGTGGGGGGGGAGAGGTCTGTCAAACTGTAGAGTCCAGAAGGGTTGTCAGTTTTTAAACTGTTGAAAGTGGGAAACTATTTCAGATTTCCCTTAGAGATTTTTGAGGGGGTTGTGCTGGCCATCATTAAGAGATTAAAATTAGAATCACTAAGATACCATGAAGAATCTTATTCTAGCAAAAATATTTTCAACTGGACAAGAAATGTATTACAGTATCAGCCTTATCTTTTTTTCTTATCTAATAAAATTCTAGCTTTGCTTTGGATGTTCAGAGTTCAACCATGCTTCAATGATTTGCTTTCACAGAATGACCTCCTACTGTGTTTTAGTAAATTCTGCTCTTGTGCTGATGTTGTACACTGCAGTATCTTTTACAGAGAGGAAAAAAAGCATTTTTAGAAAAAGATGCTTAATTTTTCCTGCACAAGATAATCATCAAAGTATTAATTCAGCTCATAGTAAGATAATTCCAAGTCCTAAAAATGGGTTCTCATGGAGAGTAACTGACAGCTTAAACCTTTTCTGTCTTGGTATTTGTTAACTTTTTTCTGGAGGTCTGATAGGGTCACCATAGGCAGTTGTTGATGGTGTTTTTAAATAAACTTTCAAGCTTGCTTGCTAGTGATGTGGCTGATTAAATATGGATTAGGTTCAGAATGAGCTGATAGAAAGATACTTTATTTTCTGACATGTTTATATGACGATGTTATGTCACATCATGTCTTATCACATTATGTTAATTTAGCACTGTGTAGGCCTTTGATGTCATCTGTTAGCTCATTATGATGTTTCCCAACTGTAGAAAAGTTTGCTACCTGAAGTGACAAGACTTGGCTCATTTGATGAAGCTATTACTGCCTAATAGAATTACAACATTTTAAAAGCTACCCAGATAAAACATGTGCGTGTGTGTGCGTGTGTACATACAGGTGTGCCTGAGTTGTAAAAATAGTTGAAGGAATGGACGTGGTTTGTCCCAGTAGGAAATAGCTGTTCTGCTTTCCAGACTGGACCTTAGAAAAACTAGACTTTGCAGAGGTCAGGTAAGGTGTCTGAAGTTAACTGTTTCTTTTTTGAGACCCAAAGTAATGTATTCTTTTCTCATATCCTAAGTGTATGTATGTTTGGTTAGAGTAATTTGCAATTAGAATAATTTTTTATGAAATGGACAGATGACTCACAGGAATGGCCTTTGGAGCCAGACGTTACTGAGTTAGATCTAGATAATATCCATGTGTATGCACAATTTAACAAAAAAACAACAATAGTTTAAGTGTCAGAAAAGCAGAATTAATTCGCAGCAAGAAGTGAGAACATACTTTTCTCTCAATGACAGTTTTAGTGACTATATCTAAATCCAGTGTGTCTCGGATCTTTTTCTTTTAGCATGTATCAGTTGTCTCAAGGTGAAATTAATCTCCCTTCTTGTTAAGATATTGGCAAAAAAGCAGAGATAGGAGAAAGGTATTGTATACAAAAGGAATAATTCTATGTTGAGTCTTTGTAGTATAAACTGAACCATTTCCAGCTCATCTGCAAAAAAACCCCATCTCCTGTGTTCTTCCTGCCTATAATCGCTGTTGACCCACAACCAGATCCTTGGCAGTTGTCTTCCTACACACTGCAGTCTCTGAAGGTGCATGGATTAGTTAAAGGAAAAAGAAGAAAACCTTGCATTAAAAGCTTTGTGGAGGCAGTGCTCAGAAGCAAGTTTATTTTGTCATTGCTGGTGGGATGGGCAACACAATTTTACAAACCAAAGCAAGAATTGGTCCTGCAGGCACTCTGAAGCTGCGGTCCTGTAGCACAGAGACTGTGTACTGCCTCCTGAGCACAGTCTAATGTCTCCTGCTTTATGTTTCCCTTCAGGACCCTGAAGAGGCATTTCATAGCAAGGTGAGCAGGTACAAGAAGCCTAGCTGCAAAGCAGTGTTACTGAACTTGATTTGGGCTGCCACTCTGAAAGACTTTGCAGGACAAAATCCCTTAATCCATATTGCTTGTGTTTTGAGATGTGTAATAAACATGAAATCAAAGCACTCGCCTGAAGGCTGCAAAGGGAAAAATTCTACAAGTTGCAAAGAACATTGTAAAACTTACAGGTGAACAGAACCATAGTGAAAGGACAAAATATTTTGCACAGAAAAAAGTGACCTGGGTGTGCAATCAGCAGGTCACTTGCAATCAGCAAAACTTTTTGTCAGTTTTAAACACTTCAGCCAAGTGCTGAAGTGACAGGACCATGTGTGTCTTCTCTGCCAACAGCCGAACTCTTTATCCAGTGATCTATGCGTGACTGTGTATGAAAGTGAGGGTTGTGTGGGATGCAAAACTGACCTGGGGAGCATTAATGTTGAGCTGGGGAATATAACTGAACTGAATCCATCCAGCTTGTGGATGCGTGAGTACCTGCTCTTTTTGAGATATATATACTCTCTGAAAGTCATGTCTGATACATTCATGGCTTTATTTGGATGCATCCCAAAAAGGTTGCAGTATTATTGCAATGATGTATAAGCAATTTGCTACAAAATACTAGAATCAATATTAGATTAATTGGTCTAAATCAGTGGTTTCCACTACTACTGTAGACATGGATTGCATGTATACTGAAAATAGAATCCATTATAGACATTATCACTCCCTCTTGCCACTACGCTTCTTTCATGTCTATCCTTTGCTTAATCCCTTTTGCCTCTTGGAGAAGATGGCCATAGAGACTACTTTGGTGGCTTTTCTTCTGTTTTGTTGTTCTCAGTATATTCATATCATTCATTTCCCCTTACCTTGATATCTGGATATCAGCTGACCTCAGAGAGTACTGGAAGTGCATGACTAATGGCAAATTATCTGACAAGTGAGGCTGGATTGAATAGTAACTCAGAGGGAAAAAATAAACTGAAAACCTGTGCGCAAACTGAAGTTGTTTAGTGCTCAGTCACTAGTCAGTGCCAAGAGCAGCCAATGAAAGGTGACGTGAAAATGGTTGACGTAAAAAAGCACTAAAAGGTAATCTCCTAAAAGAATTCCTAGAATTTATAAGGGAAAGTAAGGAAGACCTAAGAACAATTTTCAATGTGAATTAGTAATCCTTCTTTCTCTCAGTATATGTACAGTTGAACCTTGGAAACATTGCACATGCATTTTTTTGAGAGCAGTAAGTAATAAAAATAAGATCTGAGTCAGATTTATTGTACCTCACGATACATACTGTTTGAAGAACATAACTCTAATGGTATAAGTTTAGCCTTTTTTATGGCCTTGCCTACTACCATGATTCTTGCAGCATCTTGTACTTGATACTTATTCCAACGTGAGCCAGAAATCTGTGCTACAGAGAGAGGGATGCTGAGACATGGAGACATTTCTTTTCTTTTACAGGGTGCTTTATATGGTTTCTTACCCTTTTGTGTTACAGCACACTTATTCCTGTGAGTTTTGTGCCAAATAGTATGACTAAGTCATTTCACTTTTACTGCAACTAATTCCTGTCTTGTCAGGTTTTGCTTCATACTTTTTTGTCTTTTTGAGTAAATGTATTTTCAGCCAAAGCAGGTCTGGTCTTTTTTCTTCCAGTTTAGGACTGACCTCTAAGGAAACTGTGCCCTGGATAGTTGTTCTTTCTCCTCTCCATACTTTGAAGACTTTTCTGCCTGAGGAGCTCATTTCTGAGATCTTTTGAAGCCAGAAACCAGGACACTGAATGGCTTAAAGATAAGAATTGAGCCTACTCCAACGTTCTGTAGGAGGCCAAAAGGAGAAAGCTGGAATACCTTGTTCCTTCTGGAGTTTCAAAAGGGCTGAAAGGCTTATGCCAGAAATGTTGGATTCCTGAATAAAACAAACTGAAGCTGGATTGTTGTTTACAAGGACAATGTTTCCAGTTAGTGGGAGCAGCACCATTAATATTGGCTTTAAGTGATACTGTTCTATGAGACCTTAATTCCTACAGTAAGGCCAACAGCTCCTTTTCTCAGGGTATCTGTGTTATTGAAACAAGACAAGTTATTGATGTGAAATGTCTTTTCTTCTATTCTTTGATACAGAATTCTTTTCTTGGATTCAACTTCTGTTAGGTAATCTTGCCCATGCTGTGAAATGTCTGGTTACTGAATGGTCTGTTCTAGCAAATCACACTGACTCCTGTGAACCTTGTAGAGTGAGCAATGTATTGCTTGATTAACAGTGTCAAAAGTTTTAGAGAGGTGTAGAAGTGTGAGAGCAGTATCTGCTAAAACTGGGTCTGCCTTGAGTCTGGCTTGAATCCAGGCTACAGTGAGTATGGTGTGCTGGGCTCAGCAGTGAGCCCTTCATTAGCTGTAGATCAGATCTTAAATGTCTTTGATTGCTATCTATGGTTTTGTTATATTCTATACCACTCCATAAAAGCTGTTTGGTTTAGCTATATGGAAGTTGCATTCTGAATTCCCAAGCTCCACAGTCCTGCAGGTCCCATACAACTTTACTCAGTTGCTTGACAGGGGGAGCTCTAGCAAGGCTGGGTTTTTTGTGTCCAAAAGTTCAGAGATGTGAAAGGAATGAGTGTTCTCTTTCAAAAACAAGAAGGAAACACTGGGATTTTTCTGAAGGAAGGAAGTTTCCAAAAAATGCTACTATTTAAATTTAGCATGTTACAACTTCTCTGCAATGCCCCATCTGCTCCTTTTTTTTCCCAAGTATACAAATGTGTGAGCAATGATTTTTTCTGAAGATTTCTTGCCACCTTAAAAGCAAACTCTAAACCCAAACTTACTGTCCATATAGACTGGAGATTGCTACAGTTCTCTCAGTGAACGAGGGTTTAAGACATTGCTTTGCATACACAACTCAAAAGTAGCATGTCCTAACATCAGACACCCATTCATTGCTAAGTAACTACCATGTGAATTTAGATCAATGGTTTAGATTTTGCAGTTGGAAGTGGGCACGAAAGAAAGTCATTGGACCAGAAACCTAGAGCCTCAAAAACCTGCAGTGCCCTTGTGATTCTTAAAGAGGGCGGGTCGGAATGTGAGAATTGTAGTGTGAGTGAAAATCATGGAGCAGGAGCATTAACTATGCTTTGCTTTTAGTACGGGTACGTGGTTGTGAGGGGGTGGACTTGAGGCTGCTGTGAGCAGTAGTTGAGTACTTAGTCTGCTGATTTTGATTTTGTAAGTGGATTTTTAAAAGCCTTTCTTTTAAAAGCCTTTTATTTTATTGCTGAAATGGTTTGCTCTGCTACTCTGCTTTTTGAAGTGGCTGAGCTGTACCTCAGAAGCTGTTTTGAAAGTGTTTCCTTCCCAGCCTTGTTTGTGGTGCTGTGAAGAGGTTGGAGCTGTCACTGTGAACTCAGGCAAACAAGATGCTGTTCAACTGCCAAAAAAATAAACTTGTACATAAATGCAAAGTGAAAGCAAAGTAAAGTTTTGTAAACAATTAAAGTTAGTCATGGCAAGTTATCTATAATTTATAGATACATGAAATGCCACCACAGCTAAATCTTATCCTGAATTCAGTTAAGACAGATGTTCCTTTATAACATTCAAATTTATTCATAAGGACTAGATGGGTAAGATTAGTGTGAAGGTACAGATTTTTGTTATGGTTTAATAATCATCAACTTCCTTTTAATATAATCTTTTCTATTTAAATCAGATGTAAACACTGAAACAGAGCATTTAGAACATAAATTTATTTACTTAAGAAACTAATTATTTTGGCAATATAGAGTAGGTATTTATTTAGCTGAAACTATTGAGAGCTTCCTCTGTAGGAGACAAATTGTTTTGCATGCTTCAGTAGAGCCCTGTATTATTTGTAGTGCAAGACGAATATCCACAAATGTAAAAAAGAGCAAGTTTTCTAACGCAAATTTTTACCTGGAGTTATTGAACACCTTCATAGTTTAAACAGCTAAACTGGACAAGTCCTGTGTTTTCATTCTACTTCCTCTGCTTGCCTTTTTTTTTTCCCCAGTGGAAGCATCAAGGGAAGAATTGAAGTAAAGCAATTGAGGATGATGATTTAGCTTTTTCTAGTGCAAAGTTGTGAAAATGTCATCTGATGTAATACAAATTTTGCTTTCCCTTTCTCCAGACACTTAGGAAAAAATTTAAGGAAAAGAGGAGAAATAACAGAGGCAGAATATTTTCTATCTTTTCCAAAGCTTCAGGAGGAGGAAGAAAGTCAATACCCAGGAATTACTTTAGATCTTGTATTTTCACTTCACAATCCCAAGTGCACATATAGTTGCTAGTGGACATTATTTCTCTAACCTGTTATTTGTGGTAGAGCTGCTTCTGAAAATCTTAAATGAATATACTGATGTGAAAACCTTATGTAAGAATCTGAGTTTGTCATTTACATTTTTAGTTAAAATGTAAAACTATTTGTACCTCTCTCTACATTGTATTAAGATGGAATTAAAATTCACTGTAAACAAAAGCATATCTGGTTTCTAAACCCTGTTGGAAGTAGCAGTTGTGCAGTGCTCATAAAGTCTCTGAATTAGTTCAATTGCTCCATTAAAGATTTTGAATATACAATTGCTTTCTATGTTCTATCTTAAACAGTTTCTTTTGAAAAAATAGGTTTTTATAAATACAGCCAAAAACCCCAAGATATCCCAAGAAGTGATGTGAGATCTTTTTGTCACCATCTTTGCAAACAAGAAAACATGAACTAGCCTTGTTCCTTTTCTGTGTTTACCTTCTGATTGAAGTCTCTCATAACAGGAAGGAGGTGTCCCATAACTGGGAACAGACCAAGATTGCACAGTGCCTGTACAGACTTGTGGAGTCCAACAACTGATTCAAAGATTCATAGAATGGTTCATGTTGGATGGGACCTTGAAGATCATCTAGTTCCACAATCCCCTCACTAGACCAGGTTGCTCAAGGCCCCATCCAATCTTGAACACTTGAACACTTTGAACACTTCCATAGAGGGGGGCATCCAACCTCCGTGGGTAACATGTTCCAGTGTCTCACTAGGCTCATCATGAAGAACTTCCTTCTGACTTGCAGTCTAAACTTCCCTTCTTCCAGCTTGAAACCATTACCCCTGGTCCTACCACTACAAGCTCTTGTAAACATCCCCTCCCCAGCTTTCCTGTAGCCCCCTTCAAGTTCTGGAAGGCTGCTATAAGATCTCCCCAGAGTCTCCTCTTCTCCAGGCTGAACAGTCCCATCTCTCTCAGACTGTCTCCATAGGAGAGGTGCTCCAGCCCTCCAATCATCCTCGTGGTCCTCCTCTGGACATGTTCCAATATCTTTCCTGTGGTGGAGGCTCCAGAACTGAATTCAGTAATCCAGATGGGGTCTCATGAGGGCAGAATAGGGAGGAAAGATCACCTCCCTCAACCTGCTGGTCATGCATCACTTGATGCAGCCCAGGATGCTGTTAGTTTTTTGGGTTGCAAGTAAACACTGCCAGCTCATGTTGAGTTGTTTGTCGACCAAGACCCCCAAGTCCTTCACCTTGCGGCCACTCTCAACCTGTTCCCCACTCAGCCTGTATTTGTGCCTGGGATTGCCTCGGCCTAGGTGCAGGACCTTGCATCTGGCCTGGTTGAATCTCATGAGGTTGGCACCTCTCAAACATGTCTAGGTCCCTCTGGATGGCATACCTTCCCTCCAGCATGTTCACCACATCACACAGCTTGGTGTCATGGGCAAACTTGCTGAGAGGGAACTCGATGCCACTATGCCTATCACCACAAAGATGTAAAACAGCACTGGTCCCAGTACTGACCCTTGAGGGACCCCACTCATCACCGCTCTCCATTTGGACTTGGAGCCGTTGACCACAACTCTCTGAGTGCCACCATCCAGCCAATTCNAAGAGTTGTGTATTGTCCCAAAATACAGAAAAAGGCCTTCAGGAAACCCTGCTCAACTGAATGTCAACATGTTCAGTCTTCTGCAGCTCTCTCAGCCCCACTAGCCTGCCCTTCCTCGGTGAGAGTCCGTCTCAAGCACTAACCAGCTGTGATTACTGGAGCTAACTCCCTGGTTTAGCATGCAGTTCAGGTCATAATTTCCCTCAGGACAGGGGGTGGGGAAGGGGTGGGGCTGTTTATCAGGCCCCGTGGACTTGTGAACGTTTAGGTTCTTCAGATGGTCTGGAAACTGATCTTCACTGAAAGTGGTTGGATCATCCTTCACCCTGTCTCTATCTTTGCCTACTGGGACTTGAGTGGAGTGGCTAGAGCCTTTCCCACTGAAGACTGAGACAAAGAAATCACTAAGCATCTCAGCCTTCTCCATATTGCTTGTGACCAGGTCTCCTTTTACTCTCTGGAAGTGTTCTGTGTCATCCCTAGCCTTCCTTTTGTTTCTGATGTATGCAAAAAAACCCTTCTTGTTTCTCTTTATCCCCCTGGCCAGATTTAATTATATTAAAACGACTGTCTGGGATGTGCCTCAAGAGCCTGATGCAGGCTGCATATGATACGTGTGAGTCTTCTGAGTGCAGTCTCCTGGAGAAGGGAAGAGGAGCTTTCTTTCAGCAGACAGATAATGTTTCCTTCTATATCCATCGTTTGAGGAGGAGTGTTGGGGAGGTGAGAATCTGGGCCCTTGTCAACTCACTGGAGGTTGTGTGAACCCTGTCGCTGTGGTCCAAAGCACTTCCTCCTGCCCTGACTACTCTGGGAGGGCTCACAGCCTATGACACAAGAGTGCTCAGGTGACCCTGGTCCATCTCTGTGCTATTTGTGTGTGGCATGCTGGGAGTCAGGCACAGAGGTTAGGAATAGCCCTGCAGGAGTTTGCTTGTCTTTGGCAGGTCTGATAAAGACCTGCCAAACCCACATTGATGATCCATCTGCCCTGCAGATCTTAGGGTATAAAGCATCTGCTTTTTCCTTTTTCCAAAGTGTTTCTGCTCCCCTTATCCCAGGCGATGGTGTAATGATTATACATGAGCGTATTGTCTACCACAGATACAAAAAAGAGGAGTTATGTTTTTGAAAATCTGATGATTTTAGCTGGTAATGGGCTTGAGTTTGTATGAAGGTGATGAAACACTAGGGAAGTACATGATGCATTATTTCTTTGTTTGTTTGCTTGTTGTGTTTTTTTTCCCTTAACTTTACTAGCTGAATCTAGAAAGACAGAGAAATTATGAGCCACTGACGAGTATATGCTGTGTGTATTCCAGATTTCAGATTTCAGATGAAACAGAAGAGGGTATGTTTTGCAATACAAGGTCAAACAGTCCCTGTGGTGTGTGGTGCAGGAGTGCTGTGATGGCACAAAGTGCAGGATCCTTTCAGTCTGTGCTTCAGGTATTGCAGACAAGACTATAGGGTTGATGGAAAATTTCTGACATCATGTTGAATCATCTAGCTTCCAGCTACTACACAGCTTTGTTTGTTTTTTTATTAAACTCCGCCCTACCCTCTCTTTGTAGTATTCCATACTTTAAAAAATGTAGTTACTTACTCGAAACCTTGGTTAAAAAAAGGATAAATACAATTTGAAAACTCAGTGAAGGTTAGATCATGTTTAATTCATTTTAAATGGTAGAACAAAGGAGAAATATCCCCCCTTTTTCTAATTTGGAGTTGCTCTGTGTCCCAGTGGTTTATACCTCATTACAGAAGCTACAATAATTTTACTTTCTTCCATGGGAAAAGAATTCTTTCTGAGTAACAGCAGTGTACCAGACCTATTAAAAGCAAGTGTAAAACTTTTTGTGAGGACAAGCTGCTTTTAAAACTAGCTGAAGTTTTGTCTGTTGCATTCCAGAGACAATTTATAAACTACTATCTCTTTATATGGACAGGTGTTGTTTGGAGGATCAACATCACATTAGAGGCAAAGAAATCCAGTACCTACATGGTGTGTGCAGTGTTGCCAGCAACTGTGTTGTGCTTGCCCAAGTTACAACATGCCCAGACTCACAGCTCTCCCTATTAGTGTTTAATAGGAAAAGCAGCATGACCAAGCACATTAGTGATACAGCATTGCTTAATTAGTTTGGTTTGGTAACTGCATTGTGGCTGCTAGCAAAGTTTTTGGTCCAAATACCTGGTTAATTACTGGTAATAAATCAGGACTGAGAAGCCACCCGATGGTTGAACCCAAGAAGCACTTGGCAGTTGTGGGATAGCAATGTTGTTTGACTATAGGTGTCTATGTAAGGAGCAACTGAGCAGTAAAACTCTTGCAAAACAAATGATGGACCTGTTTCTGCAGGCTTGTTATGTACTTGTGATCTGTCTTTTGTGTTAAAGTGTGCTAAAGGGATGCTGATTTAGCTCAAGTTTTTTGTACCCCTAGAGATTTAGTTTTGTTCTCCAGGATTAGTATTATTCCTCAACTTATTTGTGAATGCCACTCTGTGTCCCTTGATCTCCCAGACCCTGACAGTAATTGGGTGAAGCAGTGGTTTGGGCAAAGCCATTGAGGTGGGGAGAGCTGCTTCTCCAAGGTTTGTCTACAGCCATTGCAGGCTTTAGCTGTTCAGAGTGGTCTGTGAGCTAGCAAATTGTGTGCTGTTTTTCAAGGCAGCAAAGCAGCTGTTTTATCAGTGTAGTGTAGTAAAGTCTTTCAATACAGAACAGTTTTTCCACAGGGATGAATTTTTCCCAAGATGGTCACAGAAAAACACATCCACTGCAGTAATGACGGTTTGCTTGGTTTTCTGTTACTGCTTCTTTTAATGCTGTGAGCAGAGGTAGTGTTGGGCAGTTCATAAGGCCTAATTTAATTTTTTTGCTAGGCTGAGCCTGTTTCACTGCCCTGAATTCTCTCTCTTCTCAGTTACTGCTGCTCTGCCCTTTTTAGTATAATGACTTCCAAATGGTTTAAGATTTTTTTTTGTGTAGTGGCTGTTTGCTCCATTGTTTTCCATGAGATTGAATCAATGGCAGCATACTTACATTCAACCTTTTGACAACATGTGAAACTGCAGTATGACTGCTGATCAGGGAAGTTGTGACCCATTGATTTTGTGTCCTGAAGTGAGACTAGATTTGTGCCTGAATCTTTGAAGTTTGAATTACTCATGGTTTTATACTTGTTTAGGTGGTAGTCCACGGGCTCCATTGGCCAGTGGCAGTAATAAAATGTAAACAGGATCTCTCTAGGTAGGCAGAGCATGTGCACGGGCTCAGCACCACACAAAACTATCTGTGTTGTAAATGCAATGAATCCTTTGCAGAAATTCATAACATCAGCAAACCATTTGAAGGACTCATGAAATGAATATGGTCTGCAGTGCTATTTGAAGATTCAGGAATCTGTAGAATTGAATATGCCACATTCCAGTAAAACATGCTGAGATGCAGCAGCTGTATCCAACAAAGGCATTCATTTGAAAAATACAGAATCACAAATTCCAATAGTGATAGGAGATAATTTCTGGCAACAAATCAGACCACATCTGTTCTTAGCCCAAGAAGTGAGGGAAATATGGAATGGAAGCTATATAAGTCACAAGATTAAATTTCTAGACATAAATTTTTGATGTGTTCCCCTTTGGGACCACTACAGGAAGTGCTGTATCTCGCATTATCTTGCAAAGTAGACATGTTGTTGAGAATTTGTTGCATGCTTCAAACAACAGTGCAGACTGCTGGAGGTGGCTGCTGGAGGTATGGTTGATTGAGTATTCTGACTCCAGTTTACTAATTCTGCCTTTTATCCAGTTAAATGGGAGCTAACACCTTTACAAGGAGTGTTACCAACAGTTAAAAGTTACTACAACCCAGGAACTCCATACAATGTATAAAATGCAGGTGGTATGGTTTTCAGCTGGTATGAAAGTGAGGCCTGTCTTTATGTCCCTACCTGTGCTACAGCGGAAGGTCACAGGTGTCATCTGCTCCTACTAAAATTGGTGGCATCAATGCAGCCTGTTCCCATTATCTGATGTGTTCAGTGTGTGCCATGTGCAAATATTCAAATCAGAGCTAGGGCACTGTCCCCGTCGAGTATACCTTGGAGCTTATGAAATGCAACTGCCAGTTCTTACTAAATTGGTGATTGTGTAAGCTTTAATAATGGCTGTGAGTGCACAGCTACGATGTACATGTACACTGCCCTCTTGTATCAATTAGAAGATTCCCCACAAAAAATAGGCTTGTGTGTATGCAAGACCATTGTAAGAAAATCCTCATAAAACTGAAATGTATGATTTTGATGTAGTGATTTTGAAGTGGAAGCAGTGAAGTCACTGGAACCTCCTGCAATTTAAGAATTTAAGGTTCACAGCTCCATGACTCACCAAAGTCTAATTGGATGGAAAAACCCCAAATGTCTGTTTTTCCATACAGCCAAAAACATTCAACACACTAATCAGGAGTTGTAGGACTCCTCACCACCCAGAGGTCTTGACAGGCTCAGTGAAAGGGAAGGGATAACAAACAGAGAGAACTTGTTCTGGATTCAGTCAGATCTGCCCCATACATGAGATGTCAGATTTGGAGGGAGGTTTTTGTGTAGGAAAACCCTGCTCTGGCACTTTGCAAGGAAAGGCAGAGATTTACTCATTTGTCACTGTAGTCATCACCCTAAGTGCTAATTATTCCACTCTTCAGTAGCTAAAGTGTGCCTTTCCTCTCTATTTTAATGAATTTAGTAAATCATGTCCAGCATTAACCTTAATGGGAAGTTTCATCATTTATGCTGGTACTTGTGAGCCCAGTGAGCTCAGGGATGCCTGTTCTCTAATTATAACAACACAGTGCAACTTCCCTTGGCAGTACAAAAAGTGGTCCAGACAGTAGTGTTTTGGTTTTAAAACTCCTTGGCATGTACCACTTCACAGTTCTGACGTTGGATTCCTAGCCAAAGACTGTAGTAAGTTTTGTTTTCTCATAGTTTGATGTGTTGCTTTTGAGACTTGTTTTCCAGTAAGATGCCAGGTGCCTCCTGTGTGAGGCAAGTTCTAATGGCACTTCACTTCTAAGGCACTTGAGCACAGCACTAACAGCTGTAACAGCTCACAAGTCCTTATCTGCAGCTCATCTTCTGTTCTTTCTGTAACACTGTACTCTGCAGAACTTTAGATGTTGCTATATCCTTCGCAGCCACCATGAAAGGGCAACTTCTGTGTTTGTGTTTGCTGCCAAAACTTCTAACTGAAGAACTGATGTTGAGCTTCCTAAGTCATTTGCAATGCAGTACATTTATTTTGTCCACTTTGCTTGTCAACATTAGTCTTTAAGAGTGAATGTAAATACACGCATTAAATGTAAATACTGAACTTGATAAAGTTTCTGGCCTGTGTTGATGATATTAATATATTGGATGGGTGTGAAACCGTTGGAATTTGCAGATAGTAGAGTATGCATTTCACAAGAGAAGGCAGAAAGCAGTTTTCAAGGATGTGTTTACTTGGTCTTTACTCAGTATTAAACTGTTAGGGTTTTTTAATAGGGAGACAAGGCTCTGGCTGCATTGAGCTTGATGTAGTAATTATTGTATAGCTTTATGACCTGTATTATTCAGCAAGTCAGACAAGATGATACTAATGTTCTCTCTTAGTCATAAATTCTGTAAGATGCTTAGATACCACATGGTTCCAGCACTGCCAATGAATACAGATGTAATTAATTTTTAGACATTTCTTGTAATGATTCCAGTGATAGATGTCTGAATTTGTCCATAGAATATTAGAGAAAATACATTATTGCTACTTGTAAAATTTAATGACTGCAAGGCCTGAGGTTGTGGTTCTGATGTTGTGATTTTGTTCTACAAATGTACTTGTGAATCTGAACTGCATGCTAAACCAGGGAGTTAGCTCCCAGTAATCACAGCTGGTTAGTACTTGAGACGGACACTCATTGAGGAAGGGCAGACTAGTGGGGCTGAGAGAGCTGCAGAAGACTGAACATGTTGACATTCAGTTGAGCAGAGTTTCCTGAAGGCCTTTTTCTGTATTTTGGGACAATACACAACTCTTCTACTAACTGAGAATCTGTTTGTGCTGTTGTTCTGCAGCAGATTTTCACTTCCAGTGTAACCCAGTCTTTTTCTAAGGATGGAATTTTGACCTCATGACAAGTAAACATTAGGTCGTTTTTCTTCTTTAGTTGCAAGAAACTATGATTTTTATCTTCTGTTCAATTTGTTGTGTTGTCAAAAATATCTCTGGAGGTGCAAGAAATAAGACGTTATATGGTCAACTTATTATATGGTTTTATTTTGCTGTAGCATGCAGAGATATCATCAGGGCAACACCACTTCAGTTGCTTTTCAATTACTTTGATTTATCCTGTTAGTGCCAGCAAATTTTAAAAAAATAGCAAGGGGTTTGAAGAGAACACACCTGCATGTGGCCTGTGGATTCCTGCTGGGGACTGCTGTCGTATCTGAGAAATAAGTTGATGGTGGTTGCCTTTGCCCATGACTGGATACAACTGAACCTACAATTTAAACTAAATGGACTAAAAATATGAAGTTGAGAATGAATGTAAAAGTTGAGAGTGTATGTTGACACTGTTCTCTGTATGGATTTTTTCTCTTAAGAAAATGCCAGGAAACACAGCAATGTGACACTGATTCCAGATTAACTGATGGCCACAAGGTGAAGATGAATTGAATATTTCAATTTTTCAAAGCATGAAAAAAGATCTGCATATTCTGTGAAGGATATGAAGATCTTCTTTCTATGAAGAAAGAAGAAGGCTGGCAAGAATGCCAAGAGGACAGAATGGATTAACAAGGTGCTCCTGGACTTATTTTGATGCGAGAAGAAAGTCTATAGGCAGTGGAAGCAGAGACAGGCTGACTGGGAGGAGTATGGAGGATGTATCTGTGCAGACTGGGCCACAGATTAGAAAAGCAAGAGCAGAAGACAGACTTAAATCTGGCCAGGGGAATAAAGGGAAACAACGCCAGTAAGAAAAGGAAGGCTAAGGATGACACAGAACCTTTCCAGAGGGTAAAAGGAGACCTGGTCAGAAGCAATATGGAGAAGGCTGAGGTGCTTAATGACTGTCTCAGTCTTCAGTGGGAAAGGCTCTAGCCACTCCACTCAAGTCCCAGTAGGCAAAGATAGAGACAGGGTGAAGGATGATCCAACCGCTTTCAGTGAAGAACCTAAACATGCACAAGTCCATGTGGGTTGATAAAATCCCACCACGGGTCCTGAGGGAACTGATGAATGAAGTTGCCAAGCCACTAGCCATCATATTTGAGAGATCATGGCAGTCTGGTGACATTCCTGCTGACTGGAAAAGGGGAAACATCACCCCATCTTTAAAAAGGGAGAAATGAAGACCCTGGAAAATATAGGCCAGTTAGCCTCCCATCTGCCTGGCAAGATCATGGAGCAGATCCTCCTAAAGGCCCTGCTGAGGCATCTGGAAAATGAAGAGGTGATTGGTAACCAACAGGGTTTCATCAGAGGCAAATCCTGCCTAGCTTATTTAATGGCCTTTTATGATGGCATTACAGCCCAAGTGGACAAGGGAAGAGCAACCAACATCATCTACTTGGACTTGTGTAAAGCAGTTGACACTGTCCCGCACAACATCCTGGGCACCAAACTGGAGAAACATGGACTTGATGAACGGACCACTCGCTACATAAGGAATTGGCTGGATGGTGGCACTCAGAGAGTTGTGGTCAACGGCTCCAAGTCCAAATGGAGAGCGGTGATGAGTGGGGTCCCTCAAGGGTCAGTACTGGGATCAGTGCTGCTTTACATCTTTGTTGGTGATAGGCACAGTGACACTGACTGCCCCCTCAGCTGCTTTGTAGTACTTGAAGGGGTTACAGGAAAGCTGGGGAGGGGATGTTTGCAAGGGCTTGTAGTGGTAGGACCAGGGGTAATGGTTTCAAGCTGGAAGAAGGGAAGTTTAGACTGCAAGTCAGAAGGAAGTTCTTCATGATGAGCCTGGTGAGACACTGGAACGTGTTACCCACGGAGGTTGGATGCCCCCTCTATGGAAGTGTTCAAGGCCAAATTGGATGGGGCCTTGAGCAACCTTATCTGTTGGGGGATGTCCCTGCTCATGGCAGGGGGGTTGGAAGTAGATGATCTTTAAAGTCCCTTCCAACCTGAGCTATTCTATGAATCTATGAATCTGTCAGCTATTGGTGTTCCTTTAGCAAATAACACATCAGTCACATTTATGGTGGCCATAACAGAGTAACCGCAATTGAATTTATTAATTCAAGTAATATTTTAATAGTCCAATAATTTGAATTAATATTCTAGTTACAATCTAAAGTAATTAGCGTGTGGACATAAGTCCTACTTGGCTTCCTCAAACATGCACATAGAATATTTTATTTTTTTATTCATTAGCTGCAAATCAGATTCTTCTATTACACTCCTTCCCCTGGCCTCCAGTCCCAAAGGTTTCCATCTCCTGGTGAAGAAGCAGTAGAATTTCAGGCCATCAAGCTTCCCCTTTAATTTTAATGTGCTAACTTGGTTTTGTGTCAATGGGCACCTCCAACTATGTGCTCTTGCACATAGTTTTTTTAATACATTAACTCAAGTAACTTAAATATTCTCACTGCAAGCAGCTTCTCATGTAAAAAACATGTAAATCTGAGAGGAGCTATTCTGTAGGCTGCTGCTGATAACCCTCGAGGAAATCTTTAGTTAGTCAAAGAAGTAGTCTGTGTAAACTCAACAGTGTAAATGATGGAAGTGAGATTTTGACTAAAAGTGGCTGTGTGAGGATGCAGGTGGTGAGCAGCTGTATGCAGTGTGGAGCTGTGCTCTGTGATGGCTCACTGTACAGTACTGGTGTTTCATGGCAGAGCAACTTTGTGTTGCTGCTGAAATGGGCACTGGTGCATAGTCAGTATGACTTGGGAGCCATTAGGTTTCTGTGCTCTCTTGCCACCAAGAAGGACTCAAAATCTGCCCCTTTTATTGGAAACTTAAATACTGAAACATCAAGTAGCTGGAGAAGAGCAGTAAGTGTTACGCAGTTATGTTCTCTGCATTATGCAGGGTTTTTGTCACACCTTCCTCTTTGTCAGCAAAATGCTGTGTCCAGAGATGTGCTTGCCTTGGAATTTTGTAAAGGGAATGGTGGCTTGCGCATGAGAAGAAATTGTAAGCCTTGGAGAAAAACACTTCGTTTATCGTTAGTGCTGATACTTATCCTCACAGGCTGGATATTTGTAGCCGCACTTTTCTAAAAATCTTAAACCTAGCCTTCAAGTTAACTGAAGTGTGACTTCTTTTGCAACTTGTTCATCTTGCTGAAAGAGATTAAATAATATAAATCAGGGTTAGTGGAAGCATTGCCTTGAATTTTGGATGCTTTTCAGTGTGTTTTTTAGAAGGCTCTTTATGCATTTCTTTGTTCAGAATGCTTCTATAGGATGACTGACATACATCCTTGGGATGTGTATGTTACTCAGTAAATGCTGATAGCAGTGGGATACAATGGGTGTCAACCAGGTGCAAGAATTGTGTTCTAGATGCATTGTAATAGTCTTTGCATGAATTGTGGTACATATGCTATGTAAAACTTAGTGAGACTGATGGCAGCTGGAGATTTACATGGCAGCCATAATCTTCACAATCAACAACTGTCTCTTAAACTGATTTGGACAAGAGAATGTTCTGCAAATTGTGTTGTTTTCTTGAGAAAAACCTCTCTGTAATTTACAGCCTGCTCTATTTTGTTTTCTCTTGACTCCCCTGGGGCTAGCTGTGCTCTTTGTTCAGTACAGGTGTGCTGAAGGTGACACACAGTGTTGGCTGAGGAAGGCTACTCGATTGTTTCTCACAAATTTTGACAGGCAGCAAATTTTGCTGTGTTGGGTTGCCCATGCCACTGGCTCCTGGAACTTTAAAATTTTTAACTAAAGATCTGTTTTCAGTTTGGGTTGGTTTTGGGTTTTGCTTTTTTATTTGCTTAGCTGCTGACCTTAAAATAGATATGTGAGTAATAATGGAGATGAGATTGAAAGTAAACCATCTTAGAAAGACAAATACCACTGGAGCCTTAAAAATCTGTCTTAATCAAATTCTGTTTTCATTATCTATTTGAAGGATTTTCTATTACTGCAAAATAAACTGCAAAGGGCATTCATGGTCCTAGTAGTACAGATAAATGCCATAGTGCTATTTGAGAACTTAATTCATACTGCAGATTGGCAGGATCCAATCTTTCTGGCTGAAGTGGCTGCTCATTTTTCTTCTTGTGCCAGAGGGTACAGCTGTCTCATCACTTGCTGTGATGACAGTCCAAAGGTCTGACTGTAGGTCAGAATCTGGGGTTGTTGTCAGCCAAAATGACAGCAAGGTCTCACATCACAAATCCTGCTTGTTTTGAAACAGAAGCACATGAACAGAGCAAACACATTACAGACCAGAAATTCTTTACAGGTTTCTAAACTTGGGGTGTATTGTTGGTTCCTTGCTGGAGGGCTCTGCCTTTTTCAATTTTTAAGTTGATCAGGTTTTTGTTTTAAGAAAATTCTCCCTGTGTCATAGTACTTTACTAGTTCAGGTTAGAAAAACCCTGCTTGTGTAAGGTACTTCTTTCTTTATTTCACTTCTCATGAAGGACTGACTGCGGAACAACTGCACCAGGGACATGTATTTCCTAGTAGCAGCCCATGGAACTCCTGTTCTTGTGATCAAAAAAAAAAACCAACCCGGAGCTTGGCGTTTGCTACATGATCTGCGAAAAACTAATGAGGTTATGGAAGATATGGGATCACTCTAACCTGGAATGCCATCCCCCACCATGAATTGGAACATTGTAATTGCTGATTTAAAAGACTTTCTTTCAGAGTACCTTTGGATCCTGCTGATGCCCTTACATTTGCATTTTATGTACCCACTGTCAACAATGTGGCACCTTTAAGAAGATTTCAATGGATGGTATTGCCACAGAGGATGAAGAATAGTCCATTTATCTGTCAACAGTTTGTAGCTAGGACGTTATCAGAAATTAGACTAAAGTATCCTGATGTTTTTGTTATCATTATACGGATTATAATCTTTTTGCAGGAAAAGAGATGCAGCAATTCCTCCTGGTAGTTCGAGAGGCTTGTACTGCCATGGAAGAATCAGGCCTACAAGTCTTCTCAGAAAAGGTTCAGACTCATTCCCCCATGTAAATATTTAGTGTGGACAATATTAGCAGCCACCATAGAATCCAAACAAATCAAACTACAAATTGATGTAAAAATATTGCATGATTTACAGAAGCTTTTGGAAACTATTAATTGGAGCAGATCTTATTTGGGTATTACTAATGCAGATTTGGCCCCTTTGTTTGATCTCCATAAAGGAGATACAGCACTGACATCAGCTTGAACTATGAGTGAGGCTATACGAGCCTCTGAAAAAGTAAATAAGGCCCTCAGATATAAAAAGGCCTACAGGCTACTTGAAGGACATGCTGCATATTTATTTGTTTTTGTTACCTTGAGTCAAGGCTATGGCCTGATCGGACAATGGGTAACTTCACTTTTGGACCCTCTTGTGATCCTGAATGGATTTTCTTACCTTACCAACCCAAAAAGACTATATCTACACAAATTCAAATAATTGCTAATGTTATCATGAGAGGAAGAAAGAGGGTTTTACAAGTATCTGTGAAAGAACCTCAGTTCTTCTATATATGCTTCTATAACAACTGAATATCTTGAGTGATGACTAGCTAATAGCTTTGTGTTGCAGGTTGCCCTGGAAGGCTTTGCTGGACTCATTGATGTCCATTATCCTTCTCACAGTTAGGTGCAGCTATGTAATGATGTAGTGCTTGTTTCCTTCCTTCTTTGCAGCAAAATGCCTGTATCAAGCAGGGGTAACAGCGTTTACTGGTGGATCAGGAAAAACAAGAATAGCAGTTTTAACATGGCATGATGGTCAACAATGGCAGGACCACATTTTTTACTCCACAGGGTCACCCCAAATTGTAGAATTGTTTGCAGTAATCCAAGCATTTATGATATGGAAAGAGGTGCCTGTTAACCTCGTGATGGACTCACAATATATAGCTTAGGTAGTGCAAAGATTGGAGAAATAATGGCTTAAACATGTGGGCAAAGAGCAATTATTTTTACTGTTTAAACAGTTATGGTTTTTACTGATTTACCAGGAACACCCCTATGATGTATCCCATATTAGAAGCCATACATATTTACCAGGATTTTTAACAGAAGGTAATGTACAGGCTGACGAAATCACCCTACCTGTTGGTGTTGTTCAACTTCCCAGTATTATTTGACAAGCACAATTGTCTCATGATTTTTTTCATCAAAATGCTAAAGCTTTAAGTGAACAATTTGGCCTTTCCTGGACAGATGCAGAAGACATTATATGTTCATGTCCTGATTGTCAGCAATTTTTCTCTAATCCACATACTGGTGTTAATCCTAGAGGCCTACAGTCATTTCAATTATGGCAAATTTTAGATGGAAACTCCATCATCAGAGACAGATGATTCACCAATTTGAAAGAAATTGTAATGATAATGTGGAATTTTGGAATAAAAGACTCCATGTATTAGGAAGTATGCTTACCCCTATAGGCACAGCTCAAGATTAACAACCTTGAATAAATTAGGATTTTGGTTAGCAAAATAAACAAATGGAACTTTGCAAGCTATGAGTGGCCTTTTGTTAGATGTTGGTTCAATCTGGCATGCAACACTTCAAAATAAAGCAGCCATAGATTTTTTATTATTAGCCCAAGGACATGGATGTGAAGATTTTGAAGGAATGTGTTGTATGAATTTATCTGACCAGTCTGAATCAATTCATAAAAGTATTCAACAACTCAAAGAAGGAGTTAAAAAATTACAGGTAGATAACAGCTGGAATTGGTTAGACAACTTATTTAATGGATGGGTAATTTTGGCTGGGTTAGGTCTGTAATTAAAACAGATTTAGTGATATTAGTAGTAATTTTAATAATTTTGTTTGCTGTGTCTTGTCTTTTACAATGTGTGTAATGTATGATGCATAGAATGCTTGATCAAGTATTTTTGATTGAAAAACAATAAGGGGGAGGTAGGAAGAGAACATGTTCAGGCTTGATCTTGATGAGCCCAGGCTCTGTTCTTGAAGAAAGGTAATAAACAGGTATCATAGCCAATTAGTATTTAGACAAACATTATGATTTTGTGTCCAGTGATTAAAGGCTAGAATGTATGGACAGCCCTCTGATTTGTGTGTAAAAGGAGCTTGGTTTGCTTAATGAATTGTCTTCTCTGGATCAAGTTGTGGAGCCTGTCCATTACCACAAGTTTAGCACTTCTTGGTGGCTTGAGACTCCCATAGTTTGTTTCTGTCACAATTCCTTTTCAGTCCCTTTGGAAATGAAGGAAGGAGATCACAAACATGAAGGTAGTCTGGATGAAGGATAGGAGCCAAATCTCTTGTGGCAGATCTGCTTGCTTTCAAAGAAAAGGGTTTTTTCACGACAGTGATTACCTCGCTCCTTGTCATCCAGCTGTCACTAAAAATGTCCCTTTTTCTATGTACAGAGAGAAATTATTGGAAGCAAGTGCAGAGAGTGAGATGTACCTGCACAATTGTTCAGACACACTGGGTGTTTTTCTGCCTTGCTGTTTTCACGCTTGCTGAAGCTGGTAGGGTTGTTCCAAACCTGAGATGCTCTCTGAGGAGTTTTGGGAAGATACAGTTCTCCTTGTTAGCCAAGGGATCACTCATGGGTGGTGTCTTCAAAGTATGCCTGAAATCATTAACTAATAATTACTGAGTTTGAGGGTTTGTTAGGGTACATGGCCTGGAGTGAAATGTGCCCCATGAAATGTTGATCAGTCCAAGACATGCAGCTGCATTTCCTCAGTGATTTGTATTCTCTCATTAGTGACAACTCAGACCCACAGTATGAGTTTACTTCTTTGTGATTCTCTAGTAATGTAGAAGAAAATAAGTTTGATTATGCAAGTATGTTTTAGAAACATAAATTAACAATTCCAGATTGTTGCCAATTTCAGAATGTGTTTGAGGTATAATGCAGTAGAAATACAATTTAACATCCTACAATGACCCTGAACTGGTGTAAAACAGAGCCTGGGCTATTTCTTGTGTGCTGCTCTCATTAGCAAGCTCAGCCTGTTTCCCAAGCTGAAGATGTCTCTAACATCTGCTCAAGCAGTGAAACATGTTCAAATGTTGTTTGATGTGTAGAGCATGCACTTGAAATGCCACATTGGGATGGACGTAGTAGGAAAGTGCTTTAATTAGATGAGTGTGACTTGAAGCAGCTGGGTTTTTTGGAAAGCTCAGAATTGGGGTGAGGAAGCTGGGCAATGCTCTGGCCATGTGCTCTATGGTCCTTGGAGCACTTGTTTGTGGCTGGGTTATCCTCTGCTGAGGCAGAACAAAAGAGGTTCCAGGTTCTGCACTCTAAGCTGAGCTCTCCTGTTTTACAGTGATGTTTACATATGGGAATTAGTCCTGTAAAGGAAGAGGGATTACCTGACAAAGGAACAGTCATTGTATAGAGAAGATTTGGGATTTCTATGCTTGAATTGACCAAAGGCAGAAAACCTTTTTCTTTCATGCACTTATCTCCTTGAGCTGCAGCAGTTAAAATTGTGACTCTCAACTTGGGAAGGAAAGCAAAATGAAGTAAAAGGAAGTTGAAGTAGCCAACTCACCAATTCTAGATATATTTGTGAAGTCTCACAATTTACAGGGCTTGGTAAAAACCAATCATCCAAAATCTTGGAGAACTTTGCAGAAAATTCTTACATGCACAGATGTGGATGGGCTTTTCCTGCTTTAAAACAAAAAGGTTGCTTATTAAGATTTTATGAAAGCTGAATTAAAAACACTGATGTGACTGCTTTTAGTACAACTTCTTTCACCAGGAATGATTCTCAGTGCTTAATCAGGAAAAGTTACTTCTGCCTTTGCAGTTTCCCTTTTGTTTCTTCTCTGTGGGCTCCAGTAGGCTTTCTCAGATCCTGCACAAGTTGATGGATCCAGGGCTGGCAAATCAATCAGCATCACTCTTGGGTGGCTGATGGTACTGATGTGAATAGTCTCTGGCTGTGTCAGAGCAGTGTGCTGCAGCTGCTACCTGCTGGTCCATGGTTCCTTCATCCGAGCGAGGTGGGAACTGCAAATTCTGCAGCAGAAATTAAAGTCTGTCCACAAGTTAAACAGCATTCCCCCTGTCTAAATGGCAAAAAGTTTCAAGGAAAAAGACATTTTGCTGTGGCAAAAACAAAAAAGAAAAAAGCTTTTGAGAATTCTGTTAATGGGCAAGTTGTTCAAGGTATTACATGCTGGTTCTTTGCTTCCAAGTCAGGACATCTGTGCAGTGGGATACCATGTAATCTATCAGATTAACCCCATGTGACCTCAATGTCATCCTTTCAAAATTCACAGTTGTTGCAGTGAACATTACATGATCTGTTCGTTTTCCTGCATATAGCAGGAACCAAATGAGGATATCTGCAACTCGAGCTTCAGAAAATAGCCTGTGGTCAGTTATCATACTGGTCCCTAATACATACACAGAACAGCAATTCTCAACTCTCTTTGAAAACTATATTCAAACAACATTTCATATATGATGTGAGAGTGCTTTCTTTTAAGAAATGAAATAGTGAGCATGTAGAAACCCAAGTTGCATGAGAAAAGCAGCATGTGAAAGCAACTAAGAGGCTTGATAGTTTCTTACTAAAGAATTAATTCTGTTTGTCTGAAAGCAAAAGTGTACAGTTTTTTTCCTTACGGAGCATACAGTTGAACTAGTATGTTTTCTAATTTTGGCAAATAACAGTTTCTAGAAAAGCAGTTGTTTAGTTCATAGAATTGTGAATTTGATCAGTGCACATCTCTGTTAAACATACTCTGCATGTACATTCACAACTGTTCTTAAATATGGAACAAGAGGGAGCTGAAAAGCCATGGGCCTACACCATTCTAAAAATTACTTTGGTGCTTCCTGTGCCTGAATCTCATTGATTCACTACTGGTTTGGGATTTATTTCAAAGGTGTGACTTGGGAAGCAATTGCATGTTTCTTTTCCTTTTGTGTCTATTCTGCATTGGCCAATGAATAATTCCCTATGGTTTTTAAATTGGAGATGTAGGTTTTTCCCATCTCTGAGCTTAAACATTTTATTTGCATATGCAAATTATATTTTGCAAAAGGTAGTATGGATAATGCTAGGTTAAACAGTAAAATAGCTAATAGGTTGTCAAGTTGTAATTTTTCAGATATTATCCTAAACCAAATGGTTTTTGTCTGTTCAGATATGAGCACCTCAGGGTCTTAAACTGGTTTAACTGATCAGTGTTTCATCAGTTGTTCATGTTTACCTATTTTCCCCATGTACTTTCAGTAATTATTTGCTTTTTGAGGAGGCACTAAGCAAATCTGTGCTGTAGTAATACTAATTATTCATTGCTTAAAATGTAGTCTCAATAATCTTGGTGTAGCAAATGTCTTTTTGACCCTTTAAAACTTTTCTGTGGCTTTAAACCACATTTCAATTACAAAATAAGTTACTTTTCAGTTAAAAATAAATGAAATGCACATCCTGCCTTGAGAGTAAGGAGATAGGGAAGGGAAAGAAATGACCAAAGCAATAAAATCTGTTCCTCATTAAGAGCATTATCTGCCCTTATATAATCATGTTCAAGTCCAGACATCCCTTAATCAATGCAGTCTGGACAGATACTACAGCAGGTCTTCAGAAAGTGCTGATAACACTCCTCGTGTCAGTAGCCTGACTCAGGAACAGGCTTAAACTTGCATCCAGAAAGCAATGAAACCAGGAGGAGATAAGACAGCTCTGAACTGTGTCTCTGGTGACACAAGTAATATACTTTGTGTAGTAATTTTTTGATAGTTCTCTGTACATTTTCATCAGTAAAGGCAGAGGAGCCAGAATATAAAGTACTTGCTGCAAAGGCAAGAGCTGAATTTTTTTTTGAGGGACTTAACATTCAGTGGAGGCACCTTTAGGTATTTCTAATAAGTTTTGATTAGAAGCCAACACTTTCACCATTCCAGCAAAAGAGAAGATAATGCTCTTTTTTCTTCTTATTTTCTTTCCCCCTCAACGTTTAATATTTATTTAACATAGTTTTCTTGGAGACATAAACTTCTGGCCAATCAAACTGTTGTGTCTGGTCTGAAGTGTTGATCCCTGGCCCCATGAGTAAATCAAGCAAAGCAGTAATGGTGGGAGCTGCAAGGTAAGGAAGAGGGGTTGAGATTTGCTCTGAATTAGGTTTTTCTTAGTGCCTTTGGTCATTATGCAATATTCTTGTAGAAGGTAATCAAGACTGTTTGGGTACCTTCTATCAGTGTGCAGCTATTTAAAGAAACTGATGGAATTCTGTTGATAGTACTGAGTGATCAGGAGGCTGGGTTTTAGATGCTTATGTGTTCTAAAATGTTTAAATTAAAGAGCACATGAAGGGCCAAGAAATGTTGAGTGTTATAAACGGTGTTGTGACACCGAACTTTGGCATTGGCTGCTTTACTTAACATCCCCTATGTGACACAGGGAGGAAATGAAGGAGCTTGCTTGGTATTTAAGTAAATAACTGCCTCCCAGGAGATCTGGCAATGTTTGGGCTTAGGTGTTAGCTTGGTGGGTTTTTTAAGTCAGAAATTGGGCCAGTTGCACTCAAGGGAACAAGTAGGCTTCTGCAAGTGCAAGAAATCTCATTCATGTGCAACTCTGAGGGTAATGACCTGTAAGGGGAATCCTTGAAGGATAGGACAGCCTCCTGAGAGAGGTGGTGCTCAGGAAAGGATCTCATTAGCATGGCCCCAAAATTAAATAGTGTAGTTGGAAGAAGAACTAAAATGGCACAGAAATGGGGTTCAAATGGTACTCTCTTCAGTGCAGAGTACAGGTAGCCCAGCTGTTGGCTTGTGACTCCTTCCTGCCAGGCTCCCCTCTGCTCATGTCAGACACACTCTGAAAAGCCAAATGAAGCTGTTATTCCCAATTCTGGTGGTGGGTGTTTGGAGCTTTTAAAATTATGAATATTAAATTAAATTTGTTAATACAGGTGCTGTCTTGTGTGTCTGGCTGGCTTAACACTAATCCTGCAAATTTCTGTTCCTGTGGAGTAGGATGGGTGCCTTGATATGCATTTCTAAGCACAGTAGTGAGACTGGTCACATGCAAAAACCTTCATGGATCTGAACAGAGCTCAGAATGCATTGAGTCTGAAGTGCTGGTGAAGTGCAGGTACTTATGCTTGGTTTTCCAGGGCTCACTAAGGCAGAAAATACCTATAGAGCTGCTGTGACTTCAACTTGTCCCTTTCTTCTCTCTATCCCTTATGTTACATGTCTTCCTGTATCAGTAAGATTGATTGAAAGTCCATTGTTGTGTAGAGGATACTCCCAGGAGGCTCTTTGTGATCGCCATTACAGTTTGTATGTGCCCATGGAGCCTTCCAGAACAGTGACTTTTTGAAGCAGAATTCTTACTTAGACTAAGGATTGCCATTGTAGAGCTTGATCCTGTTGATCCATTTCTTCTGTGTCTGCCTGTGAATTTCAATAATTTATGTTCTGTCACTTCCTGGCTGCAAAAGGATGATAAAAGCTTTGTCCCAGAAGCCTTCACCACTGACTCTTATGAGTGTCTTCTAGAAAAAGTTGAGGCTTTTAGCCTCTTTGTTTCTGGGGGGAAAGATGTAGACTTGACCAAGTTTAAATGTTCTGTGTTGCTAGATCAGCAGAGGCAAAGAGGTTAAAGCAGGCTTTCCATTACTAGTATTTCCAACCAGTGCTTAACCAGAGGAAGGGAGATACGGCACTGTATGTTGTGAATTTACCGAAGTGCACAGGGGTATGTTTAATTAAGACTTGGTGATTACAAACACTGGCCTCAAGCACAAACAAAGCTGCAGCTGCTTGGGATGAGGCAGGTTTTGCAATCTCTGCTGTATAGACTACACTTCCCTGCCAGAAGGGAATGGAGGGGAGAAAACAAATCACTGTCAGAACATGACATGTATTTTGCAGACCTGGAGAGGAAAGCTGTTCATTTCTACAGCTTTCTTTTCAGTGCTTTGTGTCATCTTGGTCTGAAAAGGTGCTCACAGGAAATGGAAATGTAGCCAGTGAGCAGAGCTGTTGGGTTTTTGCTATTTTGACACAGCTCTGTATGTTCTGCTTTTGTAACTGCTTTTTCTTCTTGTATGTGAAGTTTTTTGGGAAACAGCCTACTCACTGGATGCATTCCAGAAAAGAACTGAATTGTAATTTAGCCCTCTCTAAGGCAGATTGGTGTGTGAGCACACAGCTGATAGCTTAAACTTGCAATGGATGTCAGGAGTTCGGGCTAAGAAGAAATAAATTGCAAGAGGTCAAGGATATCTCGTGGGAGAGGGAAAGCAGACTGACCAGAGGAATTTAAAATATCTAACCTAGTGCAAATATTTAAACCTGGGCAACATACGGAATGTGGTAAGAATTTGATAAGGAAAGTAGGACTAGTATCGCTAGTATACAGCAGTCACAGTAAATATTGAAGGTAAGCTGAAGGAAGGCTTGGGGTTGGATTCTTGGGTACTATGACTATAAACTGGGACTTCAATGCTTTTTTGCTATAAGACTGGTAACTCTCTTTGCCTCCCCATGCTTTTCCTTACCCATACTTATTTAATGAAAGGAAGAGTCATACTTTGCTTTACAAAGACAAGAAACCATACCAAAATTCATGGGTGTGTCTTCTAACTTCTGTTTTCAATTGGAGGTAGACCTTCAAAAGATTTTCATTAGGAAAGTTGCTTTATCACCTTTAAATATTCTTAAAAATTCAGAGATTAATGCCTCACGATCTTTCAATGTTGTCCTTTTTTTGACAGATTTCTGTGCATCAGTGCTCCAGAGATCAGCATTTGCTTAAGGCTTTGTAACAGAGATTGTGTTTGCTTTGAGAAAGTTACTTCTGCCTCTTTTCCCTCTGTGATGTGCGATAAAGGTTTTTTTTCTTCAGGGCAATGCCATCTTCAAACCTGGTGGGAGATGTTGAAGTATTCCAGGGACAGAAAAGGGAAAAGCTGATGGGTGATGCCACAAATTAGTGTTTTGGTTCCTGTTTCGCATGCACAGCCAACATGAGAAAGAAATTTAATAGTGGGGACTTCTAAAAAGCCTTGTTCAGCTATGATTTGCTTGAAATTGAATTTGGGTCCGTGTTGCTTGACATAACAGCAGCAGCAGAGTGGGGACTGCATGTGGACTCTTGAATGTGAAAGCCTCTGCAAAGGGCCAGCAAGGTCATAGGATTCAGAGCTACTTGGAGGGACAGAAATAACTACCCAGATCAAAACCTTAACTGCTCAAACCTCCACAGATTTCCTTTCTCTTATCTCCTCCCTGTTCCTTGGGATTTTGGTTAATGGTGTGTGTGGCATTGAAACCCATGGCAGAATTTTTTCATTGTTAATTGTCTTAGCATGATTTTTAATTAGTTTTTTTAAGCAATGACCTTTTTCCCCTATGCACATGCAAACAAGATTGCTTTTCTCTTGTCTTTTTGTGTTTGGCAAGGGAGAACAGTCAGCAAGCTTGAAGAAAGCTGCTCCTGAGGAGACTATAGTAACAGAAATAAGGAACATGGTTTTTTTTATCAAATGCCTGATCTTTTCTTAGCCCATAGCTGGAAATCAGAGAGGCAAGGTATGAAAACAAACAAGAAAGCCTTTACTTCCCTGCTGATTCCAGACTTGGACAGTCAGAGAAGGTGTTGGAAAAGAAACACATTAGGTGATGGATTACGTGGGAAGTGTAAAATGGATGCAAAGTATGCATTTGGGAGCAGGGAGGTGGTCCAAATTTTCAGAGTTTCTTAAAGCATTTGTTTGAAATAGTCTTTGATGAAGCACTTGGTAAATGCATTTAATGAACAAATCAGTATTTATTTCCACATGCTGCTACACCTTATAAAGCAACTAAGAAAACATCAGCAAATATGATGTTATTAGCTATATGAATATACCATATTTGTGCCTGAATATGAAAGCCTATATCACTTTAGTAGTACTGCTTTTAATTTTTACCTACATTACAAGAAATCAGATCATGCCTGTTATTATAATAAAACAATAAAACATGACTGGTAACTGTGCTTTCACAGTAAACCTCCCATAAACCAAAAAGAAATACATCCTTAGTGTGCTTTTATCATTCCTTATTAAAACTATAAATGGGGACTATAAATTTGTGTCTTATACAATACATGTAATAAAATACTGAATGGATCGTGAATGACAGGTTATAAAACTTGGCATTAGGTAATGCAATTTATATTTAAATGCATCTCACACAAATAAATGCTCTATAAATAGGAATCTATCTGCACTCAGAATACACACAACCACTCATTTAGGTGTAGCAGTTTGGATGATGAAATCATTATATAGTAATTTATTTGTGCAGAAACATGCATTTGCTGTATTCAGAGGGGAACTTCCCCAGCTGCCCTGAATACACTCTTAAATAGAGAAGGATTTTTATAGAAACCAGAGGTGCAGTGCATATTCCTAGCAGGATTTTGGTAACCTCAAAACAGGCTCAATAATTTAAAAAGTGCAAAACAGAGCAACTGCAGCAAGTTAAAACACTAATTGTGGGGAAAGGGACTGAAGGCCTGAGGTAGGCAAATGCGACAGGCTCACCTAAACCACCAGTTATTCATATTCCAACTCCTCAGTGCATTTTCCTTGTGCTAACAACTTAATAGCAGTTCAAAACTGGTACTGCCACTGTTAGCCATGATGTTTGCTTGTTATAGATAGCAAGTATAATTCAGTGATGGAGGAAGTATGAAACTTTAATGGAGAAATTAAAAAAAAGCCCTGACCTTCCAGAATGAATCAGAAGAATCAGAATAAGAACAAACAGTTTCACCGATCCTCACGAGGGCTGGAGATCTGTATGTGAAACTGCAGTCAGCCAAATGACCTGAAGGATGAGTTGGGATGAAAGTGGCCTTGTGATTCATTTCCAACATAGAATCATAGAATAGCTAAGGTGTAACGAGTCAGTACTTGGAAAAAAGGCTACTGAATCTATTCCAAATTGTTCCTCTCATAGTTTTAAAGTGAAGATAGCTTAGATATTTGGATGAGTTCAGAGCTGACCACTTCTTCTTGCGAGAGGGGTTAGTAGTCGTACCCCAAGACAAATCCCACAGCATGACCTAACAAGAAGAAATCATTTACCTGTCTTTCTGCCTTTGCATTCTGCCTGTCCATGCCAAACAACCATGGTACCCTACTCTCTCTTCTGCAAAGGGTGGAAACCATGGCTTGCAGATTGATGCTGATTTAGGCCAATATTGGGAAAACAAATAGGTTTCTCTATGGAACAGGGCTCTTGCATTGATTCTGCCAGTTTTTGCTGCTGTTAAAGTTACATAAGTCAGGAAGTAGCTTTCGGCTTGGGGTACAGAGAGGGCCACTAAACAATAGTTATAATTTCTCTGGTTTTGATGAGGTTTTCTCTGTATGTGCCCTGTTCTGCATGATGTGGTGTATGGAGAGCAGTTGTGTTGCAAAACTCTCCTAACCCTTAAAGCTTCTGTAATGTTTCAGGGTGGGCTGAACCTGCTCCTTGGGCAAGATTTAGTAGAGACTTTTTGGAAAAGGGACAGGAAGGTGTCAGGGAGAGAAGGCCTGAAGCTTGCACTAAGTAGAAAAAAGTTGAAGGGGATAATGACAGGGCTAGTACCAATATGTAAAGAGATGGCTTGTTTTTATTCTCACTGTTTATTTTCCACTCTTTCATTTCTGGTGTGAAGTAAAGAATCACCAAATGGTTGCTGTGGAGTCTGGGGTTGAGGTTATTTGTGTGTAACAGGACATCACTATTCGACAACATGCCCTCCGTGTCTCTGTGTCACAGCCTTACTTGCTGAGTTGACATTGCTAAGAAGGCATTTTTGCTTCTGTCCCTGTCTTGGGAGGGCCAGTTAGAGGAGATGCAAATCCTATGGACTGTGGCTCTAACTCTTCATTATGCAAAGCAGCAAAGCAATTATAGCCAGCAATACATCTAAACTGGTATTGACACTGCTATTGCAAAATTGGTGAAAGAAGTTGCAAAGGGTTCACATCCTCGTGTTTTAATGAGTTTACAAGAACTTCTCCCAAGCATCAGCAATGATTACATGTCTTTCTGAAAGTGTTCTTTCAAAAGTTTTGTGTAAATTTTCACTTTAGTGTATTTTAGAACACTTTTTCCTTGTTATAATTACTTCAATTTGGATACATTGAGGATTTATTTTCGAGATGAGGATCTTTCTTGAGCACAGAGACTAATTTTGAAGCTTTGATCATGTGGGTTACCTGATGTCTAAGGCAACTGTGGTAAAAGTTATGTCCGCTTCCATTACTGAGTAGAATCCTCTGAGTTTCTACACAAAAGATAGAGCTTATTTGGTACCTGTCTTGTGATATCACACAGACAACACCTCTTTGTTATATGTAATAATCCTTTACTTTTCACACCATCATTGTCAGGAGTATCATATGTCATTCAGTATCCAGCAATATGTAGGTTGAGGTGACCAGGCACATCGGTACCCTCATATTCAGATGGAAAATGACACTCCAGACCACCAGTAGTTTGATATACATATGTTAAAGTTTCAAATCCTACGGGACACATGGAGGGCTCAGTCTGTATTAATAGAAGGAGTTCAGCTAGTTTGACTTTTTTTGACATAAATTAACAATTCTAATTACTGTTAATTAGTTAAATTGACATTTAATGTTTCATGTTAATTTGTTAAATGTTAATTTGACTGGTTCAACTGTCACACTGCCTCCCTCTAAGGGCAGGGGTAACACTAGTTGTGAGAGTTCAGAGTAAAGGTAGATCTTGGTATCACCACGAGCAGCATTTCTGTAGCATTTCCACCTCTGGAGGAAGTTATAAGTGTGAAGATGCTCTTTAACTAGTGTAGCTATATATGTGTAGAAGAAAGATTGACACCTTTTCTATTTGTCTCTTCTCCAATAAGCTCTCTTCATATTCTCCCAAGTCTGTAAGGCTAATAGACTTATTTGTTAGAAGGTCTTACTGAATTGGCTGTTTTCCCTTTTCTTTCAGAGGAAGGAGTGCAACCACATAGGCCTTTATAGCAGCACCCTTCACAGGTCAAAAGGCACACAACGACAAGAATTGAATCAATCTGAGACAACTCATCTTAAGGCCAAAACCCAAAATTGTTAAAACAAAGTGAAAAGCAAGAAGATTTCCTTTCATTAATTCTGAATTTCCTCTGCTTGGAGCAGCTTCATTAAACTGAAAATTGTTCAAAACAGGCATCTCTGTAAAGAATGCCTAGAGCAAAATTAATTAGTTTTGCTAGGTTAGTAATGCGCTTTGCTTGGACCAAAATGGGAATAATTTTTCACAATAAAGCCATGCCATTTTTTATCAGAGTTGTCATTAATTGTAGGAAATAGGATCATGATGGAAAAATTTGTCAAGTCTAATTTATTCATACAGTGACCATTGAAAATGAGATGAAACATGAGATGGAACAGGATTTAACATTTGAACATCACCTGACTATCACTGATATCTGAATTGAGTCTGAGGAATTTCCAAACTGTTCTTTCATACTGTGAAGCATTAGTTGGATAAAATATGCTTGAGGGGATTCATAAAATGTTGAAAAAAATATGTTCTTGCTTGTTGTTCCTTTTGTTAATAAGATTCATGTGCTTTCTGAGTTGCAATAGAGTTTGGAGAGAGCTTTATTTTGTATAAACAACATTCTGTGTGATGATCAACTTCAAAATTAGCACAAGCTCATGAAACTCTAATCTCAATTCTGCAGCTGTTTCTTTGACCATTGAAAAGGCCAGTGTTGATACTTTTCAGTGGCCAAGGGAAAACACAACTGCCAAGTCAGATGAGTAAATCTTACTGATGTCTTTTTAATTTTTTTTAAAAACTTCTATTCTACAATTGGTACCCTTATAAAACTCTGGCTGCTACAGAATTGTCCATCATAGAAACCAGATTACAGGTGAGCTTGTGGGGACATTACCCCTGCCAGGTGTTTAAAACAGTTGACAGGTTTCAAACTGTTCTGGGAATTTTGCCTGGAAATTCCAAATAGAGCCATTTAATTATTGTCAGTGCTTGCTTCTGGTAGCATCCTTACCAGCTCCTTTTCTTTTAAATTAAGAATGAGGATATATAAATCATCTGATGTGTGATAACATCAATTTAGTCTCATCCCATGAGGATATTGTCAGATCTCTAAGGCTGACTACAGTTCAGCTTTATCCTGATATTCTGGTTCCTTCTGGCAATAGAGATGTTGCTGATGCGGTTTCAATAGGAACAGCATGGTTTGGTTTTCGTGGGGAGGGTTGGTTTTGTTTTTCTAAAGGACAACTTTTAAAAGATTTCTTCCCACAAGCCATTTTTTTGTTCCCCAAAGAATCCTTGCTGTGTCTTTCCTCCACTCCTCCTTACATGTAGATCCTGGCACTGAATATGGTCTTGCTTGACATTCTGCCAAACACATAGATCCAGGAATAATAGGGACAGTAAGAATCAGAAGTATTTATCACTTCGGACATTTTTATTCCTCCGAAGTATTTATCACTTTGGACATTTTTATTCCTTCAAGTCCCTCATTTCTTTTTTTTGTTCCTCACTCACTGCTAATCTCCTCCATGTTAACTGATATATTATTATTCTATGATGTTTTCCCCTCCTTCTTTCCTCTAGTGTAGAGAACATTTCTGCTGCAGTATCTTCTATGCTGCTGATCAGCTCACTATTTCTCCCTCAATATATTTTTAATATATTTAACTTCCTTTCATGATACCAAATCCATGGAAGGAATAGACACCACTTCCACAGCCCCTTTTATTATTGTACCTTCGAAATGATTCACCAAGCCCTATTGCAAGTATCACATTCCTCAACTTAAAACTCATGCTCTGCTTATAGGCTTAGTTACAACATCAGTCTGACAGGATCTTCTAATTCATGTGATGCCTGATGAGACTAAGCCAGGTCTGCAGAACCTGCACTGTGTGGGGAAAGTGTTTCTCCACAGAAGTGGAAGGATTCCCACCCATACTTCCCTGTGTACCTGTGTAATCACACACTTACTACTGTGATTACAGGTGGTGTGATAACAGGCAGTATGGAAATGCTCAGAGGGATTTTGCAGATCGCTGTTCCCTTTGCTTCCTCCAGCTTGCCAGAACTGCCTGTGTGAAATCAAACGTTTGTTTTTGCATGATAGGATATGGATCACAGGATTTTATGTTCTGCATTAAAGAGAACATGTTGGGCCTATCATCTGGGCTTAGGGTAAAGTGAATTTCAGTTGGTGTTGTGCCAGCAGCACCGTGACTTGTGCTGCAGCAGATCTTATGTAAAGCAGCCCACTACAGGCTGTGACACCTCTGCTCCTTTTCTGTCCCTCTAGGTTCCTTTCTTGTCTCCAGATTGATTTACTCAGGTAATGGATTTGAAGGTGTATTTTGAGTCCACAGATGATGAAAGGAAATAGGGGACACTGTTGGGGTGCTTCTCTGGTCTTGTCCCACTGGCTGTTTTTTGCAAAGTGATTATAACTGATGCTGATTCAAGGCACTTGGCACAGGATTTGGAAATAGGATGTCTGCTTGGCAAATGACCTTTCTTGGAAATCTTGTCGCAAAGCAACAAAAACAGTAACTGAGACAAACCTATTTACTTGGCACAATCTGCCCTCACGAGAATTTCTTTAATATGTTCTCTTCAGTGAATGTTTTTTTGTTTGTTTTATAGTATTTTATCTTTGAATGGCATTGGATTTTTGTTGTTTGGGTTTTTGTTTGTCTTTTTAAGAAGTGTATTGTGTTTCAAACTCTTGATAGAGGTTAATCTTGGAGACAGGTTTCAAATCTAGTTGACCTGTGAATCGGGGAGGTGATAGAAATGACAAAGGAATTAAAGGTCTTGAAAAATAAAGTATACACTAAAAGAAAATAGTTTGAAAGTAACAGTTATGTTAACTCAGAGAACTGGCTGGGAAACCTATTGGAGACTGTGATGACTTCTATTATTTGGGCAAGAAACACAGGACAAACCATATGTAACCATATTAGACTTTCCTGGATTCCTGCAATAACGAAGGTGAATGAATTGCTTATGACTCATTACTCATCAGGGACCAGGGCATGGAAAAATCACAGTTAGTGAAGGGTTTGTTTAAAATTTAGTATGTTTGGTTTGATTGACAACCTTCAGAAATGGATACTAAAAAGACAAATGGACTTACTCTTCAGCAGTGTTACATGGATAATTCCAACTTATTCCTAATAAAGGGTAATGCATGTGTAGCATAGGAAGTGTGTGTTCCACATAGCAAACAAGAACAGCACTGACACAACACTTACTGTAATTAACTAGCCAAGATCTGTGTTTGAAAGAGGAGCAGTGAAAAGATCCACAAACAACTGTAAATACAGATTTGCATTCACAGTGGGATCTGAGTAACATTATTTGACAAGTGGTGAGATTCCAGTTGTTCCTACTGGGAAAAGTCATGTATATAAACTTACAGAAAAATTTCCTATCTATGAATAGGAGATTCATGGGGTCCAAGGATTGGTACTGGGACCAGTCCTATTCAATCTATTCATTAATGACTTGGATGAGGAACTAGGGTGCACTGTCAGCAAGTTTGCTGGTGACACGAAGATGTGTGGTGCTAACACTCCAGCAGACTGTGCTGCCATTCAGTGAAACCTGGACAGGCTAGAGAGCTGGGAAGAGAGAAATTTAATGAAGTACAACAAGGATAAGTGTAGAGTTTTGTATCTAGGCAAGAACAATCCCAGGTACCAGTATAGGTTGGGAACTGTCTTGTTGGAGAGTAGTGTAAGAGAAAGGGACCTGGGGGTCCTAGTGGACAGCAGGATGACTATGAGCTAGCACTGTGCTCTTGTGGCCAAGAGGGCCANAACAAAGATGATGAAGGAAATAGAACACCTCCCTTACGAGGAAAGGCTGAGGGAGCTGGGTCTCTTTAGCTTGGAGAAGAGGAGGCTGAGGGGTGACCTCATTAATGTCTATAAATATGTGAGGGGTGGATGTCAGGAAGATGGAGTTAGGCTCTTCTCAAGGTCATCTGGTGATAGGACAAGTGATACAAATATCAGCAGGAACTTCTTCACGGTGAGGGTAACGGAGCATTGGAACAGGTTGCACAGGGAGTTCTGGAGTCTCCTTCTCTGGAGAAGTTCAAGACCCACCTGGATGTGTTCCTGTGTGAGTTGGTCTATGTGATCCTGCTGTGGCAGGAGGATTCTACTAGATGATCTTTCGAGGTCTCTTCCAATCCCTAATGATTCTATTATTCTATGATTCCAAATTTCTGGTCTGACTAGACCACTGGCACTTACTAGAGCCAGGGAGTATCATTCATATGACATCCACTGTTCACAAGTTTGATTTAGACCCCTCAAAGTGTTGATGAAACTGAGTGGCAGCTTAAAGTGTGTTCAGGAGCCTGGAGAAGGGGTGGTGGTGATGACAGAATAATATAAAAACATGTGTGAATACAGGAGACAGGCTGTTTTGACAGCATCCAGAAAAGTGCATTTGTGTATCTGCCAGTGCATGGCTGAACACAAGAAGATAAAAATATATTGGGTTTCCTGTTTCCAAATTTAAATATGTCTGAGTTATAGCTAACATTGACAGGTGTTGTTTTAAGCTTTTGATATCTTACTGTATGCTGCTGGTCAGGTGTCATCTTAGATGCTCAGCAGAAAAGCTCAGCTTTTCTTAGGAAGAAACATTGGAAAGAATACAGAAACAGCCCTAGCAGGTGACATTTGCTCTTTGTTCTAGACATCTGTCTAATGAAAGTTCCTCTGCTCTGGGTTTTCATTATGTTTCTCTCTGCAGAAATGTCTCTGTGTAGCAGCACACACTGGACTAGCAAATTGTTTTCCTTACAGTACTGAGAAAACACACCAGGTACTGTCAAATCATCATAAACTGATTAGCTTGGGCTTTCACTCTATTTAGGCATAAATTGACTCCTTTACATTATTATTTTGCATAGATTGTTGTTGTGGTCGAAGTTTCATGGAAAATTACTGTTTACACTATTGTTTGTCATAGAACAGATAAGAAAAACAAAATGCAGACCAACATTCATGCGCTGCTTAGCATTCCTTTGTAAGGCGACTTCTCTGTCATCTCTGAGGAGATATGGATAGCAATGTCATTTTGCTGTGTGTGTTGCTGGTGGTTAAAGTCAGGAATCAAATATTCAGTAAGGCTTTAAATGCAGTAGTTAGTGATTTAAACATTTCTGGGAAACAGTATGATAATTAATGACAGTTATTAATGATAGGGCTCCATGCTTGTTTTTGAAAGCTCTATGCAGCTCAGGTCTCTAGATGACAAACTTCAGGGGAAAGCAACATCAGTTGCCCTTCTTGATGACTTTCTGGCATGTCTTCCAGTCCTCAGGGTGTGTATGCAGCTTTTGGGGAAAGGAGAATGCAGGGTCAGTGAGCAAAAGGGTTACCCTGCAAGGAGAGTTACATACTGGGAGAAAGTCAGAAGTAATGTGTATCTATTAAAAGGCTGTTCCAATGGCTGTTCAGCACTTGGAAGCTGTCTCGGTTTAGGAAGACAGGTACTAAATTCTTTCAATTTAAAGGCCTTCAGGCAAAGGATTTGGGAAAAGGAACAACAATTCTTTATTAAGAACACTAAGGAAAAACCCAACAGTACACCCAAACAACCAGCCAAAAGAAAAAGTGTCCTAGGGATCCCGACAGAGCAAAATAAAACCTGTCCCAGTTCGGTGGCAAGCGGCAGGTAGAAGCAAAACGGCAGGAGATGGCAAGGAGAGAGCAAGTGCAAGTTGCAAAAGCAGCTCTGTTCGGTGCGGAGAAACTCCGGGGGAG
>VZRI01013086.1:52476-85979 GCA_013397515.1 Upupa epops
CTGCTGTGCTCTGGGGTGTCCAATAGAATGATATAATATTGTCCAAGACCTGGAATCTATGTAGCTTATTCTGAAAGCACCATTAATGGTAATGATTTTACTTAAGCTGTCAATGTGGGTACTGATCTTGATCTGCACTCCTTGTTTTCAAAAGTGGGAGTCACCTTAAACCAGTATGCAAGTGCCTGCAGCTTCTTATTTGTAACTTAGAAATATTCTGAAATTAAGTTTACCTAACATTTATTGTATGGGTTTGGAGGAGCTCAGGCTTTAAAGGTGAAGAGAAAGTTTAATGCTTTATTGTGATGTACAGTGGTTTAGATCAGGACCATCAGGTGACTTGGACAAAACTATCTTAAGTAAATATTCTTATTTTCTTCAGTTGATTCTTCATGTGCAGGTGAATAAAATAATCAGGTCATAACTGAGAGCATTTTTTTTTCTGATCCAGCAGAGCACTTTGACTATCCCTCTTGAGCATCCCTTTGAAGCTAAAGGAGCCTTATCTCCCTAGAACTGACCACAGATGTAGTTCGTATCCACCACAGCTGGAGTCCTAGGATGGTGGAAGACCTTAGGCTGAAAGACAAAATCCTTGCTTCAGCTGTTGTAGAGCCAACAATGCCCTAGAGATGATTCAGTCTTTTGGAAAGCCAGGCAATGTTTAATCTGAGATTTCCTCAGAAGTTACCTGAGAGTGTCCCTTTAATCTACATCAATGGCTTCAGAGCCGTGTTATGAAATGCTGCCTGGGAATGTGCCCTGCGGGATGAAATGGATGCTGCTGCTTGGGAAAGGAGCCACATTTGTTTAAATGTTTGAGAAGAAAAAACACTTAAGAGTCTCTCATATGTTTGAAATATCATTAAATAATTTGAGTTGCAAAACTAGAAAAAGAAAACAAGAGGAGTTTTACCTTCAGCTAGGTAATTTGCTGAAAATGTGGTGATGTTTGAGAGGAAGAGATCTGTAGGAAATGCAGACTTCCTGTCATGTTACACATTTCAACTTAGCTCTTAGGAGCAACAGGCATAGCAGGAATGCATTTGTAATCCTTCTGATGGGATGTGGATTCTTCAGCAGTGCTGATGATACCATCTTCAACTTGCTGAAAAGGGAAGCCTCAAATAAATTCCATATTTTCTTTTTTTTAATTTTTTCTTAATTATGTTATCTTTTTAAAAAATACTGTATTCAAAGAAAGATTGTAAGAAATCCTCTCTTGCTGAATATTAAAGAGGTTAATAATGGTGCCAAAGTCCTACTGAAGGATTCATTTTTCTCAGCATTGCTGCTTGATGATGACTGCATTAGATCTAATTCATGACACATCTCTGTTTGCATCTGTGCCAGACCCATGCTGGGACACTTCTGTGTCTGCGTGGTACACTACATTTCTTTTAAGAAGTTTTCTGTTTTCCTTACCAGATATTTGTTTTCAGATCACAAAGTGATCATATTAGGTGAACTAATGCATGAAACTGCATTCAAAAAGAAAGGTAAACAGGAGCAGGAGAACAGACAAGTCCTGCTGTGGAGATGTGGCTACATCCCAGAAGATGCTGTCCTTCACTGAAGTGCAATGCAAATACTAAAAATGCAAACTGTGTTAAGGGTCATGGGTTAACAAATCAGCATAAAGAAAGGTGAGGCCAAACTTCCTTGTGCTCTAGATGTCATTTTCTTGGAACACAACAAATTTTGCTGCGTAAAACCACATGAAAACTAAGAAATTCTCAGTTTGGTATATTAATCATAAAATCATGGAGGTCAGAAAAGACCTTTGAGATCACAGAATCCAACTATTATGCCAACTATCCCAAGCCTACCATGTCCCTAAGCTCCAAATCTACATTACTTCTAAAAACCTTCAGGGGTGGTGATTCAGTCCACTCTGTGGGGACCCTGTTTCAAGGCCTGATGACCCTTTCCGTGAAGAAGTTTCAGTGTTACATACTTGTAATGGTTTAGAGAGAGTCTAAATCAATTTGGGTTGGTGCCAGCAATTCAAGCACAGCAATCAGCTCTCATTGACAGTTCAACAGGCAATGGCACAACTTTGCTAAAAACCCTATAATTTATTGAACCCATCACCAATAAGAAAAGGAAAAAAATCCCCAAATAAGTAAAATAATCTAAAAGGTAAAACAGAAATTGTATCACAAAGCCTTTACACACACTCTGAGAGAAATGTGAGGCAGCTAGTGTATCAAGTTTTTGGCCTTCGATGAGAGCTCTGGGGAAAGGAGTGTACACCAGCACTCATAACCACAAATCCACCACACAAACACACACACACACACACTCGCACCCTGCTTTCCAGAAAAGAAGAGAAAGGGAGAAGGGTGTGTGGCAGGAATACAGCAAAAAATATACATTTCATGCTTGTAGAAAAGTTCCTTTTCCAGTCCACATGCAGATGGCAGCATTTCCTGATGTCTCAGGCGTACTTCTAGCTCACTTGACTTGGGGCTCTTCTTTGAGGTGATAATGTAGTGGATACAACAGAATCCCAGACTCTCTGCTTGCCAAAAGCTTAGGAGATAAGTACTTGCAGTATCTCTATCTCTTTCTCAGTAGATGCTTATCTCAGTCTCTCAGTGGCAGAGTATACAGAATCTTTGCCAGTACAGTGGAGACAAAGCCAACACTGCGCTGGTCAGATGGTGCAAGCCTATTGTGGTGAATGGGCCCCTTCAGGCCAACTCCAAGGGCCTTCTACAGGGCCTCTGCAGAGCCTTGTCCTCTTTTTCTTCTCCTCTATGGTTTGCACCAAGGGAGGTAGAGGATTAAGAGCTCACCTCTGTCTGGCATCTTCAAAGGCGATCAAGGTGTAAAAGCAGGTATGGAGAAGTTGCCTTCTCTTTGGCCTGCTGCCAGGAAATGGGACAAGCTGGTGCTGGCTTTGTGCATTTTGAGCTCTCAGAGAAAGTGGGGAGTACTGCAGTTTTGGCCCGACTGAAGGTGTGGACAATGACTTGTCTCTTTGGCTTGCTGCCAGGAGCTGGCTTGCTGCCAGGAGCTTTGGCCACAGTCCAAAAAAGTCCGCTCTCACTGCAATCAAGCTCCTATGCAAAGGAGGGCCATGGCTGCCCCCGCAGCTAAGCTGCAGCCAGGCATAGACTCTTTCTCTGTTCTACCTTTCAGCTGCAGGGGGCTGAGAGCCATTGCTCATCCCCTTCACCCCTGAGGGATGGGAGGAGCTCTCTTCCAGAGGAGCTCTTTGCCTCTCAAGATGTATCAAAGGAGAAGAAAGAAAGGGAAGAATAAGACAAAGTTGGCAAAGATCAAGAAGCAGGATGTACTGTCTCTTTTATAGACTCTGTCCACCAATCACCTGTAGAGTCCACACACTGACACAGGAGGTCTGCTAGGAAAGCTACCTCCAGCTTCAAAATAAAATGCTTTTCCAGCATAAAAGCACTACAATTAACACTTGAAAATTTGATGATTTTCAAATGATAACAATACTGGTCTGAATGCAGTGTGCTTTTTGTTACATTATGGGGAAATAATGCTCTAGGGTTTTGTCAAGAGAGCCACAATATGAATTTAAGACAGTACCAGGTTATCCCTTCATGACAATGACTCTTGGATCAGTTAGTCCTGAGTTCTTCTAAATTGGTGTATAAAGATACATGTTTATTATATGATACAGTTTCTCATTGTACTTTACCCTATCTTACCCTTTTAAAGGAGCCAGAAATATTATCTTCTAATAACAGGTCTGACTCAAGGGAACAGAATACTGAAAAAAAGCTCATCCTTTTTTTGCAGTTTTGGCATTGGCCTCTTCTTAGCAGACAAATAAAACTGTCAATATTTGATGCCCTTATGTTTCTACAGATAATTACATTTTACATCTTGTATTTACGTAATCCTGGAGTCCTCGTTATAGTTGAGTAACTTTTTCTTGCATTTGTCCAAGTCCAACCAGGTGGACAGAGCTGTGCTTTCCTCCTTTACCTTCTTAATTTAATTTCTCTCTTTATTTTTCCCACCAGTTTTCCACTAGTTTTTCTTGGCTACAGAGGACTGTGATGAGCTTTTAGTGAAAGACCTGAAACTAGGGGCAGCATTTAATCAAAACGTTTGTATATTGAACCTAATTTCTTTGATATGATTAATTTCTTTATACCTAATACAGGAGTTTAAATGACGGGGCTTAATAGTAAAAGCAAATGCTCACAGGGAGAGTCCTGCAGGTTCCCATAGGTCTTGTCTTGGGTTAACAGTATTTCATTAATTTAATTTGAGAGTCTATGTGACAGCATAATTGCAATATAATAAGACTTATCTAGGTGGCATAACATTATCTGCCTGCAAAGTCTCAAAGACAAGGTCACAGAGAGTACAAGTAGTCATAAAAAGGATGTTTCTAGAGCGACATGTTCTGTCTACAGAAAAATGAGATATTTTCATGTTTGAAAGTACTTCTAGCAGCCACAAAGCAGTTCACCAACATGATTTCTCTGAAGTGCTTTAAAAACTATGGGTGTTAATTTAGAGTTCATTTTTGTTTATGCAGGGCTATATTAAATATCATTTCTGTGGATATGAAGCTGGGAGTTAAGACAGTGGTAAATGGTTCTTCAATCACCTGCTGAAGTTGGTAGGGCAGCTGTAAGTTCACTGTTACGGTAAAATGAAGCTGAATGCTCTGATCCTTTTTATGGAATCAGTGTGCAGAACTGCTTATGCAGGTGCATGTAGATAATAATGTACCTCATGTAGGATTTGAATTTTCTGGATTGTTCCCCAAAATAATTGTATGGACTTTAGTTCCATTAGTAATAGTTCTTCACAGCTGCTTCATGTAGGGTCACCCTGGCAATCCCTCTATTAATAGGACTCCCAATCAAAGGAGCAGGGTGTTATACAAGACCATTATACATGAAGAAAAAAAACACCCTTAGGAGTTAGTGATCATTGAATTAATATGTCAAGACGGCCAGAAAAACCGTGTGTATATTTGACAAATATTTAATTCCTATTCAAAATAGTGTAGTGTGATGAGTCTTGTGACTGAAGCAAACCTGGAAGCCACATTGACATAATCTTGAAGAGGTCACTTAGACCAGAGCCTCCCATGTGAATGCACTGGAACCAGCTTTGGTGCACCCAGGCTCCACAGAGGACCTGAGCAGCTATGGCAGGTGATGATGTGAGTCACTGGGCTTAATGTCATGTGACATTGTGACTTTGGTATCCAAGCATAAAGTCTGCCCTAAGCCATCTACTGTATCCTTTTTCTTACCAGTTAAATGAGAGCCTGGCTTACTGCCCATGCTGAGGGGTTAATCAGCTCTGAATTTTTACCATGTCCCTGCAGACCTCCACGCCCTTTCTATGTGTTGTTTGATCTCCTGCCTTCCTGCAGGGGACAATATATTCAGATTGCCTTGCAGATATGCCTGTGTTTATATGTCTCTGTGCTTATGCATATACATTTGTTACACAGTTTATTATGGGTGGTAGCTGGATGACAGACTTTGAGTTCAAGTTTTAGACAACTTCTGAGGAAGTGGGTTTTGAAGTCAACTCTTTTCTGGGATCCTGAAGAGTTAGCTACCCAAGAAGGTGGGCAAACAACATTTTAGGAAGTGAAGAGTGGTTAAGAAAACAGAACACCGGAGAGGTGATCAATCATTAGTTGTTTTGGGATATTCTGCAGCAACTACAGAATATTCTGCAGGATTGCAGAACGGCATGAGAAAGGCTATCAAGCACCAATGATAATAAAGACTTGTGTGAGTGATAACAGTTTTGTCCAATAGGAGACAGAGGTTCTTTTTGCTTTTGCTTGCTTGATGCATACTACCCTGTGTTGTGTGTGTTTTGTCTGCCACAACTGAAGCAGCCAACATTTAGTGCCCTGTGTGAGGAACCTGTATAAGGAACCTATCTGAGGATGCATGTGAAAAACTGTGACCATGGTGATAGAGTAGTGGTGACAGAGCCCAGTGCAGCACAGAGCATTGAGGGAGAGAGCTGCCAGGTCAACCATGTATAAGTAGACACTGGAACAAGGTGAGTTGCTGGGGACAAAAATGGATGCGCAAATATCAGCTGAAGAGAAATCTATCTTAACCCTTCTAATGTATTTGTTGAAGAAAAGGGTAGTTAAGTACCAGGAATGTGCCCTACAAACATTACTTAATTGGTTTAAAAGGAAAAATCTTGGTGCAAATGCACAAGCAGCCTTTGAAGTGGTTACTTGGCATGAGGCTGGGAAGGTGCTTATTGATACTTCTCCAAAGAGGGACGTTATAACAACTGCATCTTTAACTACCTGGCACCTTGTGCTAGAGACATTAAAGCAATTAAAAGCAAACAGAGAAGAGAAAGCAGCATCTGAAAAGGGCCATTGCCCCAGCAGCTACCGCAAAAGAGCATGTGTAGTGTAACCTGAATTTAGTGCTGAGGAGTCAGCTCATTGTTTTAGTTAGATTGTTGGTTAAGTGCTGCAAGACGTTGCATACTTGTTAAGGGACATACCTCAGGCTAGCATGGGAGATAAGTAACTTGTGATCGATAACGATGTCTATGCCCTGAGGCAAAGAACAGCTTGTGGCCACGAGATAACTATCTGACCATTATGTGGACGATGCCTGCCCGCATTCTCCACCTTAGCAGCACATTTAAATGTTTGCAAAAATGTTTAACCAATCAGTACAATACGTGTATGCCTTAACTATATAAATATGTGGTGATTCTGTAATAAACTAGACAACTTGCTTGCATCAAGCTGTGTCTCCGTCTCTCAATCGCGGCAAGCATGGACAAGAGGATGATAAGGAAAAGAAGGTAGAGTTTGCTACTGGAGGTAAAATAGAGCTGCAGGACCTAGCCGAGAGAGTTTCTCTGACTCCGGATACTCCACTTCCCTTGCCCCACAATACCTGCCCCTGAATTTCATGACGTCTGATGTTGCCCCAAGATGACAATTCTGGGAATGAGCCTATGCCCAATGTGTCCTCTTCTATGCCTCCTGTCCCTCCACTGAAGTCATCAGACAGTCCTAGGAGGGCAGAAAATCCTCCTGCTCCTTCATCCAGGGGATTCATTCTTGGGCTGCCAGCTAGTTCTCCTAGGGTGGACCATGCAGATGGAAAGGATGAGGGAATGGATAGCGGAGGAAAAGGTCATCTCAAAAACATTCCAGTCAGCAAAGGTGATTATTGCAATGCTTGGTCATGCAAGCTTTTGGAAGAGGGAAGAGGCATTAAAAGAGGGTTCAGGCTATAAGAAGAATGCTTAGTGCTTTTCTAGTTGTTCCGGAAGGCAGACAGGCTCCAGGGACTTATGAACATTTTAATTATCTGTTTTGAAAGAATTGTGTTACACCTGCATACATCATGGGCTGGAGTCTACTTATGCATAATCATTGCTGCATGTTACCAGTGTTGAGGAGTTAATTCCTTATGATGTTAAACTGATTGCATGAGCTTGCACACCCATACAAATGCTAATGTTTGAGGCTGAAATGAAGAGACTGGCTGGTGGTACGGCACTGACCAATCTGGAATTGTCACAGGATGATCCTAGATTTGGTACAGGACTGCCACAGCTAGTGAGTGACCCCCTGATTGACTCACTGCAATTGCAAGCCCGCTTGCAGTCTTTGATGAACATCAAGCAAGGGCCCAAGGAAACTTACGTATTCTTTTTAGACCAACCACAAGATGCCCTTGAAAAGCAAATAATTAATAAGCCTGTAAAAGATACTAATACTACAACTGGCAAAGGATAATGCTAATGAGGTTTGTCGAAGAATAATTAATGCCCTCACCAATAAAAATCCTAGTTTAGTAGAATTGATTGATGCATATAGTTGAGTTGTGACTACCGCCCACCAAAAGAAGTAGCAAAAGCTCTAGGAAAAACATTTGCAAGAACAAGCGTTGCTTTTCATGTAGGCAAGAAGGACATTTTGAAAACAATTGCCCTAACAGTGCTGGTGGACAAGGCAAAAAGGTTCCATTCAAAGTGTTGTGTGCAATATGTGGAAAACTGGGTCACTTTGCCAAGCAGTACAAATCCAAATATCCTGTTAATGGATAATCAATTAGACCTAATCTGCAGGGAAATGGGAAGTGGACCATGATGGGGAACCGAGCTCAGACACAAATGCATCCCTGTGGCCCCTTCCAGGTCTTTGTGTCTCACTCAAAGGAATGACAAGAAGCAGTGCTGGAATGTATCAGTACATACCATCATAACAACAGAGAAAGTGCACAAAATCCCTCTAAATGCACATGGACTAGGTAGAGGACTAGGTGCTGTTTTAATTTGGAGATCCATCATGACATTACAAGGACTATTTGTACATCCAGGTGTTGTTGATGCAGACTATGCAGGTCAAATCTATGCTATGGTATCTACTCCCACACCACCAATAAACATTCTAAAGGAAAGTTGCATTGCTCAACTTGTTCCTTTCTTTTCACAAGTGCCAGTAACAGATGCAAGGCACTGGCACAGGACAGCCACAGATTTCGGATTATAGACCAAATTTGATTTGTACCCTGAGTATGGAAGGAGTTAACCCTTCCTGTAGAAGGGTAAAGGACATGATTGTTATGGGTGCGGATGTTACTATCATATCTACCTCAGTTTGGCCTAAAGGCCAGCCTACCATCTCTGTTGATTCCAGTCTGGCATGTTTGAATGGAGTCACTCAGAGTTATATAAGTCAAAAACCAGAGCAAATTCTGAGCCCAGAAGGTCAGCTGGCCACCAGTCATACCTACATCACTACTGCATCACTGAATTCATGGGGGAGAGATACATTAAGTGTATAGGAAGTGTCGATCAGAACCGGTAAGGATTTTTCATAGGCGTCACTATGATAAGGGGCTACCCACAGAGTGGAATCTACAATCAGCCAGTGAAGGGTGAGTCATGTCCCACCATTGCCCTATGATGGCTGACTGAGGGTCCTGTGTGGGTTGGTCAGTGGCCTCTGACAGCTGAGAAACTAGAAGCCCTCAACACTCTAGTTGATGATCAACCTGAACAAGGCCATATAGAACCATCCACTAACCCTTGGAACACCCTTGTGTTCGTAATTAAAAAGAAGTCGGGCAAATGGTGACTTCTCCATGACCTAAGAAAGGTTAATGCAGTGATGAAAGGCATGGATTCCCTACAGCCTGAAATGCCTTCACCTACCGTGAGTCCTAAAAATTGGGACATTTTGATAATTGACTTGAAGCATTGTTTTTTTTACTATAGCCTTACATTCTGATGATGCTCCAAAATTTGCATTTTCAGTACCCTCAGCAAACAACCAAGAGCCTTTTAAAAGATAGTAGTGGACTGTCTTGCCTCAAGACATGAAAAACACAGCCCCACAATCTGTCAATGGCGTGTGGCTTAAACTTTCTACAGTGTGGAAGAGATTTCCGCAGATCTAGTGTTATCATTTTATGGATGACATTTTATTTGCCACTCCTACAAAGGAAAGCTTATTTCAGGTACAGCGAATTCTGACCTAGAGGAATATGGATGCAAATTGCTCCTTAGAAAATCCAGACTCCCTGCAAATATCTAGGAGTGAAAATCCTAGACCAAACAGTCCAGCCACAGGTGATCCAAGTTAATAGAGACATCAAAACTCTGAAAGATGTTAAAAAACTGTTAGGAAGTATAAATTGGGTTTGTCCTTATCTTGGCCTCACAACAAAACATTGTTTGAATGATTGAAAGGAAACCCTGACTTGTTGTCATCTATACAATTGAACTCCGATGCAGACAAAACATGAACATTAGTGGAGGAAGCCGTATATGCATGCCAAGTACACCAAGTAAAAGAAGGTGTACCGATTTCTTTGTAGATTGTCATTCATGGTAATCATCCTGCTGGTATAACTGGACAGTGGAATGCTCAATGGAAAGACCCTCTACACCTTTTAGAATGGATCTTCCTCTCACATCAACTAAGAAAACTAAGTTCACTCTTTGAGTTTAGGGCTTGTCTCATAATGAAGGGCAGGCTATGTATCCAGCAGCTAAGTGGGAGAGAACCTGAAGAAATTATGATTCCTATTCAACAAAATTATTTGGAATGGTTCATGGCCAATAGCACTGGTTTACAGTGTGCTGTGCAAGGATTTCCTGGGCAACTTCACTGTCATGTACCCAGTCATAAACTGTTAGTTACCCTCTGAAGTGTAAATACTTTCTAAACCTTTGTACCAGTGTTTTCCTGTTGCAGGTCTCACTGTCTTTACTGATGGCTCAGGCTGGACTGGTAAAGCTGTTGTGACCTGGGAAGATTCTGCCAGCTGGAAGGAAGGTATGAACCATGAAAAAGGATCTCCACAACTTGTAAAACTTCCTGCTGTGGCCATAGACTTTTAACATTTCCCACACATTCCCTTAAATCTGGTGACTGATTCTGCATATGTTGTGGACATTATGCATGTTGATAAATCACTGCTAAAGGAGATCAACCAAAGACCAATTTTGAGTTGCTGAAAGTGTTGCTTTTGACTTTACAATGCAGAATGCAACCATACTATGTCCTACATATTCATAGTCACACAGGTTTGCCTGGGTTCATTTATGAAGATAATGCATGATCTGATATGTTAGCAATGTCAGTGTAGGGAGCCCCCCAGCTTGATCATTTTGGACAAGCAGATAGCTCTCATGTCTTATCATCAAGGCAGCCACACTTTGGCTCTACAATTTCACCTCTGTATTTCACAGGCTCATGACATTGTCACTTCCTGTGGGGATTGCCAATCATTTGATGCTGCCCCACAAATGGGTGCCAGCCTTGAGGTCTGACAGCCCTGCAAATGTGGCAAACAGATTTCACTCATACTCCAAGTTTGGTCAATTAAAATATGTGAATGTGTCAATTGACACACACTCCAATGCTATGTGGGCTTTGGCTGGTGCAGGGGAAAAGAGTAAGGATGTTGTAATTCATTGCTGACAGGCATTGGCAGTCTTGGAAATCCCCTGACAGATAAAAATGGATAATGACTCAGCACATATGGCCAAACAAACAAAGCTTCCTGCAACTGTAGGGTGTGGTTCATCACACTGGCATTCCTCATTCCCCCATGGGTCAAGATACTGTTGAATGTGCTCATGCTACCCTGAAGGATATGCTTGGAAAAAAAAAGGGGGAATGCTGGGGGAAACCCTTCAGACAAGATTGTGGAAAGCCCTTTATACACTGAACCACTAACAATTTGTGAAAAATCAAATACTCCTGTGATTTTAACACTTGTCATTGCAGAGCTCACATTTATGCCTCAAGCTAAATTTCTTGTGGGCAATTTGATTACAAGGATTTGGGAGGGACCCAGGGACCTGATCACCTGGGGTTGTAGATATGCCTGTGTCTCCACAGATGCATGTCCTCAATGGATTCCTCCTCACTGTGTGCTTCCCATGGTGGACTTTGTAGACCCTCACCATGAGAGTAGAGAAGTTAAAAGATGTCACCTGTGGACCACTTGACTCTGTGGAACAGAAAAAACATATGGGTGAAGCTAGCTAAAGCTATTAATCTAACCCAATTCTATACCTCCATGGTACAGCCAGAGCATCCCTTTACATACATGCTTGGTGGGAGTATATTTAGAGGACTACACCACTGTTTTAAAAGGGACTTATTGGCAACAACAGTGTGCAACAGCTATAATTTTAATGAACCACAAGATTTAGCCCCATGAGGCAGTATAAATGTGCATGAATGTTTATATATTGATGATGCCATGACAACCAAGGAGTAATATCATGATATAAGTGTAATAGTCCAGCAGATAGAGGACTGAAAGGTGTTGCTAAATGCTTGTTGCTCCTATTTAAAAAAACCACAGCCAATGGTACAATGAGACAGCAAATGCTTGTCTAATCGACAAATTTCTAGAGAGTTTCCTCTTAGAGTCTTTTTAATATTTTTATTTTTTTTAATTTTTGCTTTTGCTTGCATAATGGCTTAGAGAGAGGTTCTTAATCGGTTTGTGCCTGCAATTCAAGTACAGCAACCAGCTCTCACTGAGAGTTCAACAGGCCATGAAGCAACTTTGCTAAAAAGACAACAATTTGTTGAACCCATTATCAATAAGAAAAGAAAAAAATCCCCAAATAAGTAAAAGAATCCAAAAGGTAAAATAGAAACTGTATCACAATGCCTTTACACACTGAGAGAAATGGGAGACAGCTAACACATCAGATTTTATTCTTAGATGAGAGCTCTGGGGCAAGAGGATGTACCCCAACACTCATAACCACAAAGCCACTACACGCACATACACTTGCACCCCACTTTCCAGAAGAGGAGAAAGGTGTGTATGTGGTAGGAATACAGCACAAAATATACATTTGATGCATACTTCTAGCTCCCATTGACTCGGGGCTCTTCTCTGAGGCTATAGCAGCATCAACTGTAGAGGATACAACAGAATCCCACACTGTTTGCCAAAGGTTTAGGAGATCACTACTTATGATCTCTCTTTGTCTTAGTAGAAGCTTCNGATCTCTCTTTGTCTCAGTAGAAGCTTCTCTCAGGAGTATACAGAACCTTTGCCAGTCCACTGGAGACAAAGCCAACATGGCGCTGGTCATATTGGGCAATGCCTGCTATGGCAAATAAGCTCTCTTCAGTCCTCCTCCAAGGGCTTTCTACAGGGCTTTATGTAGAGCCTGTCTTTCTTCTGCCCTATGGTTAGGCACCGAGGGATGTAGGGGGTTAAGAGCTCGCCTCTGTCTGGCACTTTCAAAGGTGATCAAGCTGTAGAAGCGGCTGCCGAGGAGTTGCCCTCTCTTCAGTCTGCTGCCAGGAGCTAGGGTGAGCCGGCACTGGCCACAGTCCAAAAAAGTCCACTCTCTCTGCATTTAAGATCTCATGCAAAAGAGAGTTATGGCTACCCCCACAGCTGCAACCAGGCATAGACTCTTTCTCTGTTCCACCCTTCAGTGGCAGGGGGCTGAAAGCCATTGCTCACCCCTCCACCCTGGGGAGTTGGGGGGAGCAGCCTTCCACAGGAGCTCTCCATCTCTCAAGACATACTGGAAGAGGAGAAGAAGGAGAAATGAAGGGAAGAATAAGGTGAAGATCAAGAAGCTGGAAGCACATTTCTTTTCATAGACTCTTGTGCATCAATCACCTGTAGAGTCTGGACACTCATGCAGGATGTCTGCTGGGAAAGCTACCTCCAGCTTCAAAATAAAATGCCTTTTAGGCATAAACGCACCACAATTAACACTTGAAAATTTGATAATTTTCAAACCATAACAGCTTGCTTGATGCATTCTATCCTGCGTCGTGTACATTTTGTCTGCCACAACTAAAGCATCCAATATTTTATAGCACCAATGGAGCTAACTCAGGAGCCAGAGAATTTTTGAGGTGTTTGGGTTTTAGAGCAATCCTATTCACTGTCACATAGCAATGAAGTTTTCTACTTTCCTTTGCTGTTTTTTGGCCTCTTCTTTTAAAATTTAAATAACTTTAAGTTGTATATAACTCCCTCCTCTGGACTCTGCACTTAGCATTTGAAACTAGGCTCACTCTTTCTGCTCCCATCTTACTTAAAATTAGAAGTAAAAAACAATGGCAGAGGTAACTTCACTGATGAGAAAGTACTCATTTTGACAATTCATTTATATTTAAAAGCTTTAGATTACAATAATCAAGTTTTTCATCACAGCTAACAGTAATAATCTATGGTTGTGACATGGCCTTTCTGTCTTCACTCTCTGATCTGTTTTCATGTGGCCTGGGAGAAAGCCACAATGGAACATCCATGGATCTTTAATATCTAGAGGGAGGAAATTATTTCCCCTTTTGAGCTTTTCGATTTTTACCTTTTATTTTGTTGGCCTCGAGCTTGACTCTGCACTTACTCAAGAAACTTTTAAAATGCAATTATGTGTAACCCATGATGTAAATCATTATGAATAATACTTGATTATTTTTTTAACAGTATCTTTGAAACAGAGAAAGCCTCTCTTCCTATGAGTAGGAATTGAAGGCAGGGAAGCAATCTCCTTTTCGTTCTGCCCCAGAACAGTAAATAATGTCCCTTGCTTTGTAATTCCTCTTTCCTAAGCCTGAGGCAACAGTAATTTTGTTGTAGATTTAGAAAATCGAAGATGGTGGGAACCATTCGGCACAACCTTAGTACTGTTGCCCTGAAAAAGGTAAAACTATTTCATAAAATGGGACCTGGTTTACTTTGAGTCTTGCAGTTAGTTCTACAAATGGGTGTTCCTGGCTGAAGACCTGAGGATGAAGTCTTCTCAACAATGTTTAAATATGCTGATTGCCTAGAGTTAAGATAGAAAAGTGGAACAGTTTGTTTACAACAAATTTGCTTCTTTGTGTGCTGTGACCCACTCCCCCAAACTAAGGAAACTCCTTCCCTCCCCAGCTGATGAACAAACAGGTGGTGTAAGACCTGATGTGTTGAAAGCATCACAGGAGCAGGGAGACAAGATCTTCAGCTTTAAGTGGCTTTCTGTGCTTTATGGCCAGTTCTACTTTCAATTATTATTTGCTTTAATGTTCATTAGTAAAAACCTCATGAATAACTGGACAAGACAACTGGTATAGAGAACGATCTTTGTATTTTAGCTGGAAAGGTGTTGATCTCTCTAACTCTAATTGTGAGTGCTTATTTGCATACAGATTGATTCTAAGAAGTAGTCAACTTTTCACACTCTGCATTTTTTAAATGACAGCTATTTCTTAAACTTAAGTGTCAGTGCATTTGAAATTGTAGAATCAGATAATTCTTCTTCACAAGGTTTGGCTCCATGTGCTCAAGTTACAATGTCTGCACTCTGATGGACTCCAAAACATTTGAACAGGCTTTCTTTCAACATAAAGAGAGCAAGAAGTAAACTGAGAACTTCGTTCATGTGCAAATGCAGGGCTATGGAATTTTCATGCTTTCTTAGGCTAAACTTATACCAGTGTGATTTAGGGACAGTGCTGGAAACACAACTAGCTCTTGTTTCATTCCCATGTTGACCACAAGTACTTCGCACAGCAGTGAGAACCCAGCAGTAAGTGATGCCAAAGGAAGCCCAGGGTGTCTGGTGTGCTTTTTGTATTTGACTGGTGTATCTCTGCTGTTTCAACAATTTTAATGCCAGAAGAAACCTTGTTCCTAATGGGTCAACCCAAAATTTGTTTTGCTCAGTGTCCCATCTGCAACAGTGGCTGTAAGTAGATACACAAGGAAGACTGAAAGCACAGCAAGCAAAACCGTATTTCCAGTCTTCCTTGCAGTAGCTTCAGTTCCACACAGGTATCTCCAGTTCCTTCTACAGAGAACATTAATGTAAAGAAACTGGCCTCTTTCCCTGTGGCAGCCCCATCTCCCCGGTGCTCTTTGTGCCCCGGGTATTGGTTAGCCTTAATGAGACTTTGGTGCTTATGTGAACAAGAATTTCATATTAGTTTTTGTCCCTTTTTCCTTGGCTGAGTTTTTGCATGTCTCACTGTGGTTTTGTGTTTAATGCACTGTTAAATTTAGTGTTTTCTTCATTTAGACATAATTTCAGCTTTTAAAGTCTGTTACCTTGCTCCTAATAGCAGCTCTCCATGCTGCTCCACTGTTCCAGCTTCCTTCTGCATGCTTTCCAGCCCTCTCAATGGGTACTCTGTGCTGGTCTAGAAACTTCTGTGGTGCTGCCCTTCAGCAGTCTTCTCCACAGCCTCTCAGCATTCAGAACTATAAAATATCCTTTCTAGCCACAATTTAATAATTTTGCTAATTTTTGTATAATCTGCGTTCCTGACGTTGACTGTCACTAAAGGAATTTTTCTCCTTATAATTTTTTCCTTGATTTCTTTTTGTTACTTTTCCAGTAGTTTGTGTGTGTAGTAGTTTGTTGTGACTTCTGCAGAGATTATTTCTAGTTGTGTGTCTGATTTGCGCTCCATCATTTATCACCAGTCCTGGATAACTGGGGAGTGCCCAGATGACTGGAGGTTGGCCCATTTGATGGCCATCCACAAGAAGGACTGGAAGCAGGACCTGGGGAACTACAGGCCTGTCAGCCTGACCACAGTGCCTGGCAAGGTTACGGAGCAGATCATCCTGATTGCCATCGAGTGGAAGGTACAAGGCAACCAGGGGATCAGGCACAGCCAGCATGGGTTTAGGAAAGAAAGTTCCTGCCAAACCAACCTGATCTCATTATATGATTGGGTGAGCCACCAAGTGGATGAGGGGAAGGCTGTGGATGTGGTCTATGTAGACTTCAGCAAACAGTCTCCCACAGCATCCTTCTGGAAAAGCTGGTAGCACATGACTTGCATGGGTAACCCTCATGTTGGTTAAAAACTGTCTGGATGACCTGGCACAGAGAGTAATTATGAATGGTGCCATCCAGCTTGTATCCAGTGAGCAGTAGTGTCCCCCAGGGATCAGTGTTGGGCCCAGTTCTGTTCAACAAATTTACTGGGAATGTGAATGTGTTCTATTCAACAAATTTACTGGGAATGTAAATTTGTGACTGACACCAAGTTGGTGGGTAGTGTCGATCTGCTGGAGGGGAGGAAGTTGCTGTAGAGAGATCTGGACATATTGATTCAATGGGCTGAAGCCAGCAGGATGAGGTCTAACAAGGCCAAGTACAGGGTCCTACACTTAGGCCACAATAACCCCCTGCAGCTACAGACTGGATGATGAGTGGCTGTAGTGTGGCCTGGCAGAGAGGGACCTGGGAGTACAGGTTGACATCCGGCTAAATATGAGCAGCAGTGTGCCCAGGCATGAAAGGCCAGTGGCATTCTGGTTTGTATCAGCAATAGTGTGGCCAGCAGGACTAGGGACTGGCTCTGTACTGGGCACTGGTGAGGACTCATGTTGAGTACTGGGGGCACTTCTGGGCACCTCATTTCAAGAAAGATATTGAGGAACTGCAGCAGGTCCAGAGGAGAGCAACGAGGCTGGTGAAGGGACTAGAGGTCTCTTCATTATGAGGAGAGGCTGAGGGAGCTGGAGTTGTTTTGCTCCTTGGACAACAGAGACTTAGGGGGAGCTTACCATTCTCTATAACTACCTGAAAGGAAGTTGCAGACATGTTGGTGTTGGGCTCTTCTCCCAGACAACTAGGGATAGGATGAGAGGACATGGCCTCAAGCTGTGCCAAGGGAAGTTTAGATTGGATATTAGGAAGCATTTCCTCAAGGAAAGGATGATCAGACATGAGAATGGACTGCACAGGAAGGTAATAGAGTTCCCAAAAAGACTGTATGTGGCTCTTAGCACCATGGACTAGCTGATTGTGGTGATGTTAGGTCATAGGCTGGACTTGATGATCTTAGAGGTCTTTTCAAACTTCAATCATCCTGTGATTCTGTGAATCTACTTAGGACTAGTTAGAGTTTTGTATCTTACATGGTTGTTCCCAGCAAGATTCTCAACAAAGTTACTGGCTGCATCTCTTGGCTGGTGTTGTACTGTCATGTTTGGCCAACCAGTGACAGCAACTGAGGCATTGCTGTAGCTAATTAGATTTTTACTATTCTTACTACAGGCACATGACTGTGTGTAACTTGCTGATTAGTGTTACTTGGGCTTGTCATTGGCCTCTCCTTAGTGTTTGGTACAATAGGGGTAACTCCTCTTCCTGTCCTTTCTGGTTTTGAGGGTTTGGGGTTTTTTTGACCTTTGTTATTAAAAAAGTCTTTCATTACTGTCTTACTTATCCCTAGTTTCTTGTGTGCTTTGTGTGTCAGTGCCTTCACTTAGCACTTAGCATTGCAGTTACTCAGCCACATGTTGAGAGTGTAAGACAGGTGAAACATTATTAAATTGTACATTTTGTTAAGTAACTCAAAGTGAGTGCATTTCTTATTAATTGCTTTCATTGCACATTGAAAAAAAACTATACTGCTTGTGAACAGACTCAGAAGTTGAGTCTCTCCCTAATTCCAAAGTACCTCACAGCACTCCTGTCTTTCTTTTCCACACTTTGATTTCATTTCCCCCCTCACAGAGGCTTTCAAAAGTGTACTTCTACGTATTTTCTGTTTTTATTTGACTCCTCTAAGTTTTCAGAATCCTCTATTTGATTCTAACTGATTAATGGAACTTTAAAACCTTTGACCAGACCCAAGGCATTTCAAGCCTGGCCTTAGAAATCTCTAGACAGGTTGGAAATATTAGCTACCTGCCATTACTGATGGTCTCTACGGGGGGTCCATGCACTGCTTCTGGGAGGAAAGTCCAGACATATAGGAACACATCTTCTTTCTGCCTAGTTTCATCCATCTGTCCTCTTTTCCTATTTATAAAGTGGGTTTGTATTTAACGTGAAAAGAAACAAGAGAGGCAGATTAAGTGTTGCCACTAGTATAAAATCACAAGAACCCACTTCCATATGTTGTATCTGCTGTCATGTAGTTCCAGTAAAGTTCATACATGGAAAACCCCTCTTAGACCAATCTATTTCCTGCAGTGCTTCATGTCTTAGTACACATATGTTTTAATTTACAAAGCATAATGGTGTTTACTATTAGTAAAATTCCACAGGCCTTGTACTGGAACCACTGCAGAAAGGTTTGTCAGGTAGATCTCTTTCAGCACTATCAGTGCTACTACTGCAATGGGGTGTCTTCCCAATATATTCCCATTTAAAAATCTAACTGTAGTCTTTCAGTTCTCTGACAGAATGGGAAGTAATTTTACTGAATCACAGGAGTAGGAATATTACATTCTGGGTATCCTCTCCAAGAAAGTTCTAAAGGTAATTTTAAAAATACAGGCACTTTCTTCCTTCACTGCACTCTGTAACTCATATGCATATAAATATGACTCAGGAAACACGTTTTTACTCTCAATGCTGGTAGCAACTGCACAATTACAGATAACAGTCAACAATGTGACAGTGTGCATTGGATGCAATGCTGCATTACATAAGCAGCAGATAGAACACAGGATGATTATTTCAAGTGGAACAAGTTAGTTCCTACCACCCGCTAGTACAAATATCAAACCAGGGAGGCAGTTCACTCAACTGAAAATTAGAAACAAGTAGAAGATCCATATGGGTTACAAGCAGACTGTGATGAAAAGATTTCATCAGTAAAGCAGAAAGTTTTAGTAGTAACGTCACATTTGTGTAAGTTCCTTACGTTTTTAGTATTTGTCCAGAGGTTTCTGGTGGGGATGTGGGAACACAAAACCAAAGAAAAAACCCACCAACCCCAACCTTGAAACAAACCTTCCAACAAAACCCCTCAAAACAAAAGAGAACAATTCTGGCAGGAGGCCACTGAACTGCTGCAAAAACTAGAAAGCACTTCCAGACCTGGAGAATAGGGGATATATTGTATCTGTGAGCCTGTTTCAGGAATGCATTCTGCTGACACAGCGCCACTACCAGGAGGTGACATCAGGGACAGCCAAGAAATGAGAAAACCTTGTCACCTTCCCCCATTGAGCAATGAAGAATTTCAATTGCAGTATTCCTATTAGCTAGTTTTATTCCTGTTAGATGGTTTTACGTGTAATTGTGTCCAAGAGACTTGATCACGGTGTGTGTAGAATGGAGGATGATGCACATTAGCTGAGGTCAGGGTCAGTCATGTTCGTTTTACTGGAGAATCCAAAAGTTCCATTCACTATGTAATAGGGACATGTGGAAATGGAAAAAAGTACAAAATGATAAAGGTACAAACATCACAAAGGACCTGAAAAAGAAACAATGAAAAGAAAGTACTTATATAATTAGGGAAATACATGCATTTAACTATGTTTTCTTGCAAGATGAAGGGTTGTGGATAAAGAAAGAGAGACTTACTACAGGGATTGTGTGTTCAGCAACTTTCAGCTACTAGTTTTATGTTATAAATGAAACGGGAGCTTCTTCAGAAGACATCTTGGAAGTTGAGACAGAGGCAGTGCCTCCCTCCTCTGCACTAGGTTACTGTGCTACTTTTGAAGAAAGGAGGACTTGGAGCCCTTCTGTCTTCATGTACCTTCATGTGCATGAAATTACCTAGATTTTCTGCTGAGGAGGAAAGTTTCCTGTCCATATTGAGAGATAAATCTGTAATTTGTAAATCTTTGCTCTACTCTTTGTCTTCTCTGTGACTTTTGTCATGTAGTGTGCACAAGGTGTCTGTAGAACTCTGCCTGGTAGAAGCAGTAGCACTTTAGCTGGGCATTTGATTATCTCTTGTGTGTCAGGCAGTGGCACGTGCTATGTTTAACTCCAGTCCTTTACTAATGGCAGGATTTCTGCCTAGTGCATGTTGGCTTCAAAGCCCAAGAAACTGGGCTTATTTATGTTCCAGATCTGGCCCTTTGCTGCTGTCTCAAATCCTTGACACTGTAGATTGTGATCTAGATGTTAATTTATCAAAGTGGGGACTCACAGGTTGCAGTGTTACAGCCAAGCGAAAAGAGTCTCCCAAAGAAGAGTGCATCAATCTTGTGTCTGCATGTAAATACCTTGAGTTCTTTAGCTTTAACTAGATGATGGGATTATCATGGTCATCGTTTTGAGAGAATTTCTGTAGTGATATTCTCTTCTCAAGGATAGACAGATGTTTACCACCTCTGTGATCAATAAATGAGTTATTGGAAGCTGTGGTGCTTATAAATGGAAGTAGCAGCGCTGCTGTCTGCTGCTTTTGTTGGCTGCCTTCTGTAGGACAGTCTCCAGGTGAAAAAGGCCAGGCTCTAAGAGCTACCCAGAATGCAGACTTAGTGGATTTGAGAAATCTAATTTCAAAACTAAATTGACTTTGGACCTAATGTCTTACTAGCTCTCAGCAGTGATTTTTCTATTCTTTCATTTAATCTCTCATGGTATTGATTCTTTGCAGTGACGTATTTAACATTGGCTGTGCAGGGGCATCCAGTTCTGAGCTATGGATTACTGCCTTACTGGGGTGGGCAGGAACTAGGCAGTGGGGTGGGAAGGGCAGGCACCCTATGAAATCCCATTTCTCATGGTCCTGCTGCCTCTGCCTTTTCTTGCATTGAACAGTTGGTAGTAGGGAGAGATTGGATGCTCAGGTATTATCTATATAGAAAGAAGCTGGGCGAATTATTTTTCCAGTGACCAGTGGAATTTTTCTGGAGCTAAGAACTTTGGACAGGCTTAAATCACTGGAGAGCTGCATCTTTCCTGCATGCAAAGAGGCCATCTTGATTGATTAGAACTAGGGCTGTTGGTGGCAGTATATGTATGTCTCTCTATATATGCATTTTTAAATTTTTTTATTGTTAATGAAGCTGGTTATGCTCCTGACAACTACCAAAATGTGAACAGGACAGCTGCCACCATGCATAGTTCCACCCACAGCCATAACAGTCCCAGTATAATCGTTGCTGGTTGCCTCTCTTCTTGCATGCTGGGATGAAAGACTGCAACTGCTGTGGGGTTTTCCCCCAAAATACTTTATTTCCTATTATTTATTTGGTCCTTTTCTTCCTAAAGGAAGCCTCTTCTGCAACCTAGTCCATGTGTTTTAGTTAAACAAGTTCAGTGAAAGTTTGTATAAGGCAATTTGATTTTCCTCAAGTAGTATCTTCAGCATTCAGTGCTGAGTGACTGATTGTAAGTAGGTGTCTTTTCATGTCTTTCACCTCTCCTTACAGTTTTTAAGGACAATACAAACTGCCAAAATGACCTTACAGATCTCAAAATATACTAATTATTTTTTTTACAAAAATAGCAGAGGAAATCATAGTTCTAAAATAAATGACCAGCCAGAGATCATTACTTTCCCCAAAACAAGAAGACGACTTGCACTGACAAAGGCAAACTGTTACATTAACTTTTCACTGAACCAGTACATAATGATGCAGACTAAAACCTTGGAAAATGTTTCAGAATATGAAGTAGCTCCTGCTCTCTCATGTAAGTTTAAAACATTCATGACAGAGAATGGGTTTTCTACTGAAAAATCAGTGTTCTGGAACAATACTTTTTGGTGATGCTTGCAGGTGCTCAGTGTGGCCTTTCAAAATGTGCAATATGGGCTTTCTTTGTTGAGATGAAGAGAAAAGCCTTGATTTGTTGTCTTTTTTTTTAAGTATTAAGGAAAAATCTGTATTTTATGTTGAATTTAACAAAGGTAAAGTCAATGCTCTTTATGCTGAGGGCTTTTCTTTTGTGCTTCATTTTTTGTGTTTTTTTTTTTTTTGGTGGGTTGGGGTGTTTGTGTGCATGTTTTTGTTTTGAGGTTTATTAAACCTCAGCAAGTTATATAAGTCATTTCAGAAGAGTGTGATGCTGGAGGAAATGGTCCATTTGGCTATCCCAGGTTAATTATGGCACCACAAAAATAAAACTTGACAGGTAACTGTGTTGTGTTTGTAGAGCACCCATTTATGGCTGCCAAAGTGTTTCTACTCCTAAATCAGATCACTGGGATACAACTAAAGGTGAACGAAAAGTGAGTATTTTCCAGTAATTTTGATCCCTGAGATGATTCCAGCTTGTACAGCTGCTCAGGCGCAAGTGGTTCTTTCCAGCTTTTCACTGGAACTTCTGTGGGAATCAAGGGGAAGTGATGGACAGACTTGGCCTTCTCTCACCCAGCTCACTGCCGATGAACACTGTGAACTTTGCTTGTAATCCCAGAAATTCAAGAGCATATGTGACATCATTAGTGAGTTTGGAGAAGACCAGTGAAGAATACAAGCAGCTTATGAGTGTAGTTTAATTACAGGGCAAGATCTCATTTGGCCCAATTCATCAGTCAAGTAGTTAATCCTAATCATCCATACTAGAGCTAGACTGAAGGATTATGTGTAAGGCAAACTGTTCATTTGAAAATGCCTTGTCAGCAGGCACCTCTCTGCCTTTTCTAAGGAGGAAGGATCCACCTTATGACATTAATGACCTCCTCAGTTAGGAGATGGCTGCATTTCTCTAGGGCCAGCATCTCCAATGAAGCAACATGATGCTGCAGTGGCATGAGAGGCTGTAGTTCCTTTTCCTTTATTTGGAAGCTCATTTTCATGTATCTGTTTGGAATCATTTGATCAGTCAGTCATATGTGAAGACTCTACTCTAAACAGGTTTTTACCTTAGGGTAACTTATTAAACTTTTACTGTTGATCATTTATTGTAAAGTAAAAATCAAAAACATTTAATTTAAACATAAAAAAATATATAACAAACCACTGCAAATAACTGATTTTATGAAGTTAGGTGAGCGTGTTGTCAGCAGGATTCATACACCATCATTCCTGCTGTCCTCTCAGGCATCACTCCTTGGCATGAGCTTGGTAGCAGTGCTCAGGGTCCTGTTTGGCTGTGGGGCTGCTGTCACAAAAGGCAGTAGGCATAAGCTGGGAGACTAATGGTTCTCCTTATTCTATGCCAACCTCCCAGCCTAGAAATAGTTTCTTGATCCAAGGCCAGCAACAGTTAATGAGATTTCTGTCCCATTTCCTAATTCATTCTCTGAACAACTTTTAGTTTTAGTTAGTGACTGAACAGTAGATCTAAGTTGTAAGATGCATTGATAAACTCAAGTTGGAAAATTGTTATGAATCAAAGTACTTTTTTGAGCATAATGATGTCATGACAAAATGGTGTCACAGCAATGATGGAATAATCACATGCTTTGAGCAAATTATGGAGAGAAGCAAAAACAGAGAGGGAGAGAAGGAGGCATAGCAGAAAATAAAAATGGTCCTGGACTCAAAGAGAAGTCCTTGAGTTGAAAATTTAGGAGTGCAAATGGGTTTTACAGTTTCCTACATGCTTTATATTAGTATATAGCATATTATATATAGTATAGACCATAGAGTCATACAGAACCACATAATGGTGGGATTTTGGAGGGACTTCTGGAAGATCATCTTGTCCAGTCCCTCTGCTAGAACAGGATCCCCTAAAGAAGATTACACAGGAACAATTTCTCTTTCCAGAGATTTAAAAAGTATTTTTGTTTTTCCTTTCTGCACTCATCTTGGTGGGTTTTGTTGCTTCGGACAGCAAGATATTAGCTCTGATTTTATGTACATAGTTTTGTACTAATGATCCTTTTACAACTCCTAGAGGATGTGGTAGAATGAAATATCCTGATTGGAAGCCAGAATAACACATAAAAATATCATTTTATTTATGTGTAAGCTACACTGTAAGGCACAGCCAGAAGTGGCTAAATGCAGCTCTTTTAATAGGGCATTTTCCATGGAAAAGTAATGAAAAATGGGGCTATGCTCTTGTTGCAAGCAGTGCAGGGGAGGCCCTGCAGCTTCACTGATGCTGAAACATGGGCACACTGGCAGATTTCTGAGCAGGTGAGACATTTTTTAGACCCACTAGGAAGAAAAGGAGGGATGTCCAGTGTACCTTACTTACCAGCCCCTCATTGTGGCTTTTATTTCTAGAAGAGTGGGTGACTTTGATCTGTAATGATCTAGGCAGGGCAGTGAGCTAGAAGTAGCATCAGGAAAATCTGTGCAGACATGGCGATTAGCAGACGGGCAAGTAGGGAACTAGAAGAAGATAGATCTGTGTGTGGAAAAAACCCACTGCAGAAACCATAGATATTCTTAGCAGTGGCAGATCAGCATCTATAGGGAAGAGTTTTTCCAAGTATTGTGGAGGCTTGGAGGGCTCATCAGGGACCAGTTTGATAAAGTGGCAGTGCATCTTGGCAGTCACATCTGCAGTCAATGTCAGGGATGTGCATAACCGTGATCCCCATGAAAGGAATTCTTTAGTACAAAATCTCTGTATCACAGGCTGAATTACTTCTCTTAACCACATCTCCATCCTCCTGAACTGGATAAAGTTTAGGTGGAGTAACTACTTGCCAATGGACATACAGATTTCACCTGGAGACCAAAAAAAAGGACAGATCTTCAAGTGGGGTAGACTGCATGGGCAAACACGTGGAGCATGGGAGGAGAGCCTGTTGCCGCTCCACAGGCTGCAGCAGAGAGGAGGGTGTGCTACAAAAGGGTTGGTCCTGGCAAAGTACAGTGGTAGGGATGCAAGATCTCTGAGCAAAAGCATAAAACAAGAAAACAGACCTCAATCACTTGAGTGATTTTACACACTTAAGGTAAGGCCAGAATGCCTTCTTTCATCTTTGTTAGAAGCCCTTAAAGTTTAATGGGATGTCATTGTGGCACTGTTGCTCTAGGATTTGTTACCTCTGCTCTGCACAAGCTGCAAGTGATGTCACCTTGATGAAAGCAACAGACTCAAACTGGTATAAGGAGGGACAGGACAGCAATTTTCTATCACGTAGGAATCCTCAGAGGAGGTGGAGAGAGAGCAAGGAAACAGCAATAGAATTCTTCAGACAAGAAGAAATCTCAATGAATGATTCAAGTAATCTGCCCCACCAACACCAAAAAAGTCATAAAAAGTACAAATAAAGAATTGTCCTAGTAGCAAATTGTGTAAACCTTAGACCATGGGTTGCTGTTACCTTCAACACCTCTTTATATTTGCGAAACCTGCTGTAGAAGCCAGGAAGAGTTCAAGTCCTTGAGTTCAAAATATCTTCAAGTGACTTTGCATAGAATGTTTTGGCAGATGAAAATGAATAATTGCGTTAGATGGAAGTCTGATCATTTGGTTTCATGGATGTGTGCTGTGGTGCTAAGAAGGTGGAAACTGAACCAGTTTTGCCATCAGAGGAATGGGTCTAACAAACCTGCAGGGAGCAATCAAGGGGAAAAGGTTTCCCAAGGTTACAAAGAAATAAACACATCAATCAGTCACTGAGTATAATGGGAAATTGCCAGCTAAATACCACCCAGTACTTGTAAGCCACAGTCAGTGCTGCTAAATGCCACCTCAAGACTGAGCCAAGACCAGGAAGATGAAGAAAGGTCCCAACTCCCTGCTTATCGAGTTGAGAACACTCTTGTTTACAGGGTGTGCATTAATCTTGCACAGTAAATAAGCTGATTTGAATTGAAGTCTGGTATAAATACAATATAAGATAAATGTGAATTCTAAATGAAGATGAATAAGGGAGAGAAGCTCATAGCACTTGAAATGCCACAGGAAGACTACAGGAGACTAATTCTTCACTTTTTCTTCTGTGATCAAGCTCAGGAGAGTCCTGTACAAGTGTGCAGGGGCAGCACAGCTTTGATCTCAGTCCTTTCTGTAAACTAAGAGCTGGGGGGACTGTACATGGGCACACTGGCAGCTGCTCCAGAATTCAGTGCCACAATGCCCAATTTCCTCTCACTCAGCAGTGGAAGTGGCTATAGACAGAGGAAATTGCTGCTTGTAAAGCAAACATTGTCCATAACCTGGTGAAATTAGTTTATGCAAAGTTAGTTTAGTGAAATTATGGAGAATTTAGCTAGGATGGACACATAAATATATAAGCAAAAAATATGGTTTAGTGCTTTGTAGGTAGACCACTGCCAGAAAGACTGTCAACCTGGGGGCATGGGAAGTAAAAAGTAATTTAGAAATTATGAAAACCCAGTTTTTCCAAGTCAAATATTTCCCCAGGACCTTGATGAAACAGGAACTGTCTGTGTTGTGGAGGCACAAGGTTCTGGAACACAGGAGATGTCAAAAGAAGTTGTTCAGCCTAGAAAAGGCATGTTGGAGATGCTTGACTATGGACACTTGGTGGCAAACTCCCTGTGAGAGCAGGGGGTTCTGCCCTGCATCTGTCCTACCCTACCCTGCATCCAGAGCACTTCACTCCTCTGTTGAGAATTGTTTTCACTTGCAACTATCTGACCTTTATAGAATCATAGAATCATCATGGCTGAAAAGGATCTCCAGGATCACTAAGTCCAGCCCTTATACCAGCATCTCCCTAACTCCTAGAGACCATGGCCTCAAGTGCTCTATCTACTCATGTTTTAAACACCTCCAGGAATAGTGACCCCACCATCTCCCTGGGAAGCCTGTTTTAGTGCCCAACCACTCTCTTAGTAAAGAATTTCTTCCTCATAACCAATCTAAACCTCTCCTAATGCAACTCGAGGCCATTTTAACTAGTTCTATCACTAGTAATTTGGGAGAAGAGACCAGCACAGCCTCACTACTGCTGCAGTGAACATTACATGATCTGTTCATTTTCCTCTGGGAGACCATAGCTTGACCACTCACCGAGGTATACACCAATATGATGAACAGCAAATGGCGTTTCTTATCACGTGGCGTACACTTATATACCCCATGCCCTTCGTGTAAGCCCCTTTCTTACTGACGTAGCAGAATAGAGGACCTATCGCGTCACATCCCACAAGCCCGCATGCGCATAATACAACACACTACAACCTCCTTTTAGGTAGTTGTAGAGAGCCATGATGTCTCCTCTCAGCCTCCTCTTCTCTAGACTAAATAACCCCAGTTCCTTCAGCCACTGGTCATAGGGCCTGCTTTATAGACGTCCCACCAGCCTCATTGCTCTTCCAAGGCCCTGCTCCAGCAGCTCAATGTCCTTCTTATACTGTGGTGCCCAAAGCTGGATGCAGTATTCAAGGTGCAGTCTCATGAGTGCTGCATACACAGGTACCATCACCTCCCTACTCCTACTGGTTACCCCATTCCTAACACAGGCTAACATGCCATTGGCCTTCTTGGCCACTTGAGCACACTGCTGGCTCCTGTTCAGATGGCTATCAACCAAAACTCCCAGATCCTTTTCCACAAGGCACCTTTCCAGTCACTGTTCCCCAAATCTATAGTGCTGCTGGGGGTTGTTGTGACCAAAGTGCAGGACATGGCACTTGGCTTTGTTAAACCTCATCCCATTGGCCTCAGCCCATCACTCCAGCCTGTCCAAATCCTCTGCAGTGCCTCCCTACCCTCAAGCAGATCAACACTGCTGCTTAGTTTTGTACCATCTGCAAATTTACTGAGACCGCATTTGATCCCCTCATCCAGGCTATTGATAAAAATGTTAAACAAGACTGGCCCCAAACCTGAGCCCTGAGGGACATCATTTGTGACTGCATTTAACCCCATTCATCACAGCTCTTTTTGCTTCGCCATCCAGCCAGTTTTTAACCCAGCAAAGAGTCCACCTATCTAAGCTGTCAGCCACCAGCTTTTCTAGCAGATTGCTGTGGGAAACAGTGTCAAATGCCTTCCTGAAGTCCAGGCAGAAAACGTAGAATCGTAGAATCATCAGGGATTGGAAAGGACCTCAAAAGATCATCTAATCCAATCCCCCTGCCACAGCAGGACACTTAGACCAAGTCACAGAACAGAACATTATGGATTAGAAGCGATCTTGAAAGATCATCTAGTCCAATCACCATCCGCCTCTGTGCCCTCATCCACTAGGCGGGTCATCTGATAGTAGAAGGATGTCAGGTTGGTTGAACAGGACTTGCCCTTCGTGAATCCACATTGGCTGGTCCTGATCCCCCTGTTGTCCTGCGTTTGCCATGTGATCACTCCTGAGACAAACAGTTCCATAATCTTCCTTGGTATGAAGCTCAGGCTGACAGGCCTGTAGTTCATTGGATCCTCCATTCAGCCCTTCTTGTAGACAGGCATCACATTGGGAAGTTTCATTGGCAAGTCATCCAGGAACTCCCTATTATCCAGGACTGCTGATAAATGATGGTGAGAGGCTTGGCAAGTTGCACTGCAAGCTTCCTCAGCACTCTTGGGTGAGTGTCATCCATCCCCATACACTTAGGGGTGTCCAGTTAGCTTAGAAGGTCATACACAACTATTTCCTGGATTATGAGAGGATCATGCTGATCTCCAACCCTATCTTCCAGGACTGAATACAATGAGGATAACTGCTCTGACTACTAAAGACTGAGGCAAAGAAGGCATTAAGAACCTCAGTGTTTTCCTCATCCCTGATAACGATGTTCCCCCTTGTGTTCAACAAAGGATAGAGACTCCCCATGGTTCTTTTCTTGTTAGTAATATATTTGTAAAAACATTTTTATTTTCTCTTGTAGTGGTGGCCAGGCTGAGTTCTAGCTGCACTGTTGCCCTCTCATGTCCTTTCTATATGACTTAACAAAATCCCTTAATTCTTCTTGAGTAGCCTACCCCTTCTTGCAAAGGTTATAGACTCTCCTCTTTCTCCTATGTTGCAACAGGAGCAACTGGCTGGTCATTTTCCTCACCACTTTGTCTTGGGGACAAATGCATGGGGACAGCCTGCTCCTGTGCCTTTAAGAGCTTCTTACTGAAGAAAATTCAGCCTTCCTGGAACCCCTTGTCCTTCAGGATGGTACCCTAAGGGACTTTCTTAATAAGTGTTCTAAACGTGTTGAAGACAGCCCTTCGGAAGTCCATGGTAATGGACTGCCCCTTTGCCTTACTTGGCCAAGTATTGATAACTCTATAATTTCAAGGTCATTAGGCCCAAGATGACCTCCAACCACCATATCACACATCAATCCTTTCCTGTTTGTAAACAAATCCAGCAAAGCCTTTCCCCTGGTGGGTTTGCTTACCAGCTGAGTCAGGAAGTTATCTTCCACACGTTCCACAAACCTCCTCAGCTGCTTCCTCTCTGCTATACTATATTTCCAGCAGATGTCTGGTACTTTGTGGTCTTCTACAAGAACAAGGGCTGTCATACTTGTTGACTTCCATGGAGTCAAACCACTCTTTAATATAGACCCACCCCACTGCCCTTTCTATCTTGTCTATTCTGTTTATAGAGCTTATAGCCATCCATTGCAGCACTTCACTCATGAGACTCAACCCACCAAGTTTCTGTAATGGCAGCTACATCATAGCTGTTGTGGTGCACAATGTCTTCCAGCTCCTACGATTTGTTGCCCATGCTGTGTGCATTAGTGTAGATGCACTTGAGCTGGGCTAAAGACTTAATTCCCAGCACCGTTAGACCTGACACTAGTGAGCCCAGTTTCATCCCCTTCCCCTTTGAACATAGTTTAAAGCCCTTTCAATCAGCCCAGCCCTCTCAGAAGGAAAGGTTCTTTTCCCCCTTTGAGACAGATGAACTGCATCTGTTGTCTGCAGACCCCACCCAATGTAAAGCTCCCCATGTTCAAAAACCACAAAATTCTGTTGGCATCGCCATCATCTCAGCCTCATGTTCACCAGGTGGGTCTTCCTTCCTCTTCCATTATTCTTCCTTGCCACTGAAGGAATAGAGGAGAAAACCACTTGGGCTCCTGAGCCCTCAAGTGACCTCCCCAGGGCCCTGAAGTATTTAATTGTTTTCAGTTTTCGCTCCATAACATCATCATTATTGCCTAGTTAACCTGTAGTGGGTAGTAGTCTGATGGCCATACCAGACCAGAGAGTTCCTTAGCAATATCTCAGACCCTGGACCCTGGAAGGCATCAGACTTCCCTATGTGGATCTGGTTGGCATATGGGGCCCTCAGTTCCTTTCAGAAGGGAGTCACCAACAAGGAGTTAATCTCCTTTTTTTTTATTTTTAGAGCTAGTCCTAAAGTGTGGGCACACCCAACCCAACTCACCTTGAGTGGCTCCCCTGACAGGCCTTCACCTCCATTGTCATTTGTTTGTTCTTTAATCTCCAGAGCCCTGTACATGTTGTGCAAGGACAACTGGGAAAGGGAGAGAAGCCATGAGGGGATTTGCCTGCCTCTGAGCAGGGACCTGTTTCCATACCCCCCCATCTCTTAGGTCTTCTCTTCCTGTCTTGTGGCAAGGGAAGAGATCTTCTCTTTTTAGTGGAGCCTCTACCTGTTGCCCTATCCTCAAGGATGGTAGGNAGAGGGAGAGAACCAGCATACAGGTGCAACTCTGCTGTCCATGTGGAGCTGCCTTGCAGCAGGAAAAGGTCTTTCTCCAAGGTTTTTCACCTTGGTTTGCTGAACTGTCACAGGGAAGGTTGGCTCTGAAGGCCGGTCAGCAGTTCATCCCACAAAGGTAATTGCAGGNTCGGATATCTTGGTCACACTCTGCTAGCAGTCCCAGGCTCCAGTACTTTCTGCACCCAGAGACCTGGACACCTGCATGCTTCTGCTGGACCTCAGTCTGGGTTCCCATATTCTTTCTTATAGGAGCTTTTGTCCAGGCTGCAACCATTGTGAGAGAGAGGAAAATAAATTAAAAGAGGGAAGAAGAAGGGGGTGTGTGGAATGGGGGAAAGAAGAGAAAATGAANCTGAAGGCCGGTCAGCAGTTCATCCCACAAAGGTAATTGCAGGTAACTTGGAATGAGTCCTGCATTGCTGAGTGATAATGAAACTGGTTACTGTATCAAAACGGGCTTTTTTTGTTGCAGTGTGTAGTAGAGAACCCTGGGAAAAGCTGGAACTGCAGTGAAACTGAGACAGAATTGGTTTGCAACAGTAGCTGGAGCTAACTGGAAACTGGATTTTTCTTTAACAGTTCCCTTTCAAAGAACATTATAATTTTATATGTTTTTGTCAAAACTGTGCTAGCAGACCATGGAGTTGAATGCAAGAATGATTAGAACAGCTATGATGAATGCAGTTTGCTTGATGGTAACCCCAGTGGTTAAGAGCCACAATGGCTGGCTTAGGAAAGCAGCATTATGGTGTCATTCATCCTTCACTTGTAGGCACTACAGCCCAACTGTAAACGTACTTGAGAAACTTGGCCACCGTTTCTGGCTCTGCTCATTACCTCTCATTTCTACCTCCCTTAGTCAAATAACAATTACTATTGGCTTTGACACACAGAGGATGAAAGTGCTGTGTCTTAAAAAAAGTTAAATGAGCTCTGCAATACCGTGTAGATGTTACTAGACTGTGCTTATTTTAATCAGACACTGCAGCAGTAATATTTAGCTTACCTGAAATAAGCCCCCGACCTTAGATTGTTGTCAAGCAGTTGGATGCTTATAGTTTAGATATATACTTATATTTTCTATTTTTTGGCACTATTAGTAATTGCACAGACTCCTCTTCCTCAAATAGGAAGTTAGGGAATTTGGAGATGGAAGAGGAGTGGCTTCTGATATAATTCTCTTGCAGTTTATCAAAATAAAGAACTTTGTACTTTCAGATGTTGTTTTAGGCAGTGCTGGACCACCGCAGTTAAGGTTCATATCAGACTAGAGTAGCTGCAGTAGCACATTTCCATGATTCCACAGACTGGTCATAATGTCTTGACTTTGTTCTGGGGCAGCTGAACCCATGCAGTATCTTGCAGTCCTGCATGCAAAGTGGTGGATTATCAGTGCTCTGACCTCCAGCTGCCATCTGTGGCTGTTGTCTGGCCATGGCTGCTGGGCTAGAGCTGCTATCCTACAGCTTGCCTCCACCTCAGGTGAATCCTTGCTGTGGGTAGCCCAGCAGCCTCATGGTCACCTTTGGAGGGAAGAATGGTGAAATTGGACATCTTCCCTAGCCTTTCAGATGTTGATGTTATAACCATCTTATTTAGAATGTTTAGAAATACAACAGATACCCTCCTCTGAGGTATTTGTTATGTATGCTTTAAAGAAGTATGTTTATTCTGTTCACACCTTCTTCATAAGAGAAATTCTGAGGATGATTTTTGTTCATTAGCTCCAAGTTAGGAGCTTGTGCAGGTGTGACTGAGCCACAGTATCCTGCATCTTTTCTCAATTTGATTGAAGTTCCAGTAAATTCACTCTTTAATCTCAGCCTGCGTGCAGGGCTGTCTCTAAAACAACTATTATCCAGTGATTTTAACTTCTGTATTAGTTGTGTACAGCACAGAATACGCTGTATTTTGTTTTCTGTTCTTAGTAACACATGATGAGCAAAGAGTTTTCTTAGGCTTTACAATAACTAAGTCAAAGGAAACCTGAGTAGTCTAAATAAGAAAATGTGAATGAAAATTATAAGTAAAATTCCTGGGGCAACCTTTGTCTACTAAGTAGATTGATAGGATTGTGTTGGAAATTACAGCAGTGCTTTTCCCTTCATTACATTTATGCTTGTGTCAGCACTTAGGAAATAACCTGTGATTTCTGGGCTTGCTATAAAAATTCACAGTGAGCTGAAATTTGGTGCACATGTACTATATCTCAGCATATTGGAAGTCTTACTAAAACTGTAAAAAAATAATTCCATGAATCTCTTAAAATTACTAGGGAAGAATAAAGATTATATGGCTGGGCCCCATAAATGATCGCTTACTAGAGGTGAGGCATCGAGGGGAAGGGGTGTTAGGTCTATAGGTATTTATTGTTAGCAAAGTACAGACTTGTGCAAAAGCTGAAAGTTCCATTCTGCAGAAAATGGAGATATTTCAGCATTTTTCTTTCTAAATATTATCAAATAGGTGCAACATTTAAAACATTTAAAAAACTTGATATGGGAAAGGTTTAACTATTGTTTACCCTGGGTTTGTTAATGGCTGAGGTAGAGCTATTTCAGCCAAGCTGTTAACTCTGATAGCAGCCACATGGGTGAACTAGATCACTGCCTGCCAAAAGATCCCATCCTCCTGCATGTAGACTGATGGCTGGGAAAGCCAAAGCAGATTGTGTTGTTTCTGGCCAACTCTAGGAAATTGTGACAATGAGAAAATTTGCTATAGGAATAAGAAAATGGAGAGAGAAAGAAACCTCAAGGAACTTGTCCTGTGGAAGAGTGGTAGGAGAACATGACTGTTCCAGCTGTGAGATGTTATGATTCGT
>VZRI01013087.1:17966-63045 GCA_013397515.1 Upupa epops
GAGGGGCTGGAGTGGCTGCAGAGAAGGGCACCTGATTACAACCTCCTTTCAGGTGGTTGTAGAGAGAGAGAATTCTTGGTTTGAGTCCCAAGTGAGTGTAGTTGCCTGTGAGTCTGTGGTACTGAGACACCTAAAACCAGCTCTGTGTTGAGGCTGCAAAACTGAGATTCACCTGATGGTTGTTTCATAGGGTCACAGAAGGTTCCAGGCTGGAAGGGCCATCTAGAGGTCATCCAGTCCAACCTCCCTACACAAGCAGGGACAGCTCTCCCTAGGGCAGGTTGCTCACAGCCTCGTCAAGCCTGACCTTAGATAACTGCAGGGATGGGACCCCCCACCACCTCCCTGGGCAGCCCATTGCAGCCATCAACCCCCCTCCCATGGAAGAGCTTTTTTCTCATCTCCAGTCTAAATCTGCTGCCCCTCCCAGCTTGGTGTCAAACACTGACTTGCTGAGGGTGCCCTTGCTACCTCTGTCAGTGATACTGAACAACAGCGGTCCCAGTTAACTGAGGTTAAGTTCCCTCTCTGATTTCTCCCTGTATCTTAGAAGCAGTCCTTCTGAACAGCCGCACTGCAGCGTTAGGATGGTACAGATAGGATTATCTGCTCTGTCTTTCAGAGGTTAAAAAAGGAGGAAGGAAAAGAAAAGCCAAAGCAGCCGAGCCAAAGCCACCCAAAAAACCTGCTGCTAAGAAGGAGAAACCAGCCAAGTCCAAGGGCAAACAAGAGAAGATCACAGACACCTTTAAAGTCAAGCGGAAAGTGGACCGTTTCAACGGGGTATCTGAAGCTGAACTCCTGACCAAGACTTTACCCGATATTTTGACCTTTGATCTGGACATCGTCATAGTAAGTGACTCTCACTACGTTAGGTGGAAAGCGAGTAGCCTGTACTCAGGGGTTAATGTTTACATCCCTCTGCTTTCCTACCTGCATTGCTTAGATGGCAAGGTCTTGCAAGATGAAGTCTGTAAAGTTTCCTGTGCGCTGAGCTGCTTCGCGTGTTCTCTTAAGAATCATAGTAACACAGCTCTGATCTCTGAGGAACCTGAGGCTCACGCGGAACAGAGTCCTGAGAGGCTGTGGTGGGCGCTGCTCGCAGCCTCTGGTGTGGAGGCTGCAGTAAGTAGAGGGCAGCCCTCCTGACGCCACACATCCTCAGAACACAGCGCTGCGAGCATAGCGATGCTTCCCAGCGATGAAACAAAGCAGTTTGCTTTGTTGACAGTAACAAAGATAACAGAGTTATTATCCTTTCTGTCCTTTGATTAAGTTGTTAATTAGCCAGCCATGTTCTCAGCGTTAAACTGGACCGGTGTCTTTGTAGATCGGCATAAACCCCGGCTTGATGGCAGCTTACAAAGGACATCACTACCCCGGACCTGGCAACCACTTCTGTACGTCGTTGTCTTCTTTCCTTCTTCCAGAGTTTGGTAGCATCTGAATTCGTCCTTTGGGGGTTTTTCTGCCTCTTTTATTTCAGCTTGCTTTGCTCTGTCTTTAATCTCCCACACCGAAGAAGGAAGCACCGGTGACTTTGAAGCACAGGTTTAGGATGGCACTGTATTGCCAAGTAGCTGCTCGGCCTGTGGTGTGCAGCACCCAGAGCAAAGGCTGAGCCTCTGGTACTTTAGCTACTGAGGGTGAGGCAGCAGGCACCACTGAGGTGCTGAGAGAGATGTTACAGGGCCTGTGAGGAGGGGCTGAGGGAACTGGGGTTGTTTGGTCTAGAGCAGAGGAGGCCAAGAGGAGACCTCAGTGCTCTCTACAGCTCCCTCACAGGAGGTTGTAGGAGGCTGCTGCTGGCCTCTTCTCCCAAATCCCTAATGACAGGACAAGAGGACATGGCCTCAGGCTGCAACAGAGGAGGTTTAGATTGGATCTCAGGAAGAAGCTCTTTGCTGAGAGATCAAACCTAGGATACTCTGGATTACTCACTGAGAGCCATTCCAGCAGTGCCAGTAGGGAGCTCCACATGGAATCATTTGCACCCCTCTGATGCTCCAGCCAAAGCGCTTCTGGTGGCTAGCAGAGCTGTAAATCAGGCTTGGGTACTTGCTAGCCACGCTGGCAGCCTGGCTTTACCGAGAGGCAGATCAGAAGGGCATGCCTTGACAGACCTGTGTTTGTAGCCACCCCGAATCGCTTGGAACTAGCTGTGGCAAAAGGGGGCTTAAGAAACTGGTAGATCACCCAGACTGTGCTGTTGTACGGTACCTGTGAGGGAGGAATCAGTGGGCTCTGTCAGAGAGGCCCAGTGCGAGGAGAAGTGATGCCAAGAAAGCTGACACATAGCTGCTACTCACAAAATCCCTATCAATCACATCAGCTCTCTGTTCAGGTGAACCACAGCGTCTAAAGCTCTGTACTGAGCTTTGAGAGTGGAAGACTTGGGGGGGGGGGAGTTCCTCTTGCTGCAGATCAAGTAACTTTGGATAGTTTCAACTTTACTAGACAGGGCAGTAGCCTCTCCAAATTAACTCTGTTCACACAGACAGTTCCTTTAGCCTTCTGGAACTCCTGGTAGTCGAGGGGTTGGATTGATTCTGTTTGGGTGTCCTTAGTATTAAGGCAAACGCTTGCTCTCCTGCTTCACAGGGAAATGCCTCTTCATGTCTGGCCTGAGTAACGAGCAGCTGAACCACATGGATGACCACACCTTGCCGCACAAGTACGGGATCGGCTTCACAAACATGGTTGAAAGGACAACACCCGGCAGCAAAGACCTCTCCAGGTGGGACAGCGAGGGGCAGTATCGTGCTTATTAATGAATTCCTGCAGTCCCGAATGTGACGTTGAGTCTTTTCTCTTCTAGCAAGGAATTTCGGGAAGGAGGGCGAATCCTGATGCAGAAGTTACAGAAGTATAAACCTCGCATAGCAGCTTTCAATGGGAAATGTGAGGAGCTTGATTTTAAATTGATTTCTCTGTCCAGAGCATCTTTTTCTGCTGCCTAACCCCCTGTTTTCTTCTTATTTTAGGTATTTATGAAATTTTTAGTAAAGAGGTTTTTGGAATAAAAGTGAAGAACTTGGAATTTGGACTGCAGCCACACAAGGTGCCAGATACAGAGACTGTAAGTGTTGATACCGGGGAACAAAGCCAGGGCACTCTGTTATAGCTGTCTCAAAACTAAGGAAGCCTCAGGACATGCACACATGGGATAACAGCAGAGTCTGCAAAAAGCACAGTGGGAAACACAGGATGACTGGGGCTGGCAAAGCCCTCTGAGCTCAGCCAGCCCAGCCTGGCACCTGGCACCACCACAGCAGCCACCCCAGGGCACTCAGGGCCACAGCCAGGCTGTCCTTCAACACCTCCAGGGATGGATGGGGACTCCCCCACTGCCCTGGGCAGTCCAGTCCAGGCTCTGAGCACCCTTTCCCTGAGGAAGGGCTTCCTAACAGCCAACCTAACCCTCCCCTGGCAGCTTCAGCCCTGCCCTCTCATCCTGGTACTGGTTGCCTGGGAGAAGAGCCTGACCCCCACCTGACTGCAACCTCCATTTAGGGAGTTGGAGAGAGGGAGAAGGTCCCCCTGAGTCTCCTCTTCTCCAGGCTGAACCCCCCCAGCTCCCTCAGCCTCTCCTCATCAGCCTTTCCCTCCAGTCCCTTCCCCAGCCTCATTGTTCCTCAATCTCTTTCTTGAACTGGGCAGCCCAGAACTGCTGCCAGGACACAAGGGGAGGCCTCCCTAGTGCCCTGTACCGGGGTAGAATGACATCCTTAGTCCTGCTGGCCACACTTATGCTGATCCAAGCCAGGATGCTATTGGCCTTCTGGGCCACCTGGGCACCCTGTAGGCTCCTGTTCAGTCAGTTGTCACCCAGTTCTGCCAGGAAAGGCTTTTGCTTGAACAGAGGAAGGGAAATGGTGCCACGGTCAGACACACCTTTAATGCAGCCTCTTCAGACGTGCAGACTGTATTTGGGAACCAGTGTGTTCTGGAAGCAGTCAGTGCTTTCTCCAGGGACTGTCTGCAGCACGAACGGAACATACATGCTCTACAGGCACTGGCATCTCCTTCCGTCAGATCGCTGTGTGTTTGTTGACTGAATTCTGAGCAGAGCGTGGTGCTGGTAGTGCCACAGGGGGAGAAGGAATAGTTAACTCAGTCGTTGTGCCGTTAGTCACTGCAGCTCCAGCATGCCTGCATCTGGGCATGTCCAAGCACTGCCATCAGACTCCAGCCTCTTAAGCTGCTGTGCACCTTGAAATTACTTAAGACAAAGTAGTTTGATGCAGAGGGCATTAGTCACGGACACGGAGTGCTGGAAGTTCTCTGGATAATCATTAGCTAGGAATCATTACAATTGGGTTAGGTTAACTTCTCCTTATGAACAGGTTAAGGCAGAGGTGCTTCCACTGCCTGCCCTAGCACTCATTCCAAAGCTTCATTGCTTGGTCAGGTCAACAGTTCAGGTTGTTTTCCTTTCTATCCCAAATTTCGAGTGCTGCAAGTTTAAGCTGAGTTTAAGCTGTCCATCTGCCATCAGAGCCTGAAGTATCGCTGGTGATAAAGCACTTCCTTTCTGAGAAGCAATCAGAGGCTCCTGCAGTGGATGTATTTGTAAGAGAGAAATAGTCCTCCTCACTAGTGTTGGTTCCTAAGTGCTGCATGGTAATAATAGAATCTCAGAATCACAGAGCAATCCTGGTTGGAAAGGAGCTCCCAGAGCCCCCAGTCCAACCGTCCCCACCCCAACAAACCCCTCAGTCCCTGAGAGACTGACAGACACAGCCTGACCCCCTCCCTGCTGCTACTCCAGTAGGGTGGGAAGCACCATGGCTACAGGGTTCTTCAACACCTCCAGGCAGGGGGACTCCACCACCTCCCTGGGAAGTTCCAGTGCCTGAGACACAGTTCCTTCTGAGCTGACTCGATGCCTTTAGTTAGGGTTTGTTGGCAGAGAAAGAGACGCTGAGGTTGGCTCCAGCCATGCTAACTCCACAGTTTCCAACCCTGGCAGACACACTTGGCCATGGGACTGGGTTCATTAACCTGTGGTGCCTCCCTTGCTGGTTTGGGGTGTTAGCATGCTGTCACGTACTCTGCAGACGGGACTTTCTGGCTCAGAGCTTTGCTTGCCAAGGGAGCTCTGGAGCCTGCCTAGCTCCCTGACGTGTCTTGTAACACAGACTGGGATTGCTTCTCCTGCAGCGCACAAACACCAGGTTAAACCTGTCCACACTTCCACAGCTGATAACCAGCCCCTCTCTCCAGGGCAAAACTTGTAGCTGGCTGAAGGAAACGAAGGGTTCCCTTTACCCCATCCTACACCCAGCGGCGGCACTAGCTGTAGTTGGTACAAAGGGTTAAAACAAGGGGCTGAACTGACATTCTCAACGTGCTAGGTGTTAACTCAGGGCACAGAGACCACTAACGCTGTTGCTCTTGCTCTGTCCCAAGCTCTGCTACGTTATGCCGTCGTCCAGCGCCAGATGTGCTCAGTTCCCTCGCGCACAGGATAAAGTCCATTATTACATAAAGCTGAAGGACTTGAGGGATCAGCTGAAAGGCATCGCGCCCAACACAGAGGTGCAGGAGGTGCAGTACACGTTTGACCTGCAGCTTGCACAAGGTAGAGTGGTTATTTTGCTCACCCTCTGGTGTGTGGGGGACAACACAACCGTCAGCTCCGCAAGCAAAAAGCAATGCAGCATCAAAGGGGAAGTCTGTGAGCTGTGCTCTCTCCTCTAGCTTGCGGTGTACAACTACAGGCTCCACTCTGTTTAGTGCAGGAGGAATGATCTTGCGGAAAGCGGGGACGATCTGGGGTGATGTCTGGCTGTTCCTCTGATAAAAGTGCTCGTCTGATGGTTTTTCCTTCTGCTGGCTAATACCTGCGGTCTCCTTTCTCGGCAGAGGATGCGAAGAAGATGGCTGTCAAAGAAGAGAAGTACGACCCGGGTTACGAAGCGGCCTACGGAGGCGCTTACTGCGATCGGGCACCGTATGAGAGCGAGCAGTGCCACTTCTCGTCCAACGGAACTGGTAGAGTGCAGTGCTGGGGGCGCTGTGGCCACAGCCCCTTCCCGATCCGTGCTGTCGGCTGCCGTTTGAAACTCCATTCATTAACTTGTTCTTTTGTTTTAGCAGCAGGCGATCCGCAGTACTGCCAAGGGTCGGCCTTTGGGGAAGTTCCTAACGGACAGTGGATGACGCAGTCCTTCGCAGACCAGATTCCCGAGTTCAGCGCCGGCGTGAGGCAGGAAGAAGAGGGCAGCAGTGCCTAAGAGCCGCCTGGTCTCGGCCATGCATACGTGCTGCAGTTTTAATGCAGTGATCAAGAGTGGTACCTCGGTTCTCCAACTGAAGCATTTGCATAGGATTTGATCTCCCTTTAGTTATTTTATGCTAGTCCAAAGTGCGTGTGTGGTAGGCTCAAATCGATGAACTAGAGCGTCTGAAGGACCTCTCCAAACTCCTTTTAAAGAAGCCAGCCCTGTTTTCTATGAGTTTTCTATTGAACAGACACTGCCGTTTCTCACAGGTCTGGACAGATTGCTTTCTCGTTCGTGAAGATTCCGTGGGGCCGTTCATTCTGTTCCATACACCCAACCCTAGTAGTAGCAGCAGCAGTAGGACTCTTAGCGATCCTGGGATATCTCCAGTTCCTTTTCTATCCAGAGAGGAAAACGGGAAGCGTACCCTTACCTTACCTGAAGTGGTGTTTTTAATCGTCAAGACTTTTTAAGTCTCTGCTTTTACCGTCTTGGAAAGTGCAGAAAGTGGTGTTCTGCAGCTGTGAGCACTGAGTGTTTTCTGTGTGGGAAGAGAGAGCTCTGTCTGTCTGGTGACTGGACCGTATTCGGGATGAAGGGAGTGGAGACATCATCTCAAGTCACAGTGCTGGGGAGGAAAATTTGGTGTTGCACAAGACAGGGCCTGAATGTGACACCTGAGCTGGTTTAGGGTGAGGTGACCCTGCCACTCCATCTCTTTCCTCTTAAATTCCGCTGTAAGGACCTGAAATTCCTTTAAAAACCTCCAAATCCTAAATCAAACCTCAGTAGTGGATTTTTAATTCTGTGGTGCTTAAAACTCTCAGTCGTTTCTGTGTGGTGTAGCCTCTTCACCTGATCTGTGGCAGGAGCCAGCCCCTTGGAACAGGTTTCACTGCCGGGGACGGCGAGACCATGCCCAGCTACATTGTGGGCATCAGGTACAGACAGCCCAGGTTCGTGATTGAGCAGTTCTGAACGTTCAGTTCTCTTTTGTCAGTGAGAGCTTAAAGGGTGTTTGTATTCCTCTTAAAAGTGAGAAACACTAAGTTAAACACAAGGGTAGCCGTTGCATGAATTAAGTAGCCTACAGTGGCGTCTCCAGCTCTCTTGGATTTGGCCAACGTTAGTGACTGAGAAAGAAAAGAGACTCCGTGCTCGTGCCTAACCCTCGTCTTCTTCCCCTCTTTTATCACGCGAGGAAGAGATGAAGTAAAAGCAATAAGCTGATCAAACCCCGACAGTTCTGATGATCTCATGCCAGTAGGTGTTTCGCATACTTGAAAACCAGATACACACAGTATCTCCACAGCCCACGCTGGTCAGAGCTTCCCGGACCGGCGTGGTTCAACCCTTCCTCACGGCCAACGACCGCTGTCGTGCATCGGGTGTAACTAGTGAGCGTAGATTCTGTTCGTGTTGTAGCAGCTCTCGCTGGGATCACGCGCTGCCAGCCTGGCGTGAGGCAGGCACCATGTTTACAGTTTTCCTCCCAAATCACGCGGCTTAGTTCTACAGCCCAAGCAGGTGTGCGTTCTGATCTGACCGTGTTAGGAGCTGCAGCGTGAAGCTGTTCGGTATCATGTCCGAGAGAGATAGGAATTGTCTTGTCTGTTATTTAACGCGTACTGTATCACCTATCGTTGTTTACAAGGACCTTTTCCTGCGGGTGCTCCGAGTATCTTGCATCAGGGATTTGTTACAATACAGTTGGATTTCTCACCAGAACGAGCAGCTTGTCGGGTGAGGACGTAGCACAGTAGGACCTAACTACCGTGAGGCTACGTCGTGGGTGGGAAAGGAACGATCTCCTCTTTAAAGGCATCGCCTGTGTGGCCATCCAGGTATCACCGAGAGCGAGGCGCACGGTGAGTTCCCTGGACGTCACAGCTGTGTGTGTACTCCTTCCAAACTGGTGCTCTTTTCACTGCATTAACGCAAGAGTTCTTAATCTGTACTGAATCTATCAGTGTTTCACAATAAAATCAGGAACTGTACTGCAGGGGCTTCTGTCGGGTGCTTCTCTGTCTTGGGAGCAGGGGTCCTCAGGCACTAGAGGGCACTGAGCACAATCCAACACAGAGCCACGGGGATGAGGAAGCGAGGGGAGCAGCTCCCTGCTGAGGAAAGGCTGAGGGAGCTGGGGCTCTGGAGCTGGGAGAAGAGGAGGCTGAGGGGGGACCTCATTCCTGTCTCTCAATCTGTGAGGGGTGGGTGTCAGGAGGATGGAGCCAGGCTCTGCTCAAGGGCATCTGGGGACAGCACAAGGGGCACTGGGTGCCAGCTGGAACAGAGGAGGTTCCACATCGAGAGGAAACTTCTTCCCAATGAAGGTGCCAGAGCCCTGGAAGGGGCTGCCCAGGGGGGTTGTGGAGTCTCCACTGGAGCTGTTTCAAACCCACTGGCCTGTTCCTGTGCAGCTGGATCTAGGGGCTCCTGCTGTGGCAGGGGGATTGGCCTGGATGATCTTTTGAGGTCCCTTCCCATCCCTATCGGTCTGTGATGCTGGGATTCTGTAAAGGTCTCATCATGCAGCAGAGCTCCACTTGCCAAAAGACTGCTCAGGTCTTCCTTGCAGGCTGTGCAGTAGGGACTGAGGCAGCCGAAGGCACCTTGGATGTAGGACTGCAAGAATCTCCTGGGGAGGTTTTTGCACCAGCAGAGGCTGGATAAAAAGACTTAAACACTAATGATTACTGAAACCATGACCTCGCTGTGAAGTGAGCGTGTGTCCTCACCTTACAGAATCACAGAATCCCTGGGGTCATCAAGTCCAACCGTTAACCCTACTCTACAAGCTCACCCTTAAACCAGACCCCTCAACACCACAGCTAAAGGATCCTTAAACTGCTCCAGAGATGATGATCCAATCCCTTACCTGGGCAGCCTGTGCCAGTGCCTGACTGCTCTTCCTGAGGAATAATTGTTCCTGAAGTCCAGTCTAACCCTCCCCTGTTGTAGTTTGAACCCAGTACCTCTTGTACTTTCACATTGACTGGGAGAAGAGAGCAGCACCAAGCTCTCTTCCAGGAAAGCCAAGCCCATGCCAGTGCTGTGACTGCTGCTGCAGCCTCCCAGCCAGGAGCACACAAACCCCACGCTCGTTTGTCCGTTCATTTAACACTTTGTTTTCTCAAATCACTTCATTACACAACAGGCTGCATCTCACACTACAGGTACTCAAAACGATACCGTGGGGATGAGTCTACGTGTTGGCAGTATCAGCTCTCAGGACGAGTTAATTTGAACTTCCCTGAAGGGTCCGGAATAAACCAGTTTTCCCAGAGATCGGTGTGAACACTGGGGTAGTCCCAGGGTTTGTATCTGCCGTTCCAGTGGAGCAATTTAGCTTCCTGGAGGAAATGCTCTGAGTAACGGGTGTCAGGGCTCCAGCCTGCGGGGTAGAGAAATGGCATTTTAAAATCCTTTTTGATGAAAAATGGAAGACAGAGTCACAGAGTGACCGAGGCTGGCACAGCCCTCTGAGCTCAGCCAGCCCAGCCTGGCTCCTGGCACCACCACAGCAGCCAGACCAGGGCACTCAGGGCCACAGCCAGGCTGTCCTTCAACACCTCCAGGGATGGATGGGGACTCCCCCACTGCCCTGGGCAGCCCAGTCCAGGCTCTGAGCACCCTTTCCCTGAGGAAGGGCTTCCTAACAGCCAACCTAACCCTCCCCTGGCAGCTTCATCCTGGTGCTGGGTGCCTGGGGAAGAGCCCAATCCCCACCTGACTGCAATCTCCCTTCAGGGAGTTGGAGAAAGCAAGAAAGTACCCCTGAGGGTCCTCCAGCCTGAATGCCCCCAGCTCCCTCAGCCTCTCCTCATCGGCCTTTCCCTCCAGGCCCTTCCCCAGCCTTGTTGCCTCTCTGCAGCACCTCAACCCCATCTTCGTCCTCTGGGGCTGCTAAGCGCATCCAGCTGGTTCCAGCATCTCAGATGTGTTCAGCTCTTCCGCACACCCTTCCCATTGTCCATGGTAACAGAGAACAGATGCTCCTCAGACAGGCAGCTCTGTCTGTAATACTAGGGTTTCTTCCTTTTTTTACCCAATTTCATGGCTGTTGTCTGGGGGGAGCTCGTTCTCTGCTGGGTTGCGGTTGGGTTTGCTCTTGTGAGGGTACAACTGCTTTGTTTGCCTGTTAAGATTTGGTGTAACGACACCCACAGGGAACCTCCACACTGTGCCCTGTCCTGAAAAGCACAGGACAAGGGGGTGCTGGGGGAAGCAGGGATGAGGCACCGTGGATCTCGGGCACAAAGGAACACACCGGGGTGAAGTAACGTAACGCCCTACTCTGGAACCTTACAAACTGCTCACTTCGTGCGGTTCCAGCTGCCCAGGGCAGGGTGTTACTCACCCAGATGCCTGATGTGCCACATGGGATTAATAGTGGAATGCTTCTCATAGAAGACGATCAGCATGGGGGGCGTTGCCACTCCTCCTCCGAGGGTGCTGCTGTAGAGGTTTTCCCTGGAAAAGGAAGAAAGCCAAACAAGTGTTGAAAACCCCCGAGAAGCTGCGGTACCAACGATTAACAAGAAGTGTTCTGGCAACATTCAAACTGGTTTTGAGCAGAGCAGCTTGCAGCACATGCCTTCCCCATGCTGTTAATCACTTGTGCTCGCAGCTCCAGCTCCTGACGAGTGAATCCTTGCTGCTAAGCAAAATGAGAGTCGGATCCAACACGATACCCACTGCTTCTCCACACTGCCCATACTCTGCGGCTGACCGAGCTCCCAGGAGAGGGAAAGGGGTCAGCATGGAGGAGTCAAACGTACTTCAGCCTGGCTTCTTTAGTCTCCACTTGCCTTGTTCCCTCTTTCTTCCCCTTTCTCCCCTCCCGCAGCCATTAGAAACAAATCAGCTTCAAATCCAGCTTCAGCCAAAGTCAAGATCATACGAAGCAACCTGTAGAGAACATCCACCTGCTATGGATTCTGCGGTGAAGCCGAAGTGCTGACAAGGAGGGACGTTAGGAGGTGGCAGTCAGGTGCCTGGCTATGGTTTGTGTGAGGTCCATCTGGCCTCAGGCAGGGAAGGTCATTAACCTGCTTGATCCCCAGTGAGGTTGGGCACCCACAAGAAAACCCATGTGTCCTCAGCGTCTCTCAGGATTAAGTGTGGCTTGTGATTAAATGTGAGAGTACAGTTCCAGGTGTCCATTTCCTGCTACAGAATTGGTCAGAGTTACAGAATCACAGAGTGACTGGGGCTGGCACAGCCCTCTGAGCTCCTCCAGCCCAGCCTGGCACCTGGCACCACCACAGCAGCCACCCCAGGGCACTCAGGGCCACAGCCAGGCTGTCCTTCAACACCACCACCACTGCTCTGAGCACTCCAGTCCAGGCTCTGAGCACCCTCTCAGGGAGGAAGGGCTTCCTAACATCCAAACCAACTCTCCCATAGCAACTTCAGACCCTGCCCTCTCATCCTGGCACTGGGTGCCTGAGAGAGGAGCCTGACCCCCACCTGACTGCAACCTCCCTTCAGGAAGCTGGAGAGAGGGAGAAGGTCTCCCCTGAGTCCCCTCTTCTTNTGGAATAAGGGGAGAATGATGTCCCTAGTGCTGCTGGCCACACTATTCCTGATCCCAGCCAGGATGCCATTTGTCTTCTGGGCCACCTGAGCACCCTGCTGGCTCCTGCTCAGCTGGTTGTTACCCAGTACTGCCAGATCCCTCTCTGCCAAGCTGCCATCCAGCCACTGCTCCCCCAGTCTGTAGCTGCAGGGGATTATTGTGGCCACAGAACCCTGTCCTTGGCCCTGTTCAACCTCATTGCAGCAGGTGGAAACTCTTGAAATGAGTTCCTTCACTTGATGAGATCTCCCAGAAAGACTGCTTGAGTTACAACTCTTCTAAGAGCTTTTAAACAGCAGATGAGAACGCGAGCAGCATGAAAAGGCAAGGGAGCAGCAGGACTTCTGCACCTACTCTACGTTTCTTTGCATCCACTTTTCCAACTGCTTTGTGATCCGCTGATGCTTCCATTCCGTCAGGTTTGCAACGATGACTCCGGGATTAAAGGAGCAGGAGCTGGGGCTGATGCCAAGGTCTCTAACAGCTTGCTTTCTGTAGTCCAGGAATCCCATGTACGTGTTCTAGGAAGGGAATGCAAAGCAGTACGTTAACCCCTATGAATCTCCACTGAAGTACCCGTACAATGCATCTCCCCACCGCTCACAGGGAGGTTCTGGCTCCCTTCGTGGTCTCCCCATGATACCAGGCTTGAATACGGGGTACTTCTAGCTACTGAACTACTCTTTCCACGGTGCTTTTCCACGGGAGCCTGACAAAGCTCTTCCCTCAGCAGGTGCTTGTCTTTCTGTGTTTACTCTGAACGATTCCAACGTACAGCTGCAGTGCTACAGGGACTCACAGACAGCTCTGGGGAGCCCAGCTCGGGAATCAGCTTGTAAAGTTGGCTTCCTAAATGCCAGTCCCAGGTTGACTCATGCAAATGTCATGTATTCTGTCCTCATTAGATGCTCCTGAAGTGCTCACGACCCGCTGATAATGAAATACCACACACAATCCAGTGGAATCAAAGGAACAGTAGAGTCTAGGAACACTAGGAACACTAGAATCATAGAATCCTCATGGCTGGGAAGGACCTTCAGGATCACCAAGTCCAGCCCTCATCCCAACATATCCCAAACGACTAGGCCATGGTCTTAGGTGCTAGATCTGCTCGATTTTTAAACTCCTCAAGGGATAAGGACTCCACCCCCTCCCCGTGCAGCCTGTTCTTTATTGCAGGAAACATCTTTGCTGGCATTAGAGTCATCCCAGGGAAACAGTCCTTAGCTACCTGTGAAATAATTACAGAACCATCAGCAAACCCCAGAACTGTCACTTTCACTGTAGGGAAAAGGTCTAACATCCTGTGACGTTGGCAGGTAAATACACTCATCGTGTGAACCTCAGGATGACACCTTACCTGCATCCCTACGCTTCTGACCATCTCGTGTGTAGAAGGCAGATCACAATCATCTGAGAAGGCTGCAGCATGGCCAGGAGCTAGCCTGGTGTCATAGAGCTCTTGAATGTCACCTGCTCACAGAAAGGACAAAAACATTAGCCTGGAGGAGACTCAGGGGGACCTTCTCCCTCTCTACAACTCTCTGAAGGGAGGTTGTAATAAAGTGGAGATCAGGCTCTTCTCAGGCACCCAGCCCCAGGATGAGAGGGCAGGGCCTGAAGCTGCCAGGGGAGGGTTAGGTTGGATGTTAGGAAGCCCTTCCTCAGGGAAAGGGTGCTCAGAGCCTGGACTGGACTGCCCAGGGCAGTGGGGGAGTCCCCATTCATCCCTGGAGGTGTTGAAGGACAGCCTGGCTGTGGCCCTGAGTGCTCTGGTGTGGCTGCTGTGGTGGTGCCAGGTGCCAGGCTGGGCTGGCTGAGCTCGGAGGGCTGTGCCAGCCTCAGTGATTCTGTGACCAATGGATAAATGATCACAAAGTGTTGAAGACCCCATGCAATCCTTAGCTTGTCAGAGGTCTCCTTCACTCTTGCTGACAGCTGGCACGAGAGCACAGTCTCTCATTGCATGGAAGTGGCTGCTTTGTCTAGGATCTCTGACATCTTTGATCACCACTCTCAAATTGCTACGGATTCCGGGCTGAAGATGCTCAAAATCATCCTCTCTTATTTGAGCAAATGCCTCTTGCTCTGAGGAGCAGCAGTTCTGAGGAGCTGGTAGCAGTGTGAATTCAAACACCAGCAGTAGTACTTCTCCACAAATACTAAGCAAAGGCCATGGTACCTCTCAGCAACTGCACAGACTTAAATGAAACCCCTAGACACAATTTTGATCAGAATAAGCTATTAAATATAAACAGGGAGAGAAGTTCTTGTTCAAAGTGTCCTATAAACAGGTTGTTTGTGCTTTTCCTGAGCGCAACAGTCCCTGCAGCTGCCTCAGGTTCCATTACATCTCAGATTTCTAAATTACTGGAAAAACTGGGGTCACTGATTTCATTTTGCTAGAAGCTGCTTGAACACTCACTGTTCACTTACCTTGAACAATAACATCATCGTCTAAGTAGATTACTTTTTCGTGCTTCGGGATGAGCAAAGGAAGGTAGAATCGAACGAAGTTGAGCTGTTAAAGAGGAGAAAGAAGAGTAAGCGGTGACGTTGTTTAATGCAGTTCTGCCTCTAGTAACAACCAGTTGTAATTTCTCTCTTCATTAGCACTAAGCAGAGACCATTTGCTTCCTCCCCCTGAACTGTACTAGTACCTTTGCTGATAACACCTGAAGTTTCCCCCTCCCAGGTCATGCAGCAGGACTAGAGCATCATTCTCCCCCTGTACTGGGAACTGGAGAGGCCTCCCCTTGAGTACTGGGGCAGTTCTGGGTAGTCAGGTGGAGGTCAGGCTCTTCTTCCAGGCACCCAGCACCAGAATGAGGGGGCAAGGCCTGAAGCTGCCAGGGGAGGGTTAGGTTGGCTGTTAGGAAGCCCTTCCTTGTGGAAAGGGTGCTCAGAGCCTGGACTGGACTGTCCAGGGCAGTGATGGAACTGGCAGCCCTGGAGATGTTGAAGGACAGCCTGACTGTGGCCCTGAGTGCCCTGGTCTGGCTGCTGTGGTGATGTCAGGTCTCAGGCTGGGCTGGCTGAGCTCAGAGGGCTTTTCCAGCCTCAATGATTCTGTGCAATTCTGTGATCTTGATTCCTTTCCTAATAATTGGCCTTTTCTGGCACCAGTGACAGTTAGATTAGTCATTAGGTTCTGATGTAAGCCTGGACACGAGCAGGACGGTGCCAGCTCAGCATGAGGGCAGCACACAGAACACCATTAGAGCTAATAAACTGTGACTGTATTCTGACTATACTGCACATTCAAACGAGCCAGCTGACGCCGTGCGAATAGCGAGGTCCCAGCAGGAGAGCCAAGTGGCAAGGAGCTGGTTATACAATTTTCCTTCTTGAGTGAGGGTGCAGTGCTTGGACCTGGTGAGGCTTCTGTGTCTCACACCTCCTCGTGTAGTGGAGCAGAGATCCAGGACATTTTAAAGGCTGTCATGAGCAAGAGAAACCCTGGTCGCTTGTTCCACAGCGCTCATGTACTCACGGGCTGCAGTAACTCAGGACGCGATGCATCTTGTCTGATCTTTCCCCTTAGGACCATAGGGTTGAATTCCACAAGCTTAAATTTTATTTCTTTCAGTTTAGAGTTCTCAATCCATTTCCTGCGATAAAAAAGAAGTGATAAAATTGATGCTGAGTGTACAGGAAACCCAGCGTTAAATTCATAGACACATGGGAGAGTAAGAGACCCTCAAAGCTCGCTCAATCCATTATCATTGAATCCTTAGGGGTCGGAAGGGCCCTTGAAAGATCATCCAGTCCAATTTTCCTGCCACAGCAGGATCACCCAGACCAAATTGCACAAGAACAGATCCAGGTGGGTCTGTAACATCTCCAGAGAAGGAGACTCCACAACTCCCCTGGGCAGCCCCTTCCAGGGCTCTGGAACCCTCACCGGGAAGAAGTTTCTTCTCCTATTGATGTGGAGCCTCCTCTGTTCCAGCTGACACCCAGTGCTCCTTGTCCAATCTGTACTTCAACACCTCCTGACATGGAGACTATCCCAATGCCCTGGGCAGTCCAGTCCGGGCTCTGAGCACCCTTTCCAGGGGGAAGGGCTTCCTAACATCCAACCTAACTCTCCTCTGGCAGCTTCAGGCCCTGCCCTCTCATCCTGTGCTGGATGCCTGAGAGAAGAGCCTGACTGCCACCTGACTGCAACCTCCCTCCAGAGGACTGGAGAGAGAGAGAGAAGGTCCCCCTGTGTCCCTTCTTCTCCAGGCTAAACACACCCATCTCCCTCAGCATCTCCTCATCGCCCTTCCCCTGCAGTCCCTTCCCCAGCCTCGTTGCTCCTCTTGCACCCATTCCAGCCCCTCAATCTCTTTCTTGAAGTTAGGGGCTCAGGACTGAGGATTGCTATAGTTAAACAGAAAGGTGTTTAAACAAACGACTCCTGCAAAGGTCTCCAGCCTCTGCCCATGCTAAGGAGAACAACAAGCTGGTGCTAACTGCAGCGTGGGGCAGAATGAGGCAGCTACATACCGAATATGTGGGATGGTAGTCTTCATTCCAACGATGTAGAACAGAACATTAGCTTCTGTGTTGCTGTAGATGCTGCTGATCGCTGCTACAGCTGCACCCATCCTGCCCGCAGCAGCGCAGATTACCACCGGGATTTCTTCTTCCATCTCCTCAGGACTCTCCAAATCAACTACAAGAAACAAAAGCAGCCATCAGAATAGGAAAATAAGAACAGTTTTCTATCAGAGCTGGGCGATAGGAATGAATCTGCAGTTCCATAAGGAGCAGCATCTTATCACAGTCCCCCCTTTCCTTAGCACAGCCCATGCACATCCACTCTTTGCAAGGCACACAGCATGAGCTGCTGCTACTGCAGAACTACAGTCAACTACAGGGGACTCCAGAGAGCACATGGAACAGAGCATCTTCCACCCAATTCAGCCTGTCCTCTGCTCCTTCACCTGAAACCTGAAGAAATCTGAACAGAATTGTTTAGGTTGGAGAAGACCTCTAAGATTGACTCCAACCCAGGGCCCCCGCTAAACCCTGTCCCTGAGCTCCAGATCTCCATGACTGTGAAACACCTCCAGGGATGGTGATTCAACCTTGTCCCAAGGCAAGTGCAGCGGAGGGCAACGAAGTTGGTGAATGGTGTGGAGAACAGATCTTATGGGGAGCTACTGGAGGAGCTGGGACTGTTTAGTTTGAGGAAGAGGAGGCTGAGAGGAGACCTCTTCGCTCTCTACAGCTACCTGAGAGGACATTGGAGAGAGGTTGGTGCGGGCCTCTTCTCACAGGTCATTAGCAATAGAACCAGAGGGAAGGGCTTCAAGCTGCAACAGGGGAGGGTTAGACTGGACATCAGGAGAGAGCTCTTCATGGAAAGAGTAGTCAAACACTGGAACAGGCTGCCCAGGGAGGGGGTAGATTCGCCATCCCTGGCTGTGTTCAAGAGTCACCTAGCTGTGGTGTTAGGGGACAGAGTTTAGGGGTGAATTTGTAGAGTAGGGGTAATGGTTGGACTGGATGATCCCAAGGGCCTTTTCCAACCTGAATGATTCTGTGATTCTGTGAGTCTTTAACTAAAGAACGTTTCCTAATGTCTAACCTAAGCTTCCCCTGGCACAGCTTCAGAGCATTTCCTCTTGTCCTATCACTCATTACTTGTGCGAGGAGGCCAACATCCACCTCTCCACAGCTTCCTTTGAGACTTTAACGTCTCAGTTGTATTTAGCACAAACTGAACAACAGGGAAGAAAGAGCTAAGTTAAAGCAGCAGTGGGACTGCACAAGCTTTACTCCTTTGGAAAGCAAGGTAGAAAGGAATAGGGTAACATTCTGCACCAGCAGAAGCTGCTAATGATGAAAGGGGAGGAAAAAAGCCTCAACACTACTCAATCAGTTCCCATTACTGCTAAGGAAGACTTGCTCCCTAGCACTGATTAACTTAAACAACTTGGGCTAATATATTCATGCTAGTTAAAACATAACCATGAAGTATGTAAAAGCACCAACAAAATACCCTGTAGAAAAAGGTTCAGAGCAGGACTGAGTTTGTTTAACTTGGAAACAGTGAGCAAGCTACTAAACCTTCAATACCCAGCCAGCTGTGTCAGCCCCGGTGGGTTTCTGTCACTACAAAACTTCCAGCAGAACCTTCTGCTGTAAATTATGCCAGAATTTCCCGAACTCTCTGAAATCAATAGCCTGGCCAGGAACATTCCCAAAGGGGCAAGCTGCCATCGAAGTTTATCAGCGCTTGACAACTCCAGTACTGTTCAGCCTCCTGCTCTGCGTTAAGAGCTGGGCAGAATCGGGCAGTTTAAGCTGTGTGTTTTCTGCAGAAACACTTGGGTTTAAAAAGTTGGGAAGTATCTGCCCACCCCCCTTCCCCTCTCTTCTCCTCCCTCAGTGGCTTCTGTCTTCTTTGCTTCTCTCCATCTTGGACTGTTGGGAGCTGTGTTGCTGCCACTGAGAGAGAATGTTATCAGTCCTCAAGGGGAAGAACACTGATGGCGAGGGGGAGGATTCACCTGGGCCTGGAGAGACTGAGAATTCTGAACCTTGAAATTAAAGAGGGTTGAGACTGAAGTCAGACAACTGCTGTGACTGCAGAGAGAAGCAGGAGCTGTCTACAAATGGACATTCTGGATGCTTTAAATCTCAGTTCAGTGTAGGAGCTAAGTGACCACACTCCCTGTGTCTGTATCTTGTGGGGTTGATTTNTCTTGCGGGGTTGTTTTGCTCTGCTGTGCAATGGGGGCAGTGAACTAAAATGTCCTGGTGCCTTCCTCCTCCAGAGTCAGTTGTTCCAGTGCCTGCAGACCCCTCAGTGGGTTTGTTAAACCCTCCCTCTGTGTCTGATGCTTCAGCCAACAGCTCTGGGTTGAAACAGAGCCGGGGTCTCTGACCCACAATGTTGGTGGTAACTCTGGTGGGGCATGTGGGGATAAGGACCCACACAACACAACACACTGCTACGACACCACTACACTCCAGTAAGGATTTACTCCAGCTTCTCCATCAGAGCCATGAAGATCAACATCAGAATGTCAATCCTTGGCCACTACCAGCCATCTCCTACTGTTTCATTCCAGTAACTCAAGAGCAATCAATTCCACAACTCAGACCATCTCCAACAGCGTGAACAGTCTGTCTGCCGTGGGGCAGAGAGGAGTCAGTGAGACCAACAAGCAGGGTTTAAATTAAGAGATGAGGACTATAAAACAAGAGCATAAATGAAATAGAACTACAAGTCATTTACCTGCTTCATTCTTCAGTGCTGCTGGCGCTTGGTGAACTTTGTTATAGAGGATGGCGCACACGGTTAAGACCAGAAGCAGCAGTAGGATCTGGTTAACTGAAACAAAGGGCAGAAGTAGTTAATGCTGAGCGCAACAGCTCATTCCCAGGGACCTTTCTGAACAAACTCTGATGTGCAACGAGTGCCCATCATAACCTATTCATTGGCAGTGTTTGTCAGGTCCTTCTATCCCTCGATACTTGATGGAGCTACAGACTTTATGGTCAAAACATCACAGCATCTCCCGTTCATCACAGTAATTTTCAGCTACCTGATTTTTATGGGAAATTCGCTCACTAAGTCATTAAGCTGCCACTATCTCTGGGTTATTAGGAAATTCTCATCTCTCTGGATCCTACCAGAAGCCTGGAACTCTCCTCCCCCGGCTGCTTTGTTGTCTGTTTATCATCACAGAGATTCATGAATTCATCACTTTTACCTAGCCCTTTCCTTCTCTCACTCTCACCTGCAGTGAAAATGCTCAGTCTCTGCTCCCCTAGGGAAGGGGCCAATGCTGGTTGCTCCTGCTGGCCTTCCTTGTCCCTAGGTAGCCTCTCACGCAGCAGGTACCACGAGTAAAACAGAGAAGGAGGAAGGAGAACATTGCCACCATCATCAATAGCGATTGTAACGGTGGGAGTTCTTTGTGTCAGTTTTTTTCCACCAGAAAACCTGTTCATGGTGAGCAAAGGGAATAAAAGCTCTGAACTACCTCACTCAGAAGGGCCAACTGGCCAGAACTGGGCAGGAGAAGAAACTGAAACTGGTAACCACCCATCACCAAAGCTGCTCCAACCTAACCTGGCCGGGGAAACATCTCAGTGACTGCAGAGAAACACCGTGTGCACAGCTGCAGATGCACACTGCTCTACTGGCAGTCACCGACCCTGCCGTGAGAGCCCCAGGAGAACCCCATTTCTTTGGGCCACATCTGGATTCCAAGTACAAACATGCAGAGTTCTGCAATGAAGCCAAGTTCAGTGCTCTGTGCACAACCCACGTGAAACCAGCAGCTACCTGCACTCTCAGTGGGAAATTCCAGACCCCCCCTCAGTCTCCGGCATTAAAGCAGGGAGCAATTTTAAATGAGTGTGATTTCTGGCCTTAGTTAACAGGAAAAGGTCTGTTTGTCTATGAAAAGTATAATTTACCCAAACCAGAACTCAAAACTGCGTCTGTTAAGACATTTCTGTTTCAAAAGTCAAGATTTCACATGATTTTCTAATCTCCCTTACTTTTCTTCAGAAGAGCCATGTGTCCCGTTGGATGAGAAGAGTGATCTGTGGAAAAACAAAGAGACAATGAAAAAGAAGCCAAGAGAGAGAAACATCACTTCTAGCAGCTGTGCATACTGCTTAGTTCTTTCAGGGGCCAGGTTTATGCATCATCAAATGTTGCTGTCGCCTAGGTAAAGGTAAAACTGAGCTCTACCTTTGAAAAGCACTGGGTTTTTAACCAACAACAAATATCCTGGGCTAGAACTCTTACAGATTGCAGTTTAAGCTACTAACAGGTTGTCCAGGTTTGGGCACCACAGGATCAGAAGGACATTGAGGGGCTGGAGCAGGGCCAGAGAAGGGCAGCGAGGCTGGGGAGAGGGCTGGAGAACAGGGGCTGTGAGGAGCAGCTGAGGGAACTGGGGTTGTTTGGTCTAGAGAAGAGGAGGCTGAGAGGAGACCTTAGTGCTCTCTACAGCTATCTCAAAGGAGGTTACAACAAGGCTGGTGCTGGTCTCCTCTCCCAAATTCCTAATGCTAGGATGAGGTGAAATGGCCTCAAGATGTGTCAGGGGAGGGTTAGACTGGATCTGAGGAAGAAGGTCTTTGCTGAGAGAGTCATTCCAGCATCTCAGCACCCCCCCAGCAAAGAACTGTTTCCTCATGTCCAACCTCAGTCTCCCCTATTCAAGGCTGGAACCCTTTCCCCTTGTCCTCTCGCTACCACCTGTGTCAAGAGCCCTCCCCCAGCTCTCTTGTAGCCTCCCTCAGAGACTGGGAAGCTGCTCTAATGTCACCTGGGAACCTCCTCTTCTCCAGGCTGAACAACCTCACCTTGCTCAGCCTGTCCTCACAGGGAAGGTGCTCCAGCCCTCCGATCATTGGAGTTGCTGTCCCCTGCACACCTTCCAGCAGCTCTCTGTCCTTCTTATGTTGTGGACTGGAGAACCAGATACAGTACTCTAGGTAGGCACTCACAGTACAGAGCCAGAGAGGACAGAATATGCTCCCTAACACACAGGGTTATGGCACAGACAACAGTCACTGGAGTCCTGTGAGACAGATTAAACAACCAGCCGCAGAAGTTAGGGGGAAGAGAAAATGTAACTGTGTGATCTCACCTTTATGCTACGTAGCTGCCTACAGGGATAGCAAACAGTTGATCCTGTGTCCTTACACATAGATAGGGACGCATCACGGCACAGATAAGGATACAGGGCAGTCCCTATGCGCTCATTAAACAAGTTTATTCCAACTCTTTGAGAAGGCAGATGGAACAGAAGAATTCTTGAAACCTGAGTCACAGAACTGAGCAGCTCCCATTGGTCAGAGCTGCAGTTCAGGCGGCATCCTGAATCAGTCCCTGCTTAGACTAATTAGTTACTCAACAAATAAAAGCAGTCAAAAAGCTAAGCCGTGGCGTTGTTCACAAACCACTTACATTCTCATGTACCCAGGACATGATAACAGCGTAGAGAGAGTATTTCTGGAAGTCCTTTTGCATGCACAGTACTCCTCCGCATTCCAGCAGCCCACTCTCTTCATGTGGCATTCATTTACATAGAAAGGAAACCGAGCTCATCGGAGGAAAAAGAAAACACTGCCGAGAAAGCCCTTCTCTCGGGCACTGTGCACAACGAATCGCCTTCTTATCCACTAGAACAAGTCTGGACAGCAGAACACCACACGCTGTAGCAGCTTTCTAACCCAGCTTGAGCTAACAGCAGCTTCCCACTGATTGCCCAGGTGCTGACTACTGTCTTTCAAATCGGATTGGCATTCGTAGTCACAGACAACAGCGCTGCAAGATGGAACAGGGATAGCCACAGCCTTGTGCGAGCTTCAGAAGGTATAACATCAATATAAACTCAAACATGGCTTACACTTTCAAATCCAAACTCAGACAGATCCTCAGACAACTCTGACAAGCACAGCATTGCTCAGCCTCAGACACTCGGATTCATTTCCTACTGATATTTAAGGAAAAGAGAAGAATATTCCTTCCCCTGCAAATATTTACTCCTGGTTTTCCTGGAACGAACGTCTACATTAGTTCCTAGAACCTGGCAGTCCCTCACTCAGTTGCCAAAGCCTGTAACAAAATGAGGGGCAGCAGAAGGGAAAAGCTCACAAACAGTGACATTACTGCTCAGATATTTCCTGCTTAATTAGTCTTTTTACCTCTTCAAAGCAGCACAGTATTCGGGACGCCTCTCTCCTGAAGAGCTGTAGAGCTATTTACTCAGCTCCTAGATAGCCCACAGCTGTAAGCACTCTTGCCAAAGCTTCCTTGACCATCACCCTCCTTTGAAGTCCCCTGCTCACAGGCCTTACAGGGCACAGTAACAGTTTTAAGATTCAATTCCTTTTTCAGACTCTTCAAAGTTTACTTTGGAGTCCTGCTGGTTTTCTTTTCTTTCTCTGCTGCTGAGGAATAGCACAGAGTCCAGACGCCGCACTGGAGGAATGAGAGAGTCCCTAAACCACTTCCAGATGTGCAGAGCGATGATGCAGCCCCAAATCTGGCACACTTTCCTCAGAGCTTCAGCTAGCAGATTGCAAATGAATCCCCTAAGACACAAAAAAAAGCCTTAAAGGGGTGGGGGAAAGGCAAAGACACAAACCCTTCCGAAGTTCCTTCAACCCCCTATTTGCAGGTTAGGTTTCCAGTCTGTCTTTCAGGTCAATGTGAACAGATAGCCAGTGTCCAAGAGCCAAAGGCAAAGTTTCTCTGCTGTTTGCCGAACTCTCGCCAGTCAAAAGCTAGCGGAAACTTGCAAAATTCCACTCCGAACATGAATTCTGACTGGAACCACCTCATTCCTAAATCTTCTGAGTGCTTAAGCAAAACTCAATCCACAGGCTTTGTTTTAGATTTAAAAGGAACTTCGCTCAACAAGCACGTGTGGATACTCTGCCTCACGCGTTCTCTCTCCCTTCTAGGAACCTCCCTTCGATGTGATGGAACACTGTTTCATCACAAGCACTGCACGAGGACTCAAAGGAATAACGAACATTTTTCGTGTCTTTAGCATGAAGCAGTCGAGGCTTTCAGAATCTTTGGTGTTTGAAATGATCTGGACAGGCTGGGGCAATGGGCAGAGGCCAACAGATTGAGGTTGAACAGGGCTAAGGGCAGCGGCCTACACCTTGGCCTCCATATCAGCTACAGCCTGGAGGATGAGTGGCTGGAGCGCAGCCTGGTAGAGAGGAACCTGGAAGCACTGGGTGACAGCTGGGTGAAGAGGAGCCAGCAGGGTGCTCAGGTGGCCCAGAAGGCCAAGGGCATCCTGGCTTGGACCAGCATTAGTGTGGCCAGCAGGACTAGGGACATCATTCTCTGCAGTGCCCACTCGGGAGGCCTCCCCTCGAGTCCTGGAGACAGTGCTGGACCTCTCACTTCAAGAAAGAGATTGAGGGGCCAGAGTGAGTGCAGAAGAACAACGAGGCTGGGGAAGGGACTGGAGGAAGAGGCTGATGAGGAGAGGCTGAGGGAGCTGGGGGTGTTCAGCTGGGAGGAGACTCAGGTGGAACCCTGCTCCCTCTCTCCAACTCCCTGAAGGGAGATTGCAGTCAGCTGGAGGTCAGGCTCTTCTCCCAGGCACCCAGCAGCAGGCTGAGAGGGCAGGGCCTGAAGCTGCCAGGGGAGGGTGAGGTTGGCTGTTAGGAAGCCCTTCCTGAGGGAAAGGGTGCTCAGAGCCTGGACTGGACTGCCCAGGGCAGTGATGGAGCTGCCATCCCTGGAGGTGTTGAAGGCCAGCCTGGCACCTCTAACAAGCTTAGCCGAAATAATTTCATACAATCACGCAGAAGAACGCACACCCGGCCCCCGCTCCCCGCTTCTCGGGCTCTGAGGGCAGCGCGGGCGCCCCTGAGGCGCAGGGACCGCACCCCGCCCTGCGCAGCGCTGCCCCGGNGCCATCCGCGAGCTGGTCATCATCTTCGGTGGCGGCAACGAGGGCATCGCCGACGAGCTGCACGTCTACAACACCGGTGAGCGGGGCGGCGGGGCGGGGCCGCCGCGGCTGTCAGGGGAGCGCTGCGCGGTGTGGGGGGGCGGACGGGAGCAGCCGGGCTGTCGCGGCTCTGAGCGCCCGGTGCCGTCGCTTCTGCTCTCCCCGAGCCTCTCCGGGGCTGGGCGCTGGTTGCGTGGCGAAGCGGAGGAGGATGCGTCGGGCTGTCCCCTGCGCTGGAGAACAGCCCCGAGCTGAAATGGCGGGGAGAAGCGGGGAATAGGCCGGGGCGAGGGGGTCCTCCCGGCTGCGCGCACGCTGATGCTGCTGAATTCCTGCGGTGCTCTGGGGAGAAGGAGGGAGGAGAAACCTCTGGGTGCTCCTGGCTACCGTGCCGCTCTGCTATGCCTCGCCCTGGGCTGCGGAGTGTCGCCCTGGGCGGGTCACGCAAGCTCCCCTATCTCCTCTCTGTGCCCTGGGCTCCTCTCGCCCCGCTGCTGGCGGCTCCGGAGCTGAACGGAGACTTCTCGGTTAGAAAAGTGCCCGTGTGGGCGCTGGCAGCTCTTCAAGCCACGGGGCTGCCCCAGAGCTGTGTCGTCCGTGAGAAGGGAGATGCCTAATTCAATAGGTGTTGCACGGGATGTGCTGTGGGGCTGGAAAACTTGCGTGTAGTGGCGGGGCTTGGGCTGAGACAGGAGGAGGTGGCCCATCTGTGCTCTTGGCAGCCCCTGTTGCAGGCTGCAGCGGATCCAAAGGGTGGAGGTAACTTGCCTTTTACCTGACACAGGATGGCTGAGGTTGGAAGGGAGATCATCAAGTTCCACCTCCCTGCCGTGGGCAGCAGCACCTCTCACCAGACCAGATTGCTCACAGCCCCATCCACCCACCCTGGCCTTGGACACTTACCGGGGAGGGGGCATCTGCAGCCTCCCTGGGCAACCTGTTCTAGGGCCTCAGCACCTTCAGAGTGAGGATTTTCTTGCTGATCTAGATCTGTCCTCTTTCAGTTTGGAACTGTTGCCCCTTGTCCTGTCACTGGATGCCGTAGTAAAAGGTCCTTCTCCAGATACCCCGTAGCTCTTTGCTTTGCCAACTTTGAAGAATCATTGAGAAATTATCCTTATCGTGCCTTGCCAGCCCTTCCTCAGAGAGAGAAAAGGTGGTGGTATTTCTGCTGAGTGTTTTTGAGGTAAAAATCTGGGAGCACAAACGTGTTTTGGAGGTAGTTTATGAAGAGGAAAATGCTGAACTGTTTTTTAACAGTTATTCCAGGCAGATTTTTCTGTGGTAGCTGGAAGATCTGTTGCACTCAATCACCTTTCTGAGGGGTGGAAGCAAAGAAAGGTCTTAACCTTTCTGTTTTCTGTGGTAGTGTGGAAAAGCTTTTCAATACTACCCTTAGGGGTGCGTTTTGCCTGAGTCTTAACAGAGCTTGGCTTCATGTTTGTACCCAGACGTGCTGCTAAAGATGTTTCCCGTAGGCAGCTCTGACAAAACGGATCACAATTCACTTGTTCCAGTTGCCAGCCAGTATTTGTCCCACACTGACCTTGTTTTCCTCTGTGGGAGTGAAGATGCAGGGTTGTGACCTGGGCTGCCTGAGCTTGGGGTGTCATCTGTTGCTCCTTCTAGGAGTGTGATGACTTCTGCACACCGAGGGCATCTTAATCCCCTGCAGCAACGTTTACTGGAAGCTTCTAATTTCACACTTTTCCTCTTCATGCTCAAGAAAAGGGCTTAGGAAAAAGGAGATAATATAGCCCATAATTGCTTCGTTCCAGAGTAGTTTAAACACCAAGATGCTCTTGCTAGAGCAGGCAGTCTGCTCCTCTCCTCTCCAGTGTCTCAGTGCTGTGCTTTGTAGGTATTAACATTGCTCCCAGAGCAGTGTAATTAGTTTTTCAATAGGGGTATTAAGTCCAGGCATGCTGCCATGCTGCCAGGGCTCTGATAATTCTGTTTCTAGGTCTAGATCCCTCTGAGTTAGCACAGTCATCTATTTTGTGTGGAATTGCACTTGAGTTCCTCATTAGCCTCATTTTTTTGGCAGGTTATTAAATTGGTGAGTGGCCCTAGGTAACTGCCTTCCTCGCAGTGACCTCGTGCTCATTCATGGCAGAGAATCACAGAGCAGCCAGGGCTGGAAGGGACCTTAAAGATCCTCTGCTTCCAACCCCCCTGCACAGGCCGGGACCCCTTCACTAGAGCAGGGTACTCAGGGCCCCAGCCAACCTGGCCTTCAGCACTGCCAGGGATGGGGCCTTGGGCACCCTGTTCCAGCATCTCAGCACCCTCCCAGCAAAGAATTGGTTCCTCATGGCCTCTGTCTCCCCTATTCAAGGCTGGAACCCTTTCCTCTTGTCCTCTCACTCCCACCCATGTCAAAAGCCCTCCTCAGCTCTCTTGTAGCCACTTCAAAGATTGGGAAGATGCTCTAAGGTCCCCTGGGAGCCTCCTCTTCTCCAGGCTGAACAACCCCACCTTGCTCAGCCTGTCCTCAGAGGGGAGGTGCTGCAGCCCTCTGATCATTGGAGTTGCTCTCCTCTGGACCCCTTCCAGGAGCTCTGTGTCCTCTTAAGTTACATTGGTTTGATAGAGGTGTTGCCTTTTATTTTTATTTAAAAACTAGCATTTTAATTGTTAAAACCTAAGTGATCAACAAACAGCCCAGTCACAGCTACCTGCAGGTGAAGGGTAACTGTTTGAAAGCAGAACTGTTCCTCAGACACTGTTCCTTCTCAGTGTTTGATATATTTATTGTTTGCTTTCTTCCCTGTAGCTACCAATCAGTGGTTTCTCCCTGCTGTGAGGGGAGACATTCCTCCGGGCTGTGCAGCACACGGATTCGTTTGTGATGGAACCAGAATACTAGTTTTTGGAGGAATGGTTGAATACGGGAGATACAGTAATGACCTGTATGAGTTACAGGTAGGAAATGCACCAGGATGCTTCTGCTCCCAGGGCTGCTTTGTCTGTGTGTGAGCAAACGCACTGCATGGTATCAATTGCAGAGGAAGGTTAGGTGGGCTTTGCTCTGCTCCAGGAGGAGTCAACCCTTTAAATAGATTGTGGAATCTAAAACCTAAATAACTTTGAAAAAGGGCTTTCCATCTAATCAACATAAAGAGTAAAATACCTGGTGTTTGAGGGAAGTTAGCTCTTCGGTGTCTCCTTTCACTGAGACCCTAAGAGAAGTCCAGCATCCCTTTGTAACTGTCCCGGTGTTCATAGGATCTGAGTTGTTTTGATGGTCCACAGCTGTAAGTGAGGAGGCCTCTGAACTCCTGTTTCTTGTCTCGAAGGCAAGTCGATGGCTCTGGAAAAAAGTCAAACCTCAAGCTCCTGCCACTGGATCACCACCTTGTCCTCGGCTTGGCCACAGCTTTTCTTTGTATGGCAACAAGTGCTACTTGTTTGGTGGCCTGGCGAATGAGAGCGAGGATTCCAATAATAACGTTCCCAGGTATGCTGCTTCCGTGTGAATGTGCTGCCTTGACCAGCAACCTGCTGGTTTAAACCTTTCTTAGGTTTAAATTGAACTGCCTGTCAGAGAATCCCAGAATCACTGGGGCTGGCAAAGCCCTCTGAGCTCAGCCAGCCCGGCCTGGGACATGACACCCCCACAGCAGCCACCCCAGGGCACTCAGGGCCACAGCCAGGCTGTCCTTCAACACCTCCAGACACAGATGGGGACTCCCCCACTGCCCTGGGCAGTCCAGTCCAGGCTCTGAGCACCCTTTCCAGGAAGAAGGGCTTCTTAACACCCAGCCTAACCCTCCCCTGGCAGCCTCAGGCCCTGCCCTCTCATCCTGGTGCTGGTTTCCTGGGAGAAGAGCCCGACTCCCCCATGAATACAACCTCCCTTCAGGGAGCTGGAGAGAGGGAGAAAGTCCCTGCTGAGTCTTCTCCAGACTAAACATCCCCAGCTCCCTCAGCTTCTCCTCATCAGTCTTTCCCTCCAGTCCCTTCCCCAGCCTCGTTGCTCCTCTGGAGCCGTTCCAGCCCCTCAGTCTCTTTCTTGAAGCAAGGGGCCTGGAACTGCACACAGTTTCAGTTTGTGCCTGTTGTCCATTATCCTCTTGCAGGGCACCTGGAAGAAGAGTCTGGTCCCACCGTGCTTGACACTCTCCCTTTTAGATCTGTGACATTAGCAGTTCATCTGGAATGATTTAAGTAGCTGCTGACGTTTGTAACCAGCCAGCAGTGCCAAAGCGCAGGGTTTCTGTGTTCCCCTGAGGTTCAGCTCAGTCTGCTGAGCTGCAGCCTGGCAGTTTCAGTCTCAGTAGACGAGGGCTATCTGCTGTGAGTGCCAGGCTTCAGAGAGCGTTACCTAAAAATAACCTGCAGATAGATTCAGCACCGAGTGGCTAATTGTTGGCCAGCAGGAAGGCACCACAAACCAAGCAGCTTCTTTGCACGTTTGTTGCTGTAGAGCTGCAGAAATGAAGCTTTCACCTTCCACGCTGTCTTAGAGTCTTTTCTGCTGAGAGCATTGTTTCCCTGTGCTGAATGGTTCTGTCAAGCCTGGTAGTGCTCTGGGTGTGATAGGGGTGCCCGGTTCCTTAGAGGCAGCGAGTTACGACAGCTAGATTTTTCTCTTACAACCCACTGTAACAAAACATCCACAGGGCTGGTGAATGTTTTGAGATCTGAAGTTGGTACGCTCTCGCTGAGACACGAGTCTGTAGCAGCAGGGTGTAAAGCTTGCTCGTCATCTTGTCCGGAAGCGAATTGTTCATGCTTTGACAATAATACCCTAGATATCTAAATGATTTCTATGAACTGGAGCTGCAACACGGTTCTGGCGTTGTCGGCTGGAGCATTCCTGTGACCAAAGGGACCTTGCCATCGCCCCGAGAGTCTCACACAGCCATCGTGTACTGCAGGAAAGACTCGGGCAGCCCAAAGATGTATATCTTCGGAGGGATGTGTGGCTGTCGGCTCAACGATCTCTGGGAACTTGACATAGGTGAGTGCAGCTGGCGGTAGAAGTCAGTGCTAAGAGGCGAAGTGAACAGTGTGATGATTGTTGAGGGCATGGTGTGCTGTAGATGTTGAGGGCATGGTGTGCTGTAGATGTTGAGGGCATGGTGTGCTGTAGATGTTGAGGGCATGGTGTGCTGTAGATGTTGAGGGCATGGTGTGCTGTAGATGTTGAGGGTATGGTGTGCTGTAGATGTTGAGAGCATGGTGTGCTGTAGATGTTGAGGGCATGGTGTGCTGTAGATGTTGAGGGCATGGTGTGCTGTAGATGTTGAGGGTATGGTGTGCTGTAGATGTTGAGAGCATGGTGTGCTGTAGATGTTGAGGGCATGGTGTGCTGTAGATGTTGAGGGCATGGTGCGGTGTAGATGTTACCAGGGGTTACACCATCACCTTCACCTTGTGTAGCTTTTCAGATCTGATTCAGCATGGTTTGCATGTATCGTGTGGTTACACTGAGAGATCATTTCCTTAGAGGGAGTTAAAGACTGGCATGTGATGACCAAACTCAGTAGCCATCGTGAAACCGTAACACAGCTCATCGATAAACGGCTACAGCAGTGTTTGTCAGTGTTTCCTGTGAGGTTTAGACAGAGCTCTGAGTGCTCATTACACTGCTTTCTTGGAGCAGCCACCTCGGAAAGGTGCAGTTTGCTCTGTTCAGTGCTGAGAGGTGTGTTCCTCCCTACAATCCAGGCGGTGAAACACGCAGTAACAAGTTTTTTGAGGGTTGTTATTCTTTTTCTTTTAGAAACCATGACCTGGTCAAGACCAGAAACTAAAGGGACAGTACCACTTCCTCGCAGTCTCCATACAGCCAATGTGATAGGAAACAAGTATGTCTGTTGTTAAAAGCTCAACTTTAGAAAGGTACACCTAGTAGGAGAATGATGATGCTTATCCTCTAGTGCTCGGTGTGAACAGCCAGCCCTGTAGAGTACTTTCCTGCTTGTATCATTCTATCTCAGTGGAATTTCAGAAGTACCCCTGCTCATTTAAGGGTAGCAGTCCGTCAGGGTTTCCAGCCAGCAGGAAAAGCTGCCCGACCCACAGAGCTGCTGCTTTCCAGGCTGCTTCATGCCTTGTGGAGCAGCCTCAGCTGGACCAGAGTGGGCAGTGTCAGGTGCCAGCTGCAGTGCCTCTGTCACTGTGACCAAACTGGGTGAAGAACTGCCCCGAGAGTAGAACCATTACTCATTTTGGTGGGTCAGTTGCTCTGTAGTCTGTTCCTCGTTACTTTGCCTCTCACCAGAGTGGTTTGAGGCAGACATGGACTCTTAAATGTTGCTTTGGGTCCATGTCCTAGCTGCCTGCAAGCTGGCACGAGGAGCACGAGTCAGGGAGGGGAGAGGACTGTGAAAGGGCTGTATCTTCAGATGCGAGAGCTTAGCTTTCTCTAGTTGCCCTGAAATGTCATTAGCTTGTAGCCTTCATTGCATGTTAAACGGTGATGCCTGACTTACATGCCGGGTTTCTCATCTTAGAATGGTTTCTTGGGAGCTCTGCAGGAAAGGGCTGCAGAAATTCAGTGTAAATATGTGATTTTTAGAGCACCAGCAGTCTGGTGCTTGGTGACAAGATAGAGCGTTAACACCTGTGTCTGGGAAGCTGTTCTAAAAACCCTTCTGAGGTTTAAAAGAGCACTGGAAATGTTTTGCTTTGTCCTAGTGTGAGAGAGTGCCTGCAGCAGATCTGGATGTTAATTGGCTTTTCTTTCTCCCTCTTCTCTTCTTTTCTGCATTTCAGAATGTATGTGTTTGGTGGATGGGTTCCACAGTCAGCAGGAGGTGAAATTTCTGCTCCTGATGGTGAATGGAAATGTACCGGTTCATTCTCTTACCTTAACTTGGGTCAGTGCTCCTGCCTTTCCCTGGGAGGGAAACTCCCAGTTTGAGTTGGTACTTCCTTAGCAGAGTAGAGTAAATGCTTTTGAGAGCAGTTCTGGGCTACGTGGGTGTAATCCTAGGTGACTAAAGAGCCCACTTCTTAAGGAGTGATATTGAAATTGTTATTGTTACTGGGTTTCTTTATGATTCAGCAGGTCTACTGATGTAAATTCATAGCTTCCTAGATTGGTTCAGGTTGGAAGGGACTTTGAAGATCACCCGGTTCCAAACCCCCTGCCATGAGCAGGGACACCCCCCACTAGATCAGGGTGCTCAAGGCCCCAGCCAGTCTGGCCTTGAACACTGCCAGGGAGCTGGGGGGCGGCCACAACCTCCCTGGGCAGCCTGGTCCAGGGTCTCAGCACCCTCCTAGTGAAGGGCTTCCTCCTGACTTCCAGTCTAAACCTCCCCTCTCCCAGCTGGAAATCTGTGTTACTACAACTTCAGTGCTAAGTGATACCACACTGCTTCATCATTTATCAAAGGACACAAGAGACAGGCCCTGCAGTGAGTGTTTTATAGATGTGATGGCACTTGCCCTGAATGCTCAACTCCTGATCCTGTGTGTGCCTGAGAGAAACAACCAGAGGTCAGGAAATCCACCCTGTACCCAACAATCATATCCTGCAAACGAGTTGGAAAGCAGCCTTCCCTCTGTAACGCTGCAGATTTAAAAGCAGCTGTCTGTAAAGCCAGAGCTTCTCTCTCTCCAGTTTCTCTCAGCAGTGAACTGTATTAACAGCTGTTACTCTGGAAAACATCTCGAAACTAAACGCTTTGAGTTTCCTTTACCAGACACCACGGAATGGATAGGGCTGATCTCCGACTGCCAGGAGGACAAAAGCAACTTGTTACCAGGGCCAAGAGCAGGACACTGTGCTGTAGCAGTTGGCACTCGTCTCTACATCTGGAGTGGGAGAGATGGTTACAGAAAAGCTTGGAACAATCAAGTTTGCTGCAAAGATCTCTGGTACCTTGATACTGGTGAGTCAGAAATAAGAGACCTGTAGTGTGTTCCATGTTTTACTAACACAGTCTTGGAGCTTAACCAGTTCCAGCCCCCTGCACACACAGGGACACCTTCACTAGAGCAGGGTACTCAGGGCCCCAGCCACCCTGGCCTTCAGCACTGCCAGGGAAGTGGGGAAGCTAACGCCATTAATGATCTAAAGCTGTAGCAAACTCAAAGCTGATTTAAATATTGAAGCTTATTGGAATAAACTGCATTCTCTGTCGATTGTGTGAATGCCACAGCTAGGCTTATGCTGAAAAAACCAGGAGGGTTTGTTTAAAGCCCCTGAAAGAACTTTAGGACTACGTTTGGCATTGCATGCCATAGGAGACACCAGGTGCTGAAGGGTGGTTCATCTCCACTCAAGCTTCCTGGCTTCTCTTGTTTTTTGCTGCTTCTTGCTGTCTCTTTACCAAACCTCCTCTTCTTTTGGCATCACTGCTGCTGCTTCCTCTTCTTGTGCACTGCAAAATGATAACTGTGGAATCTGAGAGAGGACCAGATTGTTCCTGGGGTTGATGGGAGTCTGGAATAGTAATCACTGCCTTGACTGCGGGACGCTGATGGGATTGGAAGAGAGGGAACTAGCATAGTACTTCTGAGAGGGAGCTTGTTGCCTGTTCAAGTGGAAGCATGAGAGTGGTTACTGGAGACTGTAAACCTCTTAGGAGGTCATGGGGTGGGTGTGTTTGGTTTGGTTTCGGGGAGTTTTGTTTGGGTTTGTGAAGTCGGGATGTTTATAAGATGAAGAGCAGCATGATGGGGGGGTGTGCTTGAGAGTGCAGCCTCATCAGGCGTCAAGGCAAGAGAGGGCAGCAGGTCAGTAGCATTGAATTACGCCTGGGCTTCAGCCTCTGCAGAAGAAGTTTGAGCCAGAGCTCACGTGAGCTCCAGAGAGCAAGCAGAAAGGAAGTGTGATCATCTGTGAATCCTTCCCAGGAACACATGAACCTCTAGGAGCCAGAGAGCTGTGTGCAGCTGTTTAGGAAAGGATGAGGATCTGTTGTCTGTGTCATTTCCACCATGATATCTGTACAACCCAAAGACTTAGTGGCAGCAGAAGAGCCATCAGAAAATCAAAGCATCAAAGCTTTAGCATTTCTGAGGACTCCAGACTGGCAGTTTATAATCCTCTGGCTCCACTTGCTACCTCTGACTGTTGTCTCCTGTAGCATCTGCTCTTGCCCACAGGAGAAAAAGGAGCTGTTGCTTTTGCTTGCGCTGTGCAGCTGTTTCTGCAGCTCCTGAAGGAGCTCTGATGTCTGACATGCCCTTCGTGTTTTATTGCTTCCTTGCAGAGAAACCTCCAGCACCCTCACAGGTACAGCTGATCAGAGCCACCACCAACTCTTTTCAAGTGAAGTGGGATGAAGTGCCTACGGTGGAAGGGTATCTTCTCCAGTTGCACGCTGACTCGCCGGTGCCAGCAGCGGCTGGAATACCTTGTACTGGGGCTCCTGAGGCGGCAGTGCTGAGTTCTCAAGGTAGTACGGTCAGATTACGTTACCCTTTGTGCAGAGGCAGGAGTAATTGAGTTTGCTGTTTAAAAAATCACTTTGAGAGAGAGGAAGAGACCTTATTTGTTGGGTTGTTCCCAGAATGCTTGCATCAGCACTACGGGATGCTTGTCTCTGTCACCTTGGGAGCTGTCTGAATGTGGAGGTGTTTGTGCAGGGCTTTGAGGAAGGAACCGGTGAGGAGGGGATTTTACCCGGTGGTGTGGCCATGCAGTTTCCCTTCAGTCTTAACAACCAACTCATCTTTTAAGCAGCTTTGGGTCTCCCTCTTGCTTTCTGGAATAGACTCCAACCTCCAGACTGTGAAGCATTTTGTCACTGATTGGAATTTGCTTTTGTTTACCTGAAAGGTGGCTCTTCTCTACATCAGGGTCCGCAGTCATTGCCCAGCGTCCCTTACCCAGAACCGAAGGTGGAGCATCCCAGCCAGGCAAACAGCATCACTCCTAACAGCGTAAGTGTTCACCGAGAATCGCTCCGGTGGCCCAGCGGTGTGGGAAGTGGGAGAGCTGCCGAGACACTTTCCAAGTCCCTGCACAGGGGATTTCTTCTAGGCATTAGGGAACAAAAGGCAAAGTGAAACAGGAAAGTCATCTGCTGAAGGAGCTCTGTTTTCTTACGTCTGTTTGTGCTCGTGCCTGGCAGACAGGCTTTAAGGACCTCTGGCTAGGAATATGGAAAGGAAACTGCAACTGTGCTGGCTTCCAGAATGCTAACTGGGAATCCATACCAGTAGCAATACTAGGGCAGAGTAGAGAGGGAGAAGAACCTCCTTTGTTCTGCTGGACATGGAGCAGAACATGTCATCCATCCCGGGATTCCATCGGCCTTCCCGGCCACCAGAGCCCAGTGCTGTTCCATGGAGAACTTGTTGTCCACAGGAACTCCAGGATCCCTCTCCATGGAGGTGCTCTCCAGCAGATCATCCCCCAGCCTGTCCTGGTGCCATCTCGTTACTCCTTCCCAGGGACTCTGCCCTTGTTAAACCTCATGACGCTCCTCTTAGCCCAGTTAGTACATGGCAGTCAGTGTAGAGCCCGGGTCTTTGTTTTATCGTGCCTGAGGTAAGGTGGGCTGTGAGGGTGGTGTGAAGTGCCAGGAGGGTTTGCTGGAGGATTGTGTGTTGTTTCTGAGCAAGCATTGTTTGCGATCGGAATGTCTGAGCTCTGCAGTTAAACATGAACTCCTGTCTTGTTTCGGTTAGGTCCAAGTTTCCCTTTCATCCAACTCCTTCAAAGTAGAAGGAAAAGAAAAGGTCGCAGCCCCTGAAAACAAGAACACCCAGGAGACTCTGAAAAACCACACAGATGCCTCAGGATTCAAAGAATCAAATGCCCCTTCTCTTCTGCCTGTTTGTACTTCAAGTAAGATGACTGTAGCTTGAAAACTAAGTTCAGAATGGGAGTTAAAATTCATCCTGTAGGCATGAAGTAAGATTTATTTCTGTCTGTAGAGGCCTTTGTAGTATAAACCCCCCAACGTGTGCTAGCTGTGACCGTATGTCTCGTAGAAGAGACAGGAGAAATGACATCTTCAGTCGTTTGGAGTGTTGCAGGGAGCGTGGATGTCTCACTAGATTAATGACTGTGATGGCAGATGTCTCTTGAAACACGAATAGGCTTCTTTGATGGTGAAGAACAGACTGACAGGGCCACATTAACTTATAAAACATTGATGCGATAGTGACTCCAGGGTTTCTTTAACACTGCTGTTAGCAGTGAAGAGCTATTAGCTGCTGGAAGACTGAGGCAACGTCTAGAGGAGCTTGTTTCTCTCTGGCTCCAGAGGAAGGAGATGCTGGCGTTTCATTGAAGGGGCCTTAAGCTGAGTGTGGGGAACGCAGGCTCCACCGCCTGATCTCTTTACAGTTGACTTCCATGGACTTGTGGAGGCCGTTGGATCGTTGTTTCCCTCACGGTGTCACTGGAGTGGGAAATGCCATGTAAATTAAGCAGGAAATGGGGTGGAAATTCCACATCTGAGTGCTAAGTGAGAAACAGTCTGTTCAAAGTTGGGCTACTGGTCGGTGTGGGACCTTGCATTGGGAGTTTTTCCAAACAAACCCTGCCATGACCAAGGCGAGGGAGAAGTTTAGGCTTAAAACACATGAAATAGGTGTTTTCCTGTACCGGCTCACGTGTGTCTGCTGCTGACTGTGCAGACAGAGTCCTGTGAGGTTACCTGAAGGCAGCATTAGCAGTCCTGTGAGGTTACACTCCTAAAGGCAGCATTAGCAGTTACGCAGTCCCATCTATTCCAACCTAAATCTGAGCTCACCTCTAGATGAAACTAGAGCTGTGCAGCAACGGGGAGATGTGTTGGGTGTTACCAGCGCTGAATTCTGCTTAATAGTTGTGTCTTTTCTTTTCCAAGGTCCTCAGACTTCAGCAAATGTAGGTGAAATACATGACTCGGACAAACGAACTGTAAATCCTGATGCTTCTGTCTCCAGTACTGTCTCCAGCACACAAACTATGGTAACCCAGCAGGCTGTTAAAACTGAGTCATCAAGTACAAATGGGGCAGTTGTTAAAGATGAAACTTCACTAACAACATTCAATTCAAAAGCTGAAGGTTTGAAATGTGTTTCACATACTGTATTTTGAGCCGTATAATATCTAAGGCCGTCAGAGTTCCTCTAGTGTGGTGGGATTCCCATCTTGACTAGGACCTGGGATTGAGATAGGGCTTTGGGGACCGAGGACCGTGGCCAGCCTGGATGAGCTCTGCTATGATTGAAGCATCTTTTACAATCAGGATATTTCTTTGATGTGTTTGTAAACCACTTTGTTTCCTCCGAGCGAGACGTCCTTTGAGTCTTCCTTTATGCAGAAGCCCGTGTTCTGCACAGCAGCAGCAGCAGCAGCCAGTTTTGGTGCCCACAGCGCCTCCTCTTTCATGGTTGCCCATGTGTGTAGTCAGCCAAAGGCCGGTGGCGCTGATTGTGAACAGGTGACCTGTGTAACAGATAGAGCCGGCTGATGTGGGTGGCTCCCCGCTAGCCAGGCGTGGTGACCCCTTCCCAGTCTGCTTGAACTGCCTGGAGTACTCGAGCAGCAGTGCAGACACGAAACCTGCGCTTGCAGGGCGTGCTCTGTGTGACTGTCAGCAGGCTGTGCTCGCTGCTGTGAGGAGCGTTTGCAGGAGGACTGCATTCTGTCCCCGTGCTGCACAGTGGGGTAATTTTAGGCCAGACCGCAGGCGCGTGAACGTGGCCTCGTGTCCCGATGGTTCGAGGGTTCCCTTGTACCTTGACTAGATGTTCTTTCCCCCGTCAGGACTGTGTGAAGATGAACCGCTTACGGTCGGAATTCGGGCTGCAGTGGTGTCTGCACTCGGATCAAGGATCCGTGCTTAGACCGCCCGTGCGGTGCCGTCGGCACGTGCCTCGGTCTGGCACCTGAGAGCATCCGTGTGCAGATACTCCTCGCTGACACCGTCGTGCTGTCAGTTCTTAGGATTGACTGAGTTCTGCCTTCTGTTTGCATTTGTCTGCAGCAGCCCGCAGCGTCGGGCTCGCGTCGTGTGAACGCGCTGCGAGCCAGGAGTAGTTGTTCCTGTTATAAATAGAACTGCATGCAGAAGAGTTCCGAGACGAGCTTCTGCAGCAGAGGCTTGTAAACGGCTGTTGAGCTCGACTTTCATGCTCTGTGTTCTTTGTCTTTCATCTTTCCTATCACTTAAGCTTTTTAAATACAACATCTTGTTTCTAGCTGCTGAAACGCCGTGTGTCCTGCCTTCCACGAGGGCCGGTCCTGGACAGACACATGATTCACACTCCTCTGTAAGTCCTAGAAAGTACTGTCGCTCTGCTGAGTAGCTGCAGGACTCTCCTGTTTGAACTGTGTTTCGAGAAGGAGAGCACTGTCTGTCTAGTGCTTGCTGGGGTACCCCGTTCAGTCGTGAGAGCAGTGCACTGTGTGGGTCTGGTTTGAGACTGAGGAGCAGCTGTGCCGTCAGGAGGAGATCCCTGTCTGCGTGTCAGCTGTTGAATCAGGGGGATGGTCTGTGCTGCGTGACGTGCAGATGTTGCAGGCACAGCTGGATCGAACCTGAGGTCCAGTAGATCAGACCAGCGTTGGCTGTTGGTCCGTAGGTCTGAAACTCAACTGAACTACAGCTTGGTGTTTTCCCTAGAGGAGATGGGGACTGGCTATGCAAGCTGCAAACACTGCCTGGACAAGTAAACGCTTCCTCTTTCACCTGCTTACGACTTCACACACCAAGCCAGCGTGCCGCTGTGCCACCCAGAGATGAGGAGCTAAGGGTGGGAAGAGGCAGCTGCTGCTCTTGGGTTGGGGGGCCTTTGCTAAGAGCAGCTGTCAGCCCAGCCCCGTGTCCGTACCAGCAGGGCTATGGGCTGTCTGTCCTGGGCACGCTGACCATGCACACAGCCTCCCTGCTGCCTGGAGACGACCGGGAGAGACTGTTTGTCTTTGTGGGTCAGACACCACTGCCCCGCGCCCCAGCAGAGGCCCCGTTCACAGCTGCAGAGCCTGAGGTGTAGCCCAGTCCCAAGCAGAGCAACTGAGGTTGAACCACATTGTGGAACTTCCTGACCTCTGGGTGTAATTAACTGGCTACAGCACGCAGCTACAGGCACCTAATGCCACAGCTTTACACTGCTCCCGTCCCCTGTGCAGCAGAGTACCAGAGCTGACAGCCCAGCTGGCTGGTTTAACGAGCGACGGGCTGTAACTAACCCGGGGTTAAGGATCCTTGGGCTTGGATCAGTGTTGTCACAGTACCCGCACGTAAGCGAGTAACGCTGCCCTGAAGGGGGTTGACTCTTATCCTGGACTCTTACGGGGGGTTTTACCCTGCCCTGGAGAGCGGAGACTCTTCCTAACTTGTTCTTCACTCCCTAGAAAACCAGAAAACCCAGAGACCGACAGTGGTACGACGTGGGCATCTTTAAGAACACCAGTGCTGTGGTGAGCCAGTTCTACTCGCTGCCGGAGGAACCCCTGAGCATCTCCAGCAAGGTAGCTGCTGATTCCTCTCTGCCCTAATGCGTAGAGGGGTTTGGGAAGCTGACTGACTCAGGGCATGGGACTCTGTAGCGCTGCAGCAGGATCTGGGGCTTCGAAGAGCTCTGTATTGTGTGACAGTAGTCCCTCGTGTATTCCGCTCCCCCTTCTTACCCTTTCCCAAAGCAGTTTCGCTTCCATCAGTTGTTTTGCTGCGCTGATCCAGTTCCTCTTCTTTTGCCATCGCTAATTCATCCAGCTTTCTATTTCTGACCTTGGGAAAGGAGTTTAAACCCGGTAGAACCCCTGAGAAACTAGACAAAACCCTGGACTTCTTACTGCTCTCTCAGTCCTGCGTGGAAGTGTTTCAGTCACAGCTGCTTCTCCGCTCCCGGGTTCCCTGTGTACCAGTTCCTAACAGCACCAGTAAGGCAGAAGGCCAGCCCTGGAGCTGCAGTTCGGGAGGGAGCCCCTCACTCTAATTACTGCACCGCTTAAAGAGCAGAGCTCCTGGTTTCTGGTTAGCGATGCTGTCTCCTGCTGCATCAGCTGTTCAGAGGGAGCTGGCGCCTCAGTCAGAACCCTGCCGTCAGTTCCGCCCTCGGGACAGAAGTACCGGGGAGTCAGCGTAGCTGAAACAGAAGAACCTCATCCCTACCCCCTTGTGGGTGTTAAACTAACGATGCACTGCTTTCAGGGGGAAGGTGCAGACGTGCCCGACTACAGGTTCCTCAAGAAGCAGGATCTCGTCCCGGGCACGGTGTACAGGTTCCGCGTTGCTGCGATCAACGGCTGCGGGGTCGGGCCCTTCAGTAAGATCAGTGAATTCAAGACGTGCATTCCGGGTTTTCCCGGGGCTCCTTCAACAGTCAAAATCACCAAGGTGAGAGAAGAGAGGCCGTTCGTGCCCGATGACTGACTGGGGTCCTGAGGAAAGCCTGGGCACAGGCTTCACCTCGGGACTGTTCAGCTGGTTCACTGTCGGTGTTCAAGCTGCGGGTGTCATGGGAAGTGCTGTCAGTGCTTCCTTGGTTCCTTCTGCTTGGCGGGATGCTCCGTAAGGAGTGGGTGTAAGACCTGTGATCGCTTAAGGGTGGCTGTTGTGGGGGGAGAGGGTTTAGCGATGAGATAGGGCTGGGGAAAGGTTCCCATGTGATGATCTTGGCCTCTTCTAGCTGAAGCTGCTCTGTGATTCCGTGATGATGCTAATGGANTGGGGAGAGAGGGTTTAGCGATGAGGATAGGGCTGGGGAAAGGTTCCTTCCACGTGATGATCTTGGCCTCTTCTAGCTGAAGCTGCTCTGTGATTCCGTGATGATGCTAACAGACAGGCACCCTCCTCCGCTGACAGTTTCCCCATGAGTTTCTTTGTCTGATCCTTAATTCTGGGTGGGACTACCATGCTCTCGAAGAGTCAGAGGGCACCTCTTACCCTCTAAAGAGTGATGATGTTTAGGCAGAAGAAGAGCAGATGGAGGAGAGACCTCCTTGCTCTCTGCAGCTACTTGAAAGGAGGGTGCAGAGAGGCAGGGGCTGCTCTGTTCTCCCTAGTGGCCAGGGAGAGGAGAGGGTCAGTGGCCTGGAGCTGCCAGGGGAGGGTCAGGGTGGCTGTCAGGAGGGATCTCTGTGCTGAAAGGGCTGTCAGGCACTGGAACAGCTGCCCAGGGAGGGGGCTGAGTCCCCATGCCTGGAGGTGTTGAAGAGAAGGGCAGCTGTTGCCCTGGGGGATAGAGCTTAGTGGTGTTGGGGAAAAGGTTGGACTGGGTGGTACTGAAAACCTCTTCCAGTCTAAACTGCTCTGTGGTTCTGGGTTAGGTTAGAATTTTCAGACAGCCTTTACAGGATGGTTTGTGGATGGGGGGGGGGGGGGATGGATGGAGGGAGGGGGGGATGGATGGATGGGTGGATGGATGGATAGGGGGGTAGATAGGTAGATGGATGGATGGAAAGAACAGGACTGTGTGTGCACATACACTCAAGTATCTAATGGTTACCCACACGCAGTCCCATCTTCTCCCCTTCTCTGCAGAGCGTGGATTGCATTCATCTCTCTTGGGAGCCTCCTGCTTCTCCCTCGGGAAACATTTTAGAGTATTCTGCCTACTTAGCCATCCGCTCCACACAGTTACAGGAGAATCCCAGCCAGCTCGTTTTTATGCGAATCTACTGCGGTCTGAAGACGTCGTGTGTAGTGACTGCTGCCCAGCTCTCCAACGCCCACGTGGACTACACCTCCCGGCCCGCTATCGTGTTCAGGATCTCCGCCAAGAACGAGCGTGGATACGGACCGGCCACGCAAGTTCGGTGGCTTCAAGGTAGAGTCGGTGTCAGACAGAGTCCAGATGGGCTGCAGAGAACACGGTCTGTGTCTCTAGAGCCAGCGCTGTCTCTAAGTCCCTGAGGGGATGCTCTGCTCCTTGCACAACTTCAGAGACAGTTTAGTCACCGAATGTAGCTTAACCTTAAACCCCAAGGGCTGTGCTTGTTCACGAGCAGCTGCTTAACTGCTGGTGACTGCTGCTTGCCCAGAGCCTCCAAGAGCTGTAGGGCTGGGAAGAGGTTGCACTGATGCTCTGCAAGGTCTCTTCTGATGCTCTTCAAGGTCTCTTCCAGTCAAAACTGATAATAGAAGCCTGGGAAGACTGCCCTGGGCTTCACTTCAGCTGGGAAGCTTTTTGTTCTGATGAGAGGTCAGATCAGCAGAGGGAGGGGTGTTTTCAGCCTTTGTCCCCACTTCATTGCTGAAACCTTTCCACGAGGTGACGGGAGGTGCCTTCTGGGGACTCGCAGGCACCTTCATGTCTGTGTTAGAGCCAGGGCAGGTTTTGTCCCCTTATCCCTGTGCTTCAGTCGCACAGGTTCCCGATGGGCTGGGACGGGGAGGGACCCACTGACATGAAGTTTAGCTTTCAGCTTGATCACTCCTGGCCTTCAAGTACTGAGGGGCTCAGAACTGAGCTGACTGCTCAGTCAGGGGGCTGTGACCCCCAGGGCCGGGCTGAAAGGGGAATCTTCACACGGAGCCTCTGCTTGGTTTTTAGTGTCTGTGTTCCTGAGATGGGGGAGCAAGGGAGAAGGCGCCTTCCTCAGCGCTTAGAACCCTTTAATTGATGAGGGGTTTGACCACGACCGCTTCCCAGAGCTCTGAGACAGCAGGGGTTTGACAGGGGAGAGTGACCGGAGTGATGTGAAACTGAGAGTGTGGCCTCAAGCTGCGTCAGGAGAGGGTTAGATTGGATCTGAGGAAGCAGCTCTGTGCTGAGAGAGTGGACAAAGCCCTCTATGACATCCAGTTTGATCTAGCTGTGTTGAGGGGGTGAGATTGGATCTGAGGAAGCAGCTCTGTGCTGAGAGAGTGGCTGGGCACTGGACCAGGCTGCCCAGGGAGCGGGGTGTGGAGTCCCCATCCCTGGAGGGGTTTAAAACCCGAGTAGCTCCATCCCTTGAGGCCATGGTCTGGGGGTTGGGGAGCTGTTGGGGTGAGGACTGGATCCTGGAGCTCCTTTGCAGCCGTGAGGATTCTGTGACTCTACCACCCGCGTAACGACGTCTCCTCCTTTTCGCAGATCTGAAAACAACAGGCTCCAAGTAGGAAGCCGCGCGGCGATTCAGCGGTTGGGAAGTCGAGTTGGCTGTGACTCCTGCACTGTTTGTAAATGCCACAAAGCTTTTATTTTTGCATCGTTTTTATCTTACAGATCTATAACCTTTTTTACCTTGCAAACAGCAGCGTTCCACAGCCTTGCTCGGGCGTGAGAACCGCAGAGAAACTCTAGTGGGGCGGAGGACCGCGCTCTTCTCCAGCAGCTCTTTGTCGGTAGCGCTAGTTCACAGGTAAAAGCCTGCGGGGTTTGCAGCCCGGAGCCGCCCTCTCTCGCAGTCGGCGCTCGCAGGCAGAGTCCCCGCGGTCTCAGCCTAGAGAACGGATCAGGTCGGGTTAACGCCAGCACACGGTCGGGTTGGCTTCCGTTCCTTTCGCCACGGCGGTGCCGGAGAAGGAGGTGGAAATTCCCGCTGGGATATAGGGACTGGCTGCCTATTTTAATAGATTCTCCTTTTGTAAAGAAGAGATTTTTCTACTCTTTGTAACCGACCGCTGACAGACAGCAGCCCCCCCGAGAAGATTTCCAAGGAAGAAGATAACCGTAGGCGTTTCTCTGCCCACAGCCCCTCCCGACCCCCTTGTAAATGCACTACGACCGCTAGGGTTGTCCTCCTGTAGTCGTGTAGCTCTCAACCCTGTAAATAGCGATGTTTACAAGAGACCTCCCTGCTCTGGGAGTGAAACTTCCATGAGGTTCATCCTCTCTCCTTCTCTTTCCATGAGATTCATCCTCTGTTCCTTCTCTTTCTGTCTCTCTCTTCAGTTTGATTGTTGGTTTTTGAAACCCATGCGCTTGGCTTTTAGCCTCTGCTTGCTTTTTGCACTAAAATGACTGACCTCACCGCCGTGTTGGTCAGCTCTTGTGTTGCTTCCACGCCGTTGCTGGAAAAGTCCAAGCTGAGAATGGTAACCAAAGTTTAGACCCCCACGGGAAGCGGTTTTGCACATCCTCCACGGCAACTGGCCCGCGTATTTATTCCAGTTCACCCTCTGCAGTGCTGGTCTCGCTCGCCCGGTGACCCTCCCCATGGCGTTCGGTTCCCCCCCCACTGTACTATGCATCGCGTTACGTTAGCTGGCCGATCGATTCCAGGAGCGGGGCGACCCGTTCCCGTGCGGGGAGACAACGAGCCGCTCGCAGCAGCGACACCGCGGTTGCAAGAGGGAACGTTGGCCGCGTCGGGGCCGTCACCGTCCCTGCAGATGACCCTGTGCTTACCAAAGCGTAGAGGAAACCCGGCTGAGTCGGACGAGGTCGCGAGGTGAAGAGACGGAGGCAGCGAGAGAAGGTTTATTCTCCGAGAAGGAAGTCTCCCTGCTCTCCCGTGCAATGAAGCTGAGAGTTTGCACTTTAATTTTGCCCTGAATGCCAAAAGACTGGTGTCCGGGGGCACCGTCCCTTGCTGCCGCCAGCTCAATCTGTCTTAAGAGCGCCTGTGCCTGGTTGGGTGGGAGCAGGAGCGCCGACACGTCAGACACGCGACGGCGCCAGGATCACGGAGCAGATTCCACAGCCAAGGTTTAGCCACCCTGAGCGTCAGGGTTGTCGTGGGAGCGCCGATCCAGCCTTAACTAGTGCGGCGCGGCGCGCGCTACGGGAGCACGGGGACCACGGATCGGCGTGAGGTGCGGCGCGGGAGCGGCGCTCCTGGTTTCCCCCCGCGGCGCTGACGGCTGTCCCAGCCCGTGTTTGTAGCCTGAATGTAGAGGACTCGTCCTGAACTTAATCGGCTTTAAAATCCTCGTGTTGCCCTGGCTCGTTTCGTGGGGCACGAGCTCGCCGCCGCGCCCGCCCCGTGACGGAAACCCATCGGCCCTCGACTGGAAGGGTAGGACTGGGCTTTTCTCGTGAGCGCTGTGAACGGAGCCTTCAGAGGAAACGCTTGTGGCTCGGAGTCGGTCGGGTGGTAGCCGTGCTCGTGGAGTTGAGTTAGGAACGCGGTCGGTGTGCGCGTGTGTCGGGGGAGTTTGTTTGCACTGGGCTTCACGCGCTTTGCACAAGTTCTTGGCCCGTGGCTTTGTCGCGACTACCGCGGGGTGAAGCTGCGGCCTCTCCCGCGGGGTGGAACTGCCCTCCTGCTCTGCTGGCTGCAGCCGACTCCAGCTGGGAGGCCCCTTTCTCTTCCAGGCTGGGTGAAGAGCGATGGCAGGCGGGTCTCTGGCGGTTGTTTCGCTGTGAGAGGGGAGCGTGGCCCGTGCTGGGAGACACACGGGCCCTCTGCCGCCCTGNGGAGACACACGGGCCCTCTGCCACCCTGCTTGTCCCATCTGAGCCCCTCTCTGCCTCTCGACTGGATCCCCACAGATACCGACCGTCTGGTTTTAGAGGTGAGAGGCTGTCGACACCGGCTCCAGCCCGTGGCAGCACCGCTGCTGTGGAGAGAGATGTCTGGGCTTCCTGAACCCCCTAGGGAGGCGGTGGGCGCGGGACTGCCGTGCTGGCTAACGGCAGGCGCTGCTGCAGCTTCCCCCTCCGCCTGTTCTGGTGCCGGTGAAGCCGGCAGTCGCCCAGGCTTTGTGTCTGCAAAGCCCTGAGAGCAGTGTCCCTTGACGGTCGTGCGGAGCAGAGCGCACGTTCAGGCCGTGACCTCTGCGGCCGGGCCGAGTGTTCCTGGCGGTAGCGGAGCTTTCCGGAGAGCGAGGTGGACGGGAGCTTTGTCTCACGGCCCGTGGGCTTCACGGACCTCTGCAAGGGAACTGGCGCTGCGTGCGGCTGGAGTCGGTCGGCCTGAGGTCAGAGCGTTGTCTGTTCTTTGTAATAAAGTGGTTGTCCTGTCGAACCCCTCGGAAACGCTGCAGCCTCTCTGTCCTTCCCCAAGGAGTGCACGCAGCTGCAGACTGCTGCTCTGCTTC
>VZRI01013087.1:63202-76405 GCA_013397515.1 Upupa epops
CCTGGCTGTGCAGCTAAGGACAGAGGTGCAACTGCTGCTCAGAGAGCAAAGAGCAGTGAAGAAGGAGGGGGAGGGATTCCCCTGAGCTACAGACCCCCAGTTTCATTTCAGACCAGACAAGACGGTTTGAGGCTGCTCTGCTGGGCTCTGCAAGGAGGCGGAAGCAGTGGAGCTAAGGGAAAGGAGAGGGGGAAAGAAGAGGAGGGCTGGGATGGGAGGAAGGAGTGAGGGAGTGAGGTCGCAGGCCCATTTCAGGAATCCTCAGGGATCAGGAGGGGCCTCGAAAGATCCTCCAGTCCAATCCTCCTACCACAGCAGGGTCTGTCCGCGCGAGCCCAGCATGAGGCGGGGAAGACCTCTGATAAAGCGAGTCCGTGCCCTCTTGGTCTGCAGCCAGGATCCTTCCAGAGCCTTTCACAACGCTTGCTGAATTAACCCCCTCCCCTGCCCCAGCAGGGCTTGGCTGAGCTGGCTACCATTAATTTACTGCCGGGGGGCCTTGCCTCTTGCAGGCAGCTGTTCCTCATGTGGGACCTCACTGCTCAGCTGCTCCAGCAGGTCCTTCAGCTGGAAACGAAGCTGGGGCTTGGGCTCTTCAAAGGGCAGGAGACAAAGCGTTTCCATGCCTGCTGCCCAGGGAGTGGCCTCCGGAGCTGCTCCTGCACCCCACGGAGTCATAAAACCCGGATCCACACGTGGAAGCCATCAACACCCAGCTATTTCCGGGTAGCTGCTCTCTGAGGAGGTTCAAAGGCACCAGCGCCCTGCACTGGGCTGCAGCCTCTCTGTGTTCTCTCACCTAAGTGGTTTGGGATGGAGACGCTTAACCGGCTCTCCGGATGAGCCAGCTGCCTCTCCTAATTCTCTCCTGACGGGAAGGCAGTGGGGAGCAGTGGCAGCTCCAATCTCGGAGCAGCATCAAGAAGAACAGAGCAGGGTGGATTACAGGATCACAGAGCTCCTGAGGCTGGAGAAGCCCTCCAAGCTCATCCGGCCCAGGCTGGGAGCTGACAGCACCGCAGCAGGGACCAGTCTGAGAGGGAGACCAAAGCAAACCCCGATCCCTTCCAGAGGTCTCTTTTCAGGAAGGGGAGGAGGGGTTGGTTACAGTTCTGCCCCTGGACCCTGAGAGGAGAGAGAACCAGAGCAGGATGGGCCCTCTTGCTCGGGTGATGGTGTGCACCCCGCAACCTCCCAGCACTCAACTCCCAGAGGGGAGCAGAGTGCAGAGCGGAGCTGGCTGCAGCCAGCTGTGACCCGTGAGCTCGGCCCCCTCCCTGCCCAGTCCCTCCCAGCTCCTTCCTCAGCCGAGATCACTGCTCTTCCCTCTGGAAACCTGGCACCACCCAGAGCAGGGTGCGACGGCAGGGACCTGTGGAGGGGCTGTGTTACTCATCTGTGCATTTAATGAACAGCTCAGCTGGTTCAGTCGGAGCTGCTGGAGAGCCACAGACGGCCACAAACGCCAGGACACCCATCCCCACGACGGACCCGCCTGGCCCCCGTGACCTCTACTGCTCAGCTCCACGCAGGCATCGACAGACCCACCTGGCCCATCGGCTCCACGCAGGCATCGATCGCATCCTCGTTTAGCTCGGCACTGGCTGTGGGGGTGGCTTTGCCGAAGCCTCTTCTCTGGGTGCTAAAACCCACAACCCACCCCTTCCCCTGCAGGAAACGGCCCCGAGCGGGTGCTGCGCTGGCGCTGGTGCCGGGCCTGGGTTAAGGCAGTGACGCTCTCCCGCTGCAGCCGGCTGCAGGCAGTGCACGTACCCCAGGGACCCAATGTTCCCTCAGAACGGGCTCCGTCGCTACCAGCACCGCCCCTACCCCAGGCTACGACACCGCAGCTCACGGAGATGCCACCCGGTCCTGAAGAGGCGGCAGCGTCACGACTACCGGCTCACGAAATACTCCTGGCTACGGAGGGGGCATCGCCAGAGCGGGGCAGCAGCAGCCCCTACAGCTCTGTCTCTCCCCTTCCAGACGTGAGGTTGGTTGAGGGTTCACACACACACACCCCACGCACACAGAGACCCTGCTCACGCACACCCCGACGGGCACTACCGCACTGCAGCTGCCACGGAAAAGCAGCCAGGAGTTGACTGAGAGCTCTGAGCACCAGGGCTGCAAAATCCCACCCTCCTCCCCCCGTCTTCAGTTCCTACAGCTTGGATTCTAAAAGCCCCACAGGAGAAGGGAGGGCGACTGCAGCAGCACAAGGGCTCCTTTCAGCGGATCCCAGTCCAAGGGAGAGGATGAAGCCCTGCATCCAGTGCTTCACCCAGGAGAGCACCGCTGCTTCTCCGTTACCTTTTACTCCTGAAGCGACAGCTCGAGGAGGAAAAACCCTCCCTTCCCCAACAGCCACAAAGGAGAGGCCACCCGAGCGAGCGAGCCAGCCAGCCCCGGCCGGCTCTGATCTTGGTAAGAAAAGCAACTCGCATTCCACACCCAACTCTACCCTTCGGGTTTTATTCCCAGGGTAAAACGGCGGCTGAACGCAGCAGCTGCTCCCCTGAATTACAAAAGTAAGGAGATTCAATATGAAAATAAGAAACTGTCTACAAACCCCGGGCAGTAACAAACCGCAGCGAGCACCGCGCACAGGACTCAGCCCCGCGACCGCCTCTCGGACGGAACACAACCGCCCCCGAGCCCTGGGACCTCCAATGCTTCTCCAGTTGGGTTTTTCCCCCCCCCCCTTCTCGATTGGGTTTGGGTTTTTGGGTTGAAAATCGTCGTGGAAAAGGATGGGAGTCAGCACTCACGGCTCAGTCAGTCAAGCTCCGGGCGGCTACGTTAGGGGTGTGTGGCGTACAAAGAGAGGAGTCTCGTTAGCAGGTCCTACAACTGCCTCTGCGTGGAGCTGCACTGCTTTTCCTTCTCGCGTTCCCACGCACGGAGGGTCCTTCGGATCATGAGAACTGAATCTGCTGAACGCTGGAGATCTGCAGGGGACACAAACACGGGCAGCTGAGACCACGATCTGCCTGTGCCACTGCAGCCAGGCCAGGGCACTCAGGGCCACAGCCAGGCTGTCCTTCAACACCTCCAGGGATGGATGGGGACTCCCCCACTGCCCTGGGCAGTCCAGTACCGGCTCNCTAAACCCCCCCCAGTTCTCTCAGCCTCTCCTCATCAGCCTTTCCCTCCAGTCCCTTCCCCAGCCTCGTTGCTCCTCTGCACCCACTGCAGCCCCTCCATCTCTTTCTTGAAGGGAGACCCCCAGAACTGCCCCCTGTACTGGAGGGGAGGCCTCCCCAGTGCCCAGGAGGAGGCACAGGGGGAGATTGATGTCCCTAGTCCTGCTGGCCACACTAGTGCTGATTCCAGCCAGGATGCCATTGGCCTTCTGGGCCACCTGGGCACCCTGCTGGCTCCTGTTCATTCAGTTGTGGCCCAGTGCTGCCAGGTCCCTCTGTGCCAGGCTGCACTCCAGCCCCTCCTTCCCCAGTCCGTAGCTGCAGGGGGTCCTTGTGGCCAAAGTGCAGGACCCTGGCCCTGGCCCTTTAGCCTCTGCCCAGTGCCCCAGCCTGTCCAGCTCTCTCTGCAGCACCCTCCTCCCCTCCAGAGATCGACTCTCCCTGCCAACTTGGTGTCAGCCAAGAATTCACTAAGGGGAGATCCGATGCCCTCCTCCAGTCATCAGTAAAGATGCTGACAGAACCGGGCCCAGCACTGATCCCTGGGGGACAGGGTGCTCCCGTCCCAGCCCTGGGCTGCCAGCTTTGCCAGGAGGATGCCGTGGGAGCCCGTGTGGAAGGGGACTCCTCCTCCTCTTGCAGGACAGGGCAGCTGAGGCAGCGTTTGAATTGCAGCAGCGGAGAGGCAGGCAGGGTACCTGTTGGTACGATGTCGTGTAGACCATGACGTTCTGCTGCTGGCCATCTGTGGCTATCAATCCTGCTGGCAACTGGTTAGCTGAAGGGAAGAGTTTTAAGGAAGCCGTTAGGTGGGGACCGCAGGGCACTCTACATACCCTCCAGCCGCGCTCTGGTTGAGGGCGACAGAGCCGCTCCTGGTAGCTGCCCCTGCGCGTGGGCACGCTGCAAGTGAACCAGTGCCATCCCGCTGAGGTACCCAGAGAGGCCATGCCCCCCACCTCACACCCCGCACCTCGTTCTCGCCCCGTGAGGCAGTGAAGCAGAACGCACGCAGCTCTGCGTGGCAGACGGAGTGGAGCTTGCCACCCCGAGTGCTGAGAAAGCCATCTCCCGCGCTCGGTGTCCCCAGACAGCAGGGGATCCAGCTCGGTTTGCTCAGCCATGAGGTCAGCGCCTGCGTGCGGGGAGCTCCACGATTCCTTACAAAGCAGCACCCTCAGGGACTCCCGCTGTGGCAGCCCCACGGTCAGCAGCTCAGAGGGGCTGGCAGGGCCTGCACAGCCCGTGGGTACGCTGGCTGCCCTCTGCGCGTCCTTCCGGGCACAAACAAGGGGTCTGAAGGACAGGGGAGGCCAAGAACAGAGGAAAAGGTGCTGCTGAGAGGCAGAGTGAGAGCAGAGGGAGGAGCTCTGAGGGAAACCCTCGCAGCAACCCGCACACAGGGCACCCAGAGCGGCTCTGTGGCAACTGAAGCGAGGAGAAAAACTCTGAGGTGGCCAGTGGAGTCACTGCAGCCCAGCGTTCTCCGCCCGAGCCCGACCATGGGGCTTCGCTCTCTCTGAAGACCAGCAGGTCCTCTGTGTAACCCAGGCATCACCCCCCCCGAGAACCCCGTGCGATCCCCACAGCTTGGAGCGGGAAGGGCTTGGGGCTCCGGGCTGGCTGAGCGTCAGGGTTATTGCCAGTCCCTCCTCTACTTCACTGTCCGGCTGCAGAGGCTGAGCACAGCCGGTCGCTCTCCCTTGTGCTCTTTCTGCTGAGAAGCTGGGGGTTAGGAGGATTAAAAAGTCCTGGTGCCTCCCTTCCCCAAGCAGAGGCAAACGGAAGTCACTACCTTTTTGGCCTCAAACAGTCCTGCAAGCAGAACGAAGGTGGCCTCAACAGGTAGCTACTGGGGGGAAGAAAACAGGAAGGAAAGAGAAGAGTGAAGGGAGCACCTTTCCTCAGGGTCTGTGCAGAGAAAACTGCTGGCACTAGTGCCTGGAGGTGGAGGTTTTCCACCACTGACAGTAGCCAGTACTGCAGTGTCATCACCTATCACTGCAACCCCTCCCTCTACCCCTAAGTTCTACGTCCTGGGAGGGGTGCAAGCGCAGCTTCTCCTCCAGACAGCTCAACTAAGAGTCTCAGCTGGGGTAACGGGCGCAGGGTGTACCCCTCAGGCCTGGAGTCTCGCGTCTGAAGGAAGTGCTGTGTGTAGAAAGGCCCAGTAACAGGATGACAGCAATGAACTGGATTACATACAGCCCTGGGATGAAGTGCTACTTACTGAACGCCTCCTCTGTGAGCTCCTCGCTGAGGCCGTCTCCAGTTGTAACTGTTCCCCCAATGCCCTTTTCTCCCTTCATTGCCTGCAGAGAGGAAGAACAAGGAGGAGTCTGCATTAGAGGCAGCTGGCCTGAGGCTGTTTCAAGACCCTCGGCAGCTCTGCCCAAGGTTGGGATCTTGCGGAGGCATCGCGGTGAAGCAGCTGGAATTTGAAATCCAAGGGTGAAGCAGCTGGAATTTGAAGTCCAAGGGCTGGAGAGCACTAGGAGAAGTAAGAAGGTGCAGAGTACAAGAGGATACGAAGGGTGTTTCACACCTCAGCCGTACTCCTCTAAAGCAGAGCTGCAGGCTACAGTCATGTCACTCACAGAGAAGGCTTCACCCCCTGCAGAAAGATGTCTGAGCAGCAGTCTGAGATCTACAGCCAGCCAGGAGGAGCTGTTAAAGGCCTTACTGGGGAAATCACAGACACTGAGTAAAGGCAGCATTAACCACCCCCACACGAGAGCTGTGGCCCCAGGAGCCATCCCTACACAACTAGGAGTCGGCCTCTAAAGCCAGGGTAGCAGAAGTCTCTTCCCTCACCAAGAGCTACAGCCAGCAGGGGTATCAGTCATCTGCATGGAGATTCACAAGAAGGAAGCTTCACGCTCCAGGATGCTTGAGAAGAGCCTCACCATTCCCTGCTCCTTTTGCTGCAGACTAAACTGAGCTCCCTATCGAAAGCAAACTGAGGGATGGGCTAGGGAAAGGCAGACGAACTCCCCACCCAAGCAGAAAGGCTCCCATGAGGGTCCTGGCCCTGACTGGAGACAAACAACCTTTCACAGCTCTGGATCCCAGATGAACAACAAGCACTGAGGAAATGGCCTCAGGCTGCGTCAGGGGAGGGCTAGACTGGATCTCAGGAAGAAACTCTGCTGAGAGAGTGGCTGGGCACTGGACCAGGCTGCCCAGGGGGTTGTGGAGTCCCCATCCCTGGAGGGGTTTAACAACTGAGTAGCCAGAGCACTTGAGGCCATGGTCTGGGGGTTGGGGAGCTGTTGGGATGAGGGCTGGGCTGGGTGATGCTGGAGCTCCTGTCCAGCTGTGAGGATTCTATGGTTCTATTGAGCTAGAGCCTCAGAGGATGCAGCCTAGCACAGTCTCATGGACTGAAGCCTTCTCAACAGGCACCTGCAAAGAAGGGAGTGACTTCCCAGCAGCAATCCATGCAAGAATGTACTCAGCTGAAAGCTTCACTACATCAAGTCAGCAAGTCTAACCCAAACACCTACTCCTTTTCCTCTTGACCTCGTGCAGAATGCTTTTAAACACCACACCAGTCCCTGTCTACAGCTGCTAGTACTGTGCAAGCTACCCCTTACACGGTCCCTCCCTCAGCGGGAGGGAGCTGAAGGGACACACCAGCGGGCTCACTGAGGAGGTCCTGCGGCGCGTACCAACCTCTCGGAATTTCTGGAGGTACAACTTCAAAGGCTCCACGTAGCTGTCAAAGCCAAGGGTGGACATGGCAAAGAGGATATCCTCTCCGTTGATGGTCTTTCTTTTCTCTTGGTGACACCTCTCGCTGGCTTCTGATGTTATGAAGCTGATGAATTCACTTACACACTCCTGCACGCATTCTTTCGCGTCCTTGGCGATCTAGGGAGGAGGAAGCGTGATGAAAGGATGCAGCGACGCTCGGGAAGGTTTAGAAGAGCACCCAAACGCCACAGAACCCACGGGTCATCAGGGCAGTGCTCCCAGCGCAGGTGATCACACTCATTCGGGCAACGCCTCTGTGTGAGGGGCGTCCCCACTGCTCTGCGCAGGCAGAGCTGCAATGAGATTGTAACACGAGTTTTTCTATCTGGAGCAGCAGAGCCAACTGCCAGGACCTCCCGAGGTTGAGTGTACATCCCAGACAAGCTCTGACACCCCGAGGCATCCCAGTGCTGCTTAGTGACTACTCACTGCTCAGCTACAACTGCTCTCTCAATCCGTTCACCACAAGGTCAGAGCCCACGTCTGTTTTGCCTTTAACAGCCCCAGCAGTTCCAGCCCCGCTGCAGGACCTTCCCACAAAGTCCTCTGTGACAACTGGTTTGGCCCAGAGCACATCGGGGGGTGGGGAGTAGATTGGAGGAACAAGATCTCTGCTGAGAGGGTGGTTGGGCACTGGACCAGGCTGCCCAGGGAGGAGGTAGAGTCCCCATCCCTGGAGGGGTTTAACACCCAAGTAGCTCTAGCACTTGAGGCCATGGTCTGGGGGTTGGGGAGCTGTTGGGGTGAGGGCTGGGCTGGGTGATGCTGGAGGTCCTGTCCAGCCAGGAAGATTCTATAAGAAACATGGTCTTGGTCTCTGTCAGCTCCTGCTCAGACACTTCTCATGCTCTTTCAGAAGGCTTCTCTGCAGTAAAACAGGATCACTTTGGCACACACATTGCTCCAGCAGCTCCAGTTCTCTCTCAGAGGAAGGAATGAAGCCGTTACCCATCTCCTTCACCAGAGCTCTTACCTTTCCCGTTTGGGGGATGGCATTTTTCATTATCCTGGCCACATTTGCGATTGGCAGATAGATGTCTTGTTCTCTGAAGCTCTCCTTTGAGCCATTCGTGTCCTCGTGGTCATTCATGCTGTCCTCTGTGTCTGACGGAATACAAGGTTAACACAGACTGTATTTAACAGACAACGGGCAGCAACGACGACAGCTGAAAGCACAGAGCTGCAGTCTCACATCACAGAGATCAGTTTAAAAACCACATGCAGCACCAACAACCCTACATGGCTGCTGGCACCAAATGCTGTGGGAGTGTTGATCTGCTCGAGGACAGGAAGGCTCTACTAAGGCACTGGGACAGGTTGGATCGAGGGGCCGCGGCCAACTGTATGAGGGCCAAATGCTGGGTCCTGCATCTCAGTCCCAACAGCCCCAGGCACCGCTCCAGGCTGGGGATGAGGGGCTCCAAAGCTGCCCAGCAGAACAGGGCCCAGGGGTGCTGGCAGAGGCAGCAGGGTGCCCAGGTGGCCAAGAGGATCCTGGCCTGGATCAGAAGGACCAAGGGCAGCAGGAGAAGGGGAGTTCTCGTGTCCTTGGACTCAGCCCTTCGCAGGCCTCCTCTTGAGTCCTGTGTTCAGTTCTGGGACCCCCTTGATAGGAGAGACAGGGAGATGCTGGAATGGGTCCAGAGCAGAGCTACCAAGCTCAAGAGGGGCTGAGAGAACCAGTCGTGTGAGCAGAGGCTGAGGGAGCTGGGCAGGGTGAGTTGGGAGAAGAGGAGGCTGAGGGGGGACCTCCCTGCCCTCTCCAGCTCCCTGCAGGGAGGCTGTGGAGGGGTGGCTGTTGGCCTCTGCTCCTTGGTGCCTGCTGACAGAAAAGTCTCAGCTTGGGAGAAGACAGAGAACAATGCAAGCCCTGGAAGAAGTCAGAGATGAACACACAGCGCCAGCCGTGGTCACGGCAGCGTTTCTTACCGTCGTGAGGCTGTATCACATAGTGACTGCTGCCGATGTAATCCCCAGCAATTCCTAACTGCGAAGCATCTGTTGTGGAGCTATCACCATCCATCTACAGGGAGAGAAGAAAAGCTTTCAGGTGAGTTTGTCCCATCATTGAGTGCTGCTCTTGCTGAAGAGCAGCATTTGAATCCACTCTTCAGCAGACCAATCTGCCCAAAGCAGAACCATTTTGCTGTCTGAGAGCAGTTACCTCCTCTCTCTTTACTGAGCTGCAGTGGCAGAGGTGAAGCTGGTTTGTGAAGTTCCCCTAAGAATCCATCCACAGCTACAGGGCACAAGCAGCTGGTTCATGCAGCACATGAACAGCAACCCTGTGCTGTGCCAGGGCAGTCTGGACACCACAGGTCATAGAATCACTAGGCATTGGAAGGGATCTGGAAAGGCCATCCAGTCCAACGCCCCTGCCACAGCAGGATCCCCCAGCGCCCTGGGCAGTCCAGTCCAGGCTCTGAGCACCCTTTCCAGGAGGAAGGGCTTCCTGACAGCCAACCTAACCCTCCCCTGGCAGCTTCAGGCCCTGCCCTCTCCTCCTGGTGCTGGGTGCCTGGGAGAAGAGCCTGACCCCCACCTGACTGCAATCTCCCTTCAGGGAGCTGGAGGGAGGGAGAAGGTCTCCCCTGAGTCTCCTCCAGGCTGAACCCCCCCCCAGCTCCCTCAGCCTCTCCTCATCAGCCTTTCCCTCTAGTCCCTTCCCCAGCCTCATTGCTCCTCTGGACCTGCTCCAGCCCCCCAATGTCTCTTAACAGTCTGGAGCTGCACAGGGCACTTGAGGGGAGGCCTCTCTGGGGGAGATTTACATCCCAACGAGGGTCTTTCCACCTTCCCATCTTCCCCCTCCATGCAGCAGCCTTAGCAGTGTTCTGGCTCATCTTACACCGTCTGCTGTCCCCTCCACACGAATCCAGATGTCCTGTAGAGGATGCGGTGGCTCCTCACCAGGCTGGCCAAGCCCTCACGCTCACTGTGAGCTGCACTCTACAGGGGTGGACTAGTGGAGGATATTTTTGCATCAAGTAGGAGTGGATCAGCGGAACAGAACACGCAGGAGAAACCGAGTTTCCATGCCTTCTCTTTTTTGGCAGTAAAAGAGACAAGTTGGAGGGGAAAAAATACCCCCAAGACATACGGAGGAAGTTTTGTTGCTTTGGGAGATGCTGGAACGGGGCAGCACTGATGAACAAACCCCACCAGCACCTCCTTCCTCCTGCAACGCTGACTGAAAACCCCACACCCTGCTGGATGAAGTTTCTGATGGTTTTCTAGGATTTCATGTGAAAAACTAAGCTTCTCCTTTTATTAAAGCATCGATCCATCAATCCTGCTGCCTTCTTTTATGACATCAACAACACTTGACAGAATCATGGAGTGATTGAGGCTGGCACAGCCCTCTGAGCTCCTCCAGCCCCGCCTGGCACCTGACACCACCACAGCAGCCACCCCAGGGCACTCAGGGCCACAGCCAGGCTGTCCTTCAACACCTCCAGGGATGGATGGGGACTCCCCCACTGCCCTGGGCAGTCCAGTCCAGGCTCTGAGCACCCTTTCCAGGAGGAAGGGCTTCCTAACATCCAACCTAACCCTCCCCTGGCAGCTTCAGGCCCTGCCCTCTCATCCTGGTGCTGGGTGTCTGGGAGAAGAGTCTGACCCCCACCTGACTGCAACCTCCCTTCAGGTTGCTGGAGAGAGGGAGAAGGTCCCCTTGGGTTTCCTCTTCTCCAGGCTTCCTCACCACCAGCTCCCTCAGCCTCTCCTTCCAGTCCCTTCCCCAGCCTCGTTGCTCCTCTGTACTCATTCCAGCCCCTCAATCTCTTCCTTGAAGTCAGGGGCCCAGAACTACCCTCAGTACTCCAGGGGAGGCCTCCCCAGTGCCCAGGAGAGGGGAAGAACGACATCCCTAGTCCTGCTGGCCACACTATTCCTGACCTCTAAACTGGTTACTGTCTTCCTTCATCACAGTACTACATGGAGTGTGCAAGCACCTGATTCCTCTCGAGCAGTAGCCAAGTATGAGGTTCACTCAGCTGGTTTTCTGAAAGCTCAGTATTTTCAATCACAATTATCAAGCTTGCTGACACTTCCATTATCCTGAGGTGGTTTAGGCGTGCTGTTCAGCACGCACGCGTTTCACTCTGTTTACAAGCACCCTGCCACTAAACGTTACCAAAGGCTGTGCTTCTCTACACAACGACTGCAACACTCAGGACCGAGCTGTCAACTTCCTCTCTAGGATAAATTTTATAGGTGAATCATAGAATCATCCTGGCTGCAAAGGACCTCCAGCATCACCAAGTCCTGTCCTCACCTCAACAGCTCCCCAACCCCCAGACCATGGCCTCAAGTGCTCTAGCTACTCGGTTTTTAAACCCCTCCAGGGATGGGGACTCCCCCCCCTCCCTGGGCAGCCTGGTCCAGTGCCCAGCCACTCTCTCAGGGAAGAGCAGTAAAGACACATTCATGTCAGTGAGATGACATTAGGAATTTACATTTGAAAAGAAAGAGCCTTCTAAAATGCTGACAAACCAAGATCTCTGACTTTAAAAGCTTCCTAGTTATTCAGTGTTCTCCATCTTCACAGCACCTTCAACAACCACAGGACAGGCAGGGTTGGAAGGGACCCCACAGCTCATCCAGCTCCAACCCCCCTGCACAGGCAGGGACCCCTTCACCAGAGCAGGGCACTCAGGGCCCCAGCCAACCTGGCCTTCAGCACTGCCAGGGATGGGGCAGCCCCAGCTGCCTGGGGCACCCTGTTCCAGCCTCTCAGCACCCTCCCAGCAAAGAGCTGGTCAACTTCTGTGGACTGTCACACTTAATGTAATTACTACCACAAACAAGAGGGCATCCAGTCAACTCTGAACTGCTCTAATTATCAAAGGTAAAGCCTAAAGATAGCCAGGACTCTTGTCTTCTTCCAAGTTCATCTTCACAGCTGTGACCACTATCAGCCAAGACCGCAAATAATCACCTGCTCAATGCTGAGGGCGAGCTACTCACAGACCTCATCAACAATGATTCCGATTAAAGCATCCTGGGTCTCCCAGAGCACTACAGCTGGATCCTCCCTTGGCTTCACAACTGGCAGGCCACAGGCACCGCAGCAAAGGGAAAAGAGCTCATTGTTTAGGAACACCACGCTAACAGTTGTACATAAACACCATTCCTGCAGGCCAATTAAAGCCAGGCTGCGAGGGACGCTCTTTTCTCAGCACTACTTTTCCCAAGCTACTTCAGAGAATGTTATTTACTCTTTTATTTACAATAACATCCATCCAGCAAGGGAGGCAATGATTACTACACGCAAGAGCAGGCTTGAAGTTAGATTCTCACATCCCTCACTGCCTCGAAATGATTGTCATCGCTTATTTTGCTCTCCCATAAGCACTCCAAGTGCACCAGGTAGCTCTCACAGCGTCCTCTGCAGAACAAACCCTTTGGTTAAAGCCTCAAAGAACTCAATAAAGCCTCAAAGAGCTCGGTAAAGCTAGATTTTCTATTGCTGTGGTACTGCAGCAGGAGCTAGGAAGACTTTTTGAAGCCGGCTATCTTAGCAGCTGCAGAAACCACAACACCTTGGTTGCTGTGTTGCTGCTTTCTCCAATGTGACTGTCTGTGAATAACCGACACAATCAGGACCAGGAGGTACCTGATTTCTGGATGGAGCAGCTGCTGGCACACACAGGGATGCCAGAGAGCGCTAGCCAAACACACGGCAATCGTGTTGGCACTCGGAATGGCAGGGCCCTGTCTCTACCTGCCATGGATCAGCTGTCGATGCCGCTCGGCCGTGCCAGCCGATCAATCGCGCCTGCCGACTCCATGCCCTTCAACGATGCGGCCAGCGCAGGGGCACGAAGGGGACACCTTGCTGCTTACACAACCAGCTCCATAGCCTTCCTCTCGCATCTAGCTCACACCTGTTTGACAGACACATTTATAGCCACCGCCTGCTCCCCAATCCATCAGCACACCACAGCCCGTTATTCACCAACTTTATTGTCCGCCACCGGGGGGGCATTTCCACGCTGGACACCGGCAACCTGGCTGGAGGGGAGGCCGCCACCAACCTTCCCCCCCACTGCGAGCCTCTGGCCGGAGCCCTACTGCCCACACGGCCACCTCACCGCATCCTCAGGCCTCGCCCCGCACTCCCCACGCCCGCACAGCAGCCTCTTGATGTCAACAATAACGGCGGTGGCCCGGCACGGTTCGCCCTCGCCCGTGCTGCTGCTGGGGAGCCGGCCCGGTGAGGGGGGCCGTGGGCGTGGTGGAGCCCCGCGGTTCCCGCGGCAAGAGGCGGCGGCTCCGGGGGCTGCGGCGCCGGCCGGGC
>VZRI01013087.1:83220-110315 GCA_013397515.1 Upupa epops
ATGTGGGTCCGCTGAGTGCGGGGGCACCGCGCTGCCCGGTGTCTGCAGAGGCTGCTTCACCCCTGATACCCCCGTGTGCCCGGGGTGACCCCCAGGAGCCGTGTTTCCCCAGCACAGGTGGTGGCAGAGCATCCTGAGGAGCATGGGGAGATGCCTGGAGCTACCAGGTCTGGTTGAGAGGTGCTCTTGCCCAGGGAGGTTGCAGGAGGTGATCTCTAAGGGTCCTTCCAACCTGGGCTGATGGATGATTCTGTGACTCTGTGCTGCGTGGGTTGAGCCAGGCTCTGGGACCCTGGCTCTGGCGCTGTGCTGATCCCAGCGGTGCCCACCTTGCGCTAGGTTTGGGGTTGGATGGGAGCAGAGTGGCTCTCTGGTCCATGCAGTCAATTTCTACCGAGATAGATGGATGTTGCTGCAAGAGCAGAGGGGAAATTTGAGCTTCAGCCTCTCCTGAGCGAGCCCTCAGTCCCAACTCTTTGGATGTGGTTGTAACCGTGCTCTCCCTGCCTTTGTAAGAGCTCAAGAGTGCCTGAAAATGAAGCTGTGCTTACGTCTGGTGCTGCACGGCAGGTCTGTGTAGATGCAAAAGGATGGAGCATTTCACAGCAGCCACCCCAGGGCACTCAGGGCCACAGCCAGGCTGTCCTTCAACACCTCCAGGGATGGATGGGGACTCCCCCACTGCCCTGGGCAGTCCAGTCCAGGCTCTGAGCACCCTTTCCTTTCAGGGAGGAAGGGCTTCCTAACATCCAGCCTAACAGTCCTCAGGTAACTTCGGGCCCTGCCCTCTCATTCTGGCACGAGTTGCCTGGGAGAAGAGCCTGACCCCCACCTGACTACAACCTGCCTTCTGGGAGTTGGAGAGGGGTTCCCCTTGAGTCTCCTCTTCTCCAGGCTGAACCTCCCCAGCTCCCTCAGCCTCTCCTCATCAGCCTTTCCCTCCAGTCCCTTCCCCAGCCTGGTTGCTCCTCTGCACCCACTCCAGCCCCTCCATCTCTTTCTTGAAGTGACTCTTTCCCATTAGGGTCCTATTCTCCCATCCCCTTTTGTGCTGAGGGAATCATTCCAGAGCTATGAGTCCGCTGTAAGAGCCAAGGGTGTTTGAAGAAGCAAAGAGCAGCCTGCTGGCACCGAGCTGACCCGACAGGAACAACGGTGGTTAGCAGAGGGAGAAGTAAAAAGGTGAAGTGCATCACACAGGTAGTAAGAACATTCTTCCACCCTTAGCTTTCAGGAAAAGTACCCTACAATCTTCAAATAGCACTTCACGGGCTGCATTTGATGGTGTGGATGGTATTTAGTGGCCGTGAAGGTATGAAAATTGGATAAGGCAGCAGATAATGCTCTTCCTGCTGTTGGCTGGGGGGGTGGTGGTGGTTGCTGATCGCTTTGGTTTCCTGTATTGTAAACAAACACTTCCCTGCGGACAGGATTAGCAGGAGAAATCAAAGGCAGACAGCAAGGGGCTGAACTCCTGTGCTGCAGAGTGAGGATCGCTTGGGTGTTCGGCTGTGAACCTGAGCCGAGCCTGTCAGTCTCATTTGGGTGTTTCCTGCAGCAGAGATTCAGGTTTGGGTTCAAAGAGTTGGAAAGGAGAGTGGCTGCCCCCTCCTCCTCCTCTTCTCCGCCATCAGTGACTTCTGCTCCCATCTTTCCTTCTATCTCGTGGGGTTGTTTTGCTCTGCTGGGTGGTGGGTGCAGTGAATTAAAACGTCCTGGTGCCTTCCTCCTCCAAACAGAGTCAGTTGTTCCAGTGCCTGCAGACCCCTCAGTGGGTTTGTTAACCCCTCCCTCTGTGTCTGACGCTTCAGCCAACAGCTCTGGGTTGAAACAGAGTCAGGGTCTCTGACCCACAGCAGTGCTGGTGACCCAAGTGGGATGCAGGGGGATCCAGACAAGGACCCACAGCACCGTGCTACTACTGCAGCACTCCACTGGGTTGCAGCTTTTGCTGNGGCAGTGCTGGTGACCCGGGTGGGATGCAGGGGGATCCAGACAAGGACCCACAGCATCGTGCTACTACTGCAGCACTCCACTGGGTTGCAGCTTTTGCTGTATAAAATGTACTGCTTGTTTCTGTGGGGGTCTACCCTGGGGTCTTGGAAGGCTGGGACTCGGGACATGGCATGCACATCCCGATGGGGATGGAGAGTTAGAGGACAGTGGGAATGAATTTCAAGGTCGACTCCACAAAACGAATGAACCAAGTGTTGTCAAATCCCTTGCACCTCGTTTTTAGTCCTGTTGTGAGAGTCTCTGAAGGTGGCCTAACTGTGAGGTAAAGAACAGGGTGGCTGCTTCCATGGCCCTGTGTTACGATGCATTGGCAGCGAGTTGGAGAGGGGTTTCCCCTGAGTCTCCTCTTCTCCAGGCTGAACACCCCCAGCTCCCTCAGCCTCTCCTCATCAGCCTTTCCCTCCAGTCCCTTCCCCAGCCTCATTGCTCCTGTGGACCCACTCCAGCCCCTCCATCTCTTTCTTGAAGTCAGCTTTTTGACTGTGGTGTCGCAGTGTGGGGTCTCCCTCACAGAATCCCTAACTCCCCAAGCTCCTTTTCCCCTTCTTCAGTTGGTTTTACCCTTTCTGAGTTCCACAGAACTCAGAGCTGTTGCTTTCCATAACGCAGAGCCTTTCCTACAGGAGCTCTTTGTGCCTTGTGCTTACAGCAAACCCCACGGAGCTGCGTGACTGCTTGTAATGAGAGGCTCTCACGGTGCTCTCTCGTCCAGCACCTGTATTTGCATAAAGCAGAGGCAGGAGCTAAGCTAAGCTTACCAAGGCTTTTATTTCCTTAGAAAATAATAGCAGCTTCCTCTCGTGCAGTGTTAGGTTTGAAGCATCTGCTAATGACCTGGTTTCATGCAGTGAGGTGAAATGAATCGTTCAAGCCGTGAGATAGCATCGCATTTCATCTTCCTTTCTAGCCAACTTGCTGTTCTGACTTGTTCAGTCAGCTGCTTGGAGAAGACAGTGCTGTTTGGCTTGGTCACCCTGCCCGTGTCCTGCTGCTGCATCCCCGCTCTGGAGGGAAGGAAGCAGTGACTTCCTTCGGTGCCACGCAAAGCCAGTGTCTCTGTGTAATTCCAGCTCACAGAGGTGCAGCCTGTTTGCTCTTTCCCACCTGTCTTTCACAACCATTTCCAGCTAGACCTTGGTCAGAGCCTGTGTCCTCCAGGTGGGTCTGTACTGTCATGTAGGGGGCAGGACAGTTGGAGGGCAGTGACCTGTTGGGTTCAGCTCACAGAAATGCCCTCTCATTGTTTACTGGGCTGGAGTAAACTCCTGCAGGCCCTGCCTGAGCCCTGTTGCTTTTCAAAGACAAGAGATGTAGGTTATTCCTGACTAAACTGAGCGCTTTCCCTCTCCCCCTTGAGAAAGCCCTTAAAAAAGAAATCACAGACGTGTAAGCCTAGTGCTTTCTGTGGTGTAGGACCTGCTTGAAACTTCATCCCGCTGGGGAGATCACCTGCAGGATGCTTGGTTTCCTTTACAGTCACAGGATCACTCTGGTTGGAAAAGGCTGCTGGGGCCATCGAGTCCAACCATCAACCCTAATCTGCAAAGTTCACCCTTCAGCCAGACCCCTCGACACCACAGCTAAAGGATCCTTCAACACCTGCAGGGATGGTGGCTCTACCCTCTCCCTGGGCAGCCTGTGCCAGTGCCTGGCTGCTCTTCTGTGACAGAGTTCTTCCTAAAGCCCAGTCTAACCCTCCCCTGTTGTAGTCAGAACCCAGTCCCTCTTGTTCTGCTGCTGATTGCCTGGGGGAAGAGACCAGCAGCGACCTCTCCACATCTTTCAGGTAGTCATGGAGAGGCATGAGGTCTCCTCTCAGCCTCCTCTTTCTCAAACTGAAGAGCCCCAGCTCTTCCAAAGAATCGCTCCTCATCAGATGGCTTCTGCAGGCCCTTCCCCAGTGCCATTGCCCTGCACCATGGTCACCTTCAGTACTGCCCTGTTTGAGCCACAAACCGTCCGTGTGAGCTGTTTTCCAGCGATTCTTTGCATTCTCTGTGACTCAGGAGCATCCCCGAGTACGAGGAGCATGTGGGAGCGAGCACCTAGATGGTTTCAGGTGTGGTGGAGCCGGTAGCAGCACAGCCCGTGGCTGTAGGGACTAATGAATGGCACCAGCACTGGCAATCCTGTTCCAGCCCTGCTATTGCCAGACTGCTTCACCTCTCTGCGCCTCAGGTACCACTTGAGCAAGTGTGGCTGGTGATACTTCCTCCTCTTCTCCCAGAGTTTATTTAAGGACCAGGAAATACAATGCAGCACGAGAGTGTTAGTCACAGCTTGTGGGAGCCGCAGGTTTGGGTCGGTGACAAAGACTTTCCAGAAGAAAATGAGGAAGCTCGGGTTTTTCAGGTCATCATCTCGAAAGAAGAGTGAGCCAGGGTGAGCGTTAGACACCGATAGTCCCAGCAGAAACCAGCTCTGCTTTGCTTTGGATCAGACACAACCTTCTGCTGCTGAGAGTGAATCCCAAAGCAGCAGTGGATTTGGAGGGGAAGACCCCCCAAAACCAACAGCTCTGTGATTTGATGCTTTGCCAGCACTGCACATAAAGCCTTCTGAGAGGTGCTGCAGCTCTTACTGCTCTTCCAGAGGCAGGAAGGTTTTGCTTAGGTTTTCCATAACCCAGGAAATGCAGTTTACTGTGAAATAAAATGGGAGGGGGAAGTGGTCAAAGACAGCTAATTAATGAGGCACTGCCTGCCTTCTTATTGAGAGAGGCAAGGGGAAGTTTGCTCTGTTGAAAGTCTGTAGCTTCTTCTCTTTCAGCCGAGGGAGTCTTTATTATGGAATCACAGAGTCACTGAGGTGGGAAAAGCCCTCTGAGCTCCTCCAGCCCAGCCTGGCCCCTGGCACCACCACAGCAGCCACCCCAGGGCACTCAGGGCCACAGCCAGGCTGTCCTTCAACACCTCCAGGGATGGATGGGGACTCCCCCACTGCCCTGGGCAGTCCAGTCCAGGCTCTGATCGCTCTTTCCCTGAGGAAGGGCTTCCTAACAGCCAACCTAACCCTCCCCTGGCAGCTTCAGTCCCTGCCTTCTCATCCTGGCACTGACTGCCTGGGAGAAGAGCCTGACCCCCAGCTGACTGCAACCTCCCTTCAGGGATCTGGAGAGAGGGAGAAGATCCCCTCTGAGTCTCCTCTTCTCCAGGCTAAACACCCCCAGCTCCCTCAGCCTCTCCTTCCAGTCCCTTCCCCAACCTCATGGCTCCTCTGCACCCTCTCCAGCCCCTCAGTCTCTTTCTTGATGTGATGGACCCTGCACTGCCCCCAGGACTGGAGGGGAGGCTGAATTCCAGTGAGGAGGCAGCTATCTCTATACTTTTGCTGATGGGGCAACCAAGAGCTGAATCAGCCCTTGGAAAGAAAGAGAGTGGCCACAGGGCCGTGCTCGTTTATCCAGTCAAAGGCACTTGGCTGGGGTCGATAGAGGATGGCGCATGCAGCCCTTATCTAAGCTAGCCCTGCCACACGTCCTGCAGTAGCCAACTCTATCCTGCAGTAGCCAACTCTGTGGCTTCTCTTGATTAGCTGTGAGGCTGCACTGTCTCTCCTCACAGTGTGAGGTGGGCTGAACTGAGCAAAGCAGTCTCTACTATTCTTTTCTGACTTCCTTCCAGTGCTCCTGGCCCTCAGGGGAGGGTGAGTGCTTTATGGTTCCCCCAGGGGCAAGGCGATTTAGGGGGTTCTCATGCTTCCCTGCCTTCTGCCCCGGGATTCCATTGCTTCGCAGCTTTGTCAGTCTAGCTGATGGCAAGGTAAACTCTGAGCATGGGTCTGTGTTATCAGGGAGTGGAAGGGACCTGGAAAGATCACCCGGTCCAGTCCCCCTGCCACAGCAGGAGCCCCTGGAGCCAGTGGCACAGGAACAGCCCAGGCAGGTTTGAAACAGCTCCAGAGAAGGAGACTCCACAACCCCCCTGGGCAGCCCCTGCCAGGGCTCTGGCACCCTCACTGGGAAGAAGTCTCTTCTCCTCTTGATGTGGAACCTCCTCTGCTCCAGCTGACACCCAGTGCCCCTTGTCCTGGCACTGGGTGCCCCTGAGCAGAGCCTGGCTCCTTCCTCCTGACCCCCACCCTTTCCATCTTGATCAACAGCCATGGGGCCCCCCCTCAGGCTCCTTTCTGTTTTACAGGCTGCTGTGTTTCCCCTGCTGTCATCTGGGTGATGCAAGGGCTCAGCTACCATCCCTTCCCCTTCTCGGCAGCGATAACATTCCCTCTCAGTGGCAGCAACGCAGCTGCCAGCAGTCCAAGGTGGAGAGAAGTGAGGGAGAAGACAAATCATTGAGGGTGAGAGAAGAGGGGGGCAGTAGTGGGGCAGAAACTTCTCTTATTAACTTTTTCAACCCAAACTGCAGCCCTGCCTGCAGACAGCACACAAATGAGAGCGACGGGTTCTGCTCAGCTTTCAAGCAGAGCGTTGATAACCACATCCGTGAGCACCTTTGCCTGGCAGTGCTGTTTACAGACCCTAACGCCGAGTAGTTGACACGCAGGAGCTTTCCAAGAGTCCCCATGTCCAGCCCTGGCATCGTACTCGATCCTTGGGCAATAACTTGTGTGGAGTAAGGGAATTCTTATCCTGGAGCCCTCCTGACGCTGGTGCAGGCTGTTGTGTTGGGCTGGTAGTGTCCCCGCCAGCTCAAGGCCTTCTGAGAGCACTAGAGCCCCTTTCCACCCCCATCAGGAGTTACACAACCTGGAGTCAAAAGTTCAGCAGCCTTGGTACCAGGCAGGACTTTGGTTTCTGAGAAAGCCAACTCCCCACGAGGAAGGAGATGGAGTTAAGGACTCTCATTGTTTCTCTCTTATTTATTTTAGCCAAACTGGTGGCTTTGCAGCTACTGGCAGGAGAAACGTCGCTGCTTCCTCTTCCTCCCCACTGCTCCGTGTAGTTGTGCCTCCTGCCTGGTCCTGGCTGCGGTGCCCTGAGCTCTCGGAGCTTGTTAGGCAGCTGGGAAGCTGTCCTCATCTTTTCTTCTCCTGGATTAGTTTTCCCCTAAGTTACAGATGCTGGAGGGGTCAGCTGGCTGCCAGAGCGGGTGCCAAGACAGCAACAAGGAGACAAAACCCCAGCGTGGTGGAAGAGAGCAGTGGCTTTGATAGCAGTGACTTCTTAGCTTAGCTCACCCCACGCTAAGGAGCCCTTAGCAGGTTGTAGGGGAGGTGGCACTCAACAGCCACTGTCTTCTAGATGGGGACTAACAGAGATGAAAGGTGGTGGCAGTGCAGGGGAAGAGGACTAGGGATGGAATTCTCCCCCTGTACTGGGCACTGGGGAAGCTTCCCCTTGAGATCTGGGAGCAGTTCTGGACTCCTCACTTCAAGGGATGGAGTAGATGTGGAGGAGCAACACGGCTGGGGAAGGGACTAGAGGGAACGTCTGATGGGGAGAGGCTGAGGGAGCTGGGGGTGTTCAGCCTGGAGGAGACTCAGGAGGGACCTTCTCCCTCTCTACAACAACCTGAAGATGGAGGTCAGACTCTTCTCCCAGGCACCCAGCACCAGGATGAGAGGGCAGGGCCTGAAGCTGCCAGGGGAGGGTTAGGTTGGGTGTTAGGAAGCCCTTCCTCCTGGAAAGGGTGCTCAGAGCCTGGACTGGACTGCCCAGGGCAGGGGGGGAGTCCCCATCCATCCCTGGAGGTGTTGAAGGACAGCCTGGCTGTGGCCCTGAGTGCCCTGGAGTGGCTGCTGTGGTGGTGCCAGGTGCCAGGCTGGGCTGGCTGAGCTCAGAGGGCTTTGCCAGCCCCTCTAACTCTGTGATTCTCTAGATCTTCCTGCAGTGTCTGCGAGTTGCTAGACTTACTGGAGTAACTTTAGTGCTGATGACAGAGTTGTCCCCTCCGCTAGGTGCCTGGGGGTTGTCCAGAGCAGCGCTGTTGTCCAGGCTCTCCCCAGCAGTCTCGCTCTGCAAAATAGTCCCCGCTGATGGATCTCCCACCAGTGTGGATTCACTGGCACCGTGGGCTGCTGCAGCTGCCACGAGTGGAAGGAGTTAGACGGAGGGCAAGTGCGTGAGGTGCAGAGCACTTTGTGCTGTGTCATCCTGCCGGTGGCTGGTTGCCCAAACCAGCGAGGGAGGGAGAGGCTCTGAGCGGCAGCAGACTCCAGTCTCTGCCAGGGGTTGTGATTGCCTGTGGGGTTTGGGGCTGTGGCTAAAGCCACCCCCTTCTAGCACGGGTCTACCTGAAAATAGTTTATCTAAGGGTCTGTGCTGTCAACGACTGGATTGTGATCCCTGCAAAGATCCAGGTTGGGTGAACGTGCCTCGGGTTGTTCAGACTTGTAGGAAAGGAAGCCAACGCTCCGGCTGCCTGCAGGGCTGGGGCTCTGGTCATTCTGCTTCATGATGACTCTGAGCAGGGTTCAAACCCTGGGCTCTTGCCTTTCTTTTCCATGCTTGTGTGTACTGAGAACCCTTGTGGTCCTTCCCCAGCCTCGAGTAGACCTGCTGGGCCAATGGATCTGCTCAGGTAGGGGGGCTGGACTACTTGATAGCCCCTTCCAACCCCTGATTCCCTGTGATTCTGTGAAGGGCAGCATCAAAAGAAGCGGTGACAGTCGGTTGAGGGAGGGGATTCTCCCCTTCTCCTCTGCACTGGTGAGACCCCCACCTGGAGTACTGTGTCCAGTTCTGCAGCCCCCAACATCAGAAGGGCACAGAGCTCCTGGAAGGTGCCCAGAGGAGAGCAACTCCAGTGATCAGAGGGCTGCAGCACCTCTCCTCTGAGGACAGGCTGAGCAAGGTGGGGTTGTTCAGGCTGGAGCAGAGGAGGCTCCCAGGGGACCTTAGAGCAACTTCCCCATCTCTGAAAGGGGCTACGAGAGAGCTGGGGAAGGGCTTTTGACATGGGTGGGAGTGAGAGGACAAGGGGAAAGGGTTCCAGCCTTGAAGAGGGGAGACTGAGGTTGGCCATGAGGAACCAGTTCTGTGCTGGGAGGGTGTGGAGATGCTGGAACAGGGTGCCCAAGGCAGCTGTGGCTGCCCCATCCCTGGCAGGGCTGAAGGCCAGGTTGGCTGGGGCCCTGAGTGCCCTGCTCTGGTGAAGGTGCCCCTGCCTGTGCAGGGGGGTTGGCACTGGGTGATCTTTGGGGTCCCTTTCACCCCTGGCCGCTCTGTGCTGGGTCTCTGATGACCCACTCTGAATGTTAGTTAGCTCTTGGTAACGATCCCAATCTTCACACCCCTTCACAAACATCATCGAGGGGACGGTGAAGCAGAGGCATTTGATCACCAAGCTTCAGAGAAGAAATCAGGGGTGACCAGATTACAGACCCAGCGCCTTCGCCGTCGTGTGTGAGCGCTGCTCAGGTCTGTGTGCTCTGTGTGCTCAGTGCCCAGGGGATGGTAACGCATCCCGCGTGGCTGTCCGGCCAGGTATGTGCACGTGTCAGAGTCTGCTCATTACTGCTGCTTGAGCGGTGATTAAGTCCAAACCCACTCGTTCTGTTAAGTTCTGACCCATTTATTGGAAATGAAGCCTGGCAGAGCTCAGGAAGTGGAGGAATGCAGAGCTGGGAGCAGGTTCCAGTCCAGTGTAGATTTTCCTCCTCTCTTTCTCCATGCCCTCTCAAATAAAATGCCCTCACGTGCAGGCGTTTACCCACTGATGTGCTTAAGCTTTGAGGACGTTCTGCTCTGCCAGCTAGAGAGACTGGGTTAGGTCGGAAGCGACCTCAGAGCTCATCTAATCCAACCTCCCTGTTCTGAGCCTCTTCACTAGACCTGGTGGCTCACAGCCTCATCCAAGCTGGCCTTGAACATCTCCAGGGAGGGAGCGGCCACAGCCTCTCTGGGTAACCAGGGTCTCCCTGCCCTCACACTGAAGAACTTCTTCCTAAGTTCCAGTCTGAACCTCTTCTCCTTCAGTTTAAAGCCCTTTGCCCTTCCTCTTGTAAAGAGTCACTCTGCAGCCTCCCTGTGGTTTCACTTCAAATCCGGGAAGGCTGCTAGGGGGTTCCCACAAAGCCTTCTCCAGGCTGAACTGCCCCCTCGAGTCCCGGGGGCACCTCTGGGCCCCTCACTTCAAGATAGAGATGGAGGGGCTGGAGCGGGTGCAGAGGAGCAGCGAGGCTGGGGAAGGGACTGGAGGGAAAGGCTGATGGGGAGAGGCTGAGGGAGCTGGGGGGGTTCAGCCTGGAGAAGAGGAGACTCAGGGGGACCTTCTCCCTCTCTCCAGCTCCCTGAAGGGAGGTTGCAGTCAGCTGGGGGTCAGGCTCTTCTCCTAGGCAGCAGGATGAGAGGGCAGAGCCTGAAGCTGCCAGGGGAGGGTTAGGTTGGCTGTTAGGAAGCCCTTCCTCATGGAAAGGGGAACGATCCCTTCCAACGCCGACCCTTCTGTGACTCCGTGCTTATCAGCAGATCGGCTCCAGGCGCCGGAATCCCGGGCAGCTCTGGCAGGGGATGGCGCCCGAGCGAAGAATATCGCAAGTCATCCTAACGTTGCAGATGAGTCACCACCAGCGCCGTCGGGCAGCGCTGCCCTGAGCCAGGCGTGCGGCTCACGAGGAGGCGATGGAGCCGCCCGGCCACTCCCCCGGGTGGTTTCCTTGGAGCCTTCCTTCATAAAGGCCGTCGCCGCGCTCGCCACGCTGCTTTATCCTTCATTTCGCAGAGGGAGCGCCGGAGCCGCGAGGAGGGCGGCGGGAGCTAGCGGCGGAGACTTCCCAGCCGGGTGGCTTCTTACGGGAGAAGCGAGTAGGAGGTCATGAGGAGAGTGTGAAGGTAGGGGGAGATGGTGGTGTGAACTCTGTGTTTGGGTTGTTGGCGATGGAGCAGCTGTAGGGATGCTTTGACAGGCTGCGCTGGTTGGCAGCGGGATGCAGGACATCTGCTCTCGGGAAGCAGTCCTGGCCAGGAAGGAGTTCCCTTGGCAAATAGGGTGTGGAGTTCGTGCAGACTCTGGTTGCTTTGGAGGGGGTTCTGGAGGGAACTTTGTCATCTACTTTGCTTGATCTCACGGGGACAAGGGGAAAGGGTTCCAGCCTTGAAGAGGGGAGACTGAGGTTGGCCACGAGGAAACAGTTCTGTGCTGGGAGGGTGCTGAGATGCTGGAACAGGGTGCCCAAGGCAGCTGTGGCTGCCCCAGCCCTGGCAGTGCTGAAGGCCAGGTTGGCTGGGACCCTGAGTGACCTGCTCTGGTGAAAGGGTCCCTGCCCGTGCAGGGGGGTTGGAGCTGGATGATCTTTATGGTCCCATCCAGCCCTGCCCTTCTCTGATCTCCTGAAGAGCGATGATGAAGAACTAGTGGAAAACGACCCGAAGGGTGGAGAGTAAAGCCTGCATTTTCTCACTCCACACAACCTAAAGCGTTTTTCTTCGAAGGAGAAGAATAAACGAGCATTCCTTAGGGAGTAAGTGGGGTTAATGAGTGGCTGCTGCCGTGTCCTTGCGTGCATCATGAAGATACCATTCCAGGTAGTTGGGTCTGGTGACCGTGGAGGAGCGAGTCTGCCCTTCAGCTTCGCGGGGTCCTGTTGCCACCCAGCGACCCCAGTGCCCTGTGGGGCAGAAGAGCACTCTTTCTCTACTTGCCCATCCGTAGCTATGAATCCAGGTGAAGCTGCGTGTCTTAGACACCCTGCTTTCTCACTCCACCTCTGGCTGCTGGAGGAAGTTTGAGTGAGGCCAATGAAAAGCAGTAAAAAGGAGAACAGAGCGCGGAGCAGATTCAGAGGAGGTGATTTGTGTCAGGGTGGCAGAGCAGGAGGAGAAGAGGAAGGAAGAGCTGGTTAGGGATGGCTCCACAACAACCACAGATGTTCTCTAGGGTTTGTTTCTGCTACTAATGTGCTACCTAGGGTTGTGAAATACTACTGACACCTGACTCTCTGCAGACAGAAGGTCAGTCTGACTGCCTGCTGCCATGGCCAGAGAGGGGGGGTCTGTGTCAGGGATGCGGCTGCTGTGCAGGCAGCGATCTCTGGGGCAGGCACAGAGGGAATAATCTAACCTCAGAGCAAGGCGACAGTGCAATGGGTTGAGCACAAAGGGCTGCAACACAAAACTAAGATGAAAAGAAAAGGGAAACTCCTTTGGTTTCTTCCTTTTATCTGCCATGGCCATTCTAGTAGTGAATCCAGTCCTCCCTAGCGAGGCAGCTGGAAACTTAAAAATGAGCAGAGTTCTGAAGTGACTGACAGTTTTACCTTAGAACCATAGAACCCTTAGGGATGGGAGGGGACCTGGAAAGATCCTCCAGTACAATCCCCCTGCCGCAGCAGGGTCCCCCAGACCCAGTGGCACAGGAACACAGCCAGGCGGGGCTGGAACGTCTGCAGAGAAGGAGACTCCACAGCCCCCCTGGGCAGCCTGGTCCAGGGCTCCGGGACCCTCCCTGGGAAGAAGGTCCTGCTGAGATTGAGAGGGAACCTCCTCTGCTCCAGCTGGCACCCAGTGCCCCTTGTCCTGTCCCCAGATGCCCTTGAGCAGAGCCTGGCTCCATCCTCCTGACACCCACCCCTCACAGATTTAGAGAATGAGGTCCCCCCTCAGCCTCCCCTTCTCCAAGCTCAAGAGCCCCAGCTCCCTCAGCCTCTCCTCTTAAAAGCTTTGCCATTGCTGTAGCTACTGCTCACTCCTTTACATCAGCTGAGTGAGCTCAGTTTTACTCAGCTCAGATCTTGTCCTGTAGCTTGAGAGGCACTGAGAATCTTGCCAGCAGCCCCATGGCTTGAGGGTCTGAAGTCCAGATGAGTTGGAGCTGAGCAAATCAAGTACAAAGGCTCCTTTCAGGAAGAAGAGCTTGGGGCAGCGCAGCGTTCTGTGGGGCACACAGCTGTCAACAGGCGTTTTGAGGCTGTGGTAGCAGTCATCTGCTGAGGGGGAAGTCTTTTCCATCCCTTCAGTTCGCTCCAGTGCCGAAGCAAAGCAGTAACAAACACAGGAACGCTATAAAAATGCAGTGTTCAGGTGGTTTTGTCTTCGTTTGGCTCTGTCAGCTCACTTGGAGAGGCTGGCAGTGGCAGTGCTGGGTACTAATGTTCTGTTTTCCTACTGATGGAGACAGGAGGAGGCTGAAAAACACTAATTAGGAGAGTCCAGGGCAGATGAAAAGAGTCAAATAGATGAACAGAACGCTGGTGTCCACAAGCAGGTCACTGATCCTGGAGCACAGAGGGTGAGCAGGCACTGGAGTGGCGTGGTGGTGGAAAACTAAGCCCTGCAAGGAAGCCCGGGGCTCCCAGGGCGTTCATAGCGCAGTGTCGGGTACACGGTGAGCTGGTCACGGGTGGATTAAGCAGGTAACTTCTACAGGCTCAAAGCATACCTCTCTTGCTGGAGCTGTCTCTCTCTGCTGCTGAAGCTCTCCTGTTTTGAGCACAGTGAGTGGTGCTCCAGAGATGTGGGAGCGGGTCCAGAGGAGACCGATGAGACTGGAGGGAAAGGCTGGTGAGGAGAGGCTGAGGGAGCTGGGGGAGTTCAGCCTGGAGAAGAGGAGACTCAGGGGGGACCTTTTCTCTCTCTCCAGTCCCCTGAAGGGAGGTTGCAGTCAGGTGGGGGTCAGGCTCTTCTCCCAGGCACCCAGCACCAGGACAAGAGGGCAGGGCCTGNTGTCCCCTAATCTCTCTGTTCTCTCTGTTCAGACACATAAGGAAGTCGAACCTCAGAAAGCACTGGAGATGAACAGCCATGCAGCAGCGCCTTGTTCCTATGACTATGATCTCATTGTCATCGGCGGGGGCTCAGGTGGTCTGGCAGCTGCCAAGGTATGAAAGAGAACATAAATCTCCTTACTCATAAGTCAGTGTGGGACCTCCTCAGCACCCTGGATCTGCTTGTCCAGCAGGATGGGCAGAACATTCTACCTGTTCCCTGGGTTTCTTTGAGGTTGCCCGTGTTGTTCCCTGTGATTTTCCTTACGTGCTGAAGAAAACACCGTGCAGATGTCATGGTTTGCTTCTTAACAGAGTGAAGCCTGTTCCTCACTGAAGGGACATCATGCTGTTGGAAACAGCAGGGGGGATCCTCCACAGCGTGTGGTGCAATTCAGCTCTTCATCAATGAGTTATGAAATTACTCAGCATGAACTCAGGAGGGTTCTGGGTTTGTCTGGTAGAAGCGTCTGTTCAGAAGGGGTGGTGGATCACCGAGTGTGCGGGGTTGGGAGGCACCTCGAAAGGTCAGCCAGTGCAACCCCCCTGCCACAGCAGGATCACCCAGATCCAGGGGCACAGGAACAGCCCAGGTGGGTTTGAAACGGCTCCAGAGGAGACTCCACAGCCCCCCTGGGCAGCCCCTGCCAGGGCTCTGGCAGCCCTACTGGGAAGAAATTGATTCTCCTCTTGATGTGGAACCTCCTCTGCTCCAGCTGACACCCAGTGCCCCTTGTCCTGGCATTGGGTGCCCCTGAGCAGAGCCTGGCTCCTTCCTCCTGACCCCCACCCTTTCCGTTTGGATCAACAGTCATGGGCTGGCTGAGCTCAGAGGGCTTTGCCAGCCTCAGTCATTCAGGGATCCTATGAAAGGGCCAAGAAGAACCGAGACCTTGCAGTTATGCCAAACCAGTCTGCAGCAATAGAAAGCCACCTGTTGGAGTTTCCAGGAGGAGATGTCTCTGCTCCTACGCAGAGTGGTGAAGCCGCAGCAGCAGTGGTTAGTGCTCCATTGCTCAGCTGCAGGACAGAGGAGGTGTGTAGCTAGGAGTGTAAACTGCCTGATTCCTTCAGCTCAGAGGACTGAGTTTATTGCTTCTCAGTGTTCTGAAGTGATTGTGGAGCAGAGCAGAAGGTGGGAGATCAGTAAAGTCTACATCATCACCATGTTGGTAATGTGTGTGTTTTGAATCAGCGTCCTGAGGGTGGAGTGAAAGCATTTCACACCCTGAACCCTCTGACAGATTGCTCGGGGGTTTTACTGGGCGAACAAGCGGGGCTTTAGAATGCAAAACCAAACCACAGGACCAAAGCTGAAGGACCACACAGCTCCTCTTCCAGATGCCAGGTATCTACCCTGAGCTTTGCAGCAGCTGAACTAGGTCGGTGGAGTCTGTGCTGGTCATTGTGACACGCAGCTTGGTGTGCACATCTTCCTCTGCCTCCCTGCGTGGTGCTCAGAGCTGCTTGTTGTAGAGTCGTGTCTCCCCAGTGAGCACAGACACCCCCAGGCTGACTCTGTGCGGCCCAACCACAGAGCCTGACCCAAGTGCCAGGCTACTGCTACCTGTTCACACACAGCAGCTCCATCCCCAAGCAGCTTCTGGTTGTGTTCTGGCAGCTCTGTGCTGCACCCGGGGAGGTCTGAAAGCCTTCGGGGCAGGGTTTGTTGCTGTGGGAGTAGCGCGTCACTCTGTACAGTGGTTCTGTCTGTCTGTGATCTCTGCTGAGGTGGCGACGCAGCGCTGCTCTGCATGATGTGAGTGTGAGCTTGGTAGCTGTCACCAGTAAAGCCCTCCGAGCTGTGGGTGAGAGCTGTCATTACAGAGGAATGATGATAACACATCTCCGTGCCTGACCACCGAGGAACCCTCTTGGAGGTGCTGCTGATGGAGAGAACTGAGCTGCTTGGCTAAGCTTCACTCTACTGGAAGCAGAGCTCCAGTGCCTTCCTGTTTCCCAAAGCCTGTCTGGTTTGAGATGTGACAGCACAGGGGCACGGGGTGTCAGCTGGAGCACAGGAGGCTCCACCTCAACAGGAGGAAGAGCTTCTTCACTGTGAGGGTCCCAGAGCACTGGAAGGGGCTGCCCAGGGGGGCTGTGGAGTCCCCTCCTCTGGAGAGTCTCCAGAGCCATCTGGATGCTCCTGTGTGACCTGCCCTAGGCTCTATGGCCCTGCTCGAGCAGGGGGGTTGGACTCAATGACCCCAGGAGACCCCTTCCAACCCCTAGTGAGCTGTGTGTCTGTGTGATTTGTAGTTTGCATGAAGTCAGATGCATTTCAAGTGGAAGTTGTGATGGTGAGCTCTTTGGGTTAACAGGTATTTCTGGTCACGCAGTGCTGAAGGCCATCCAGCTCCTCCCAGTCCCAACCCTGTGCCAGTAGCTCTTTCTGCCTCCAATGGCTGAGAAGGTCTCCTGCTCTGCAGCACAGATGTGGCTCCTCCAACAATCAGTTATTTTTCAGCATCTTAGGAGGAGATGAGGAGGGTTAGACTGCATCTGAGGAAGATCTCTCTCTGCTGAGAGAGTGGCTGGGCACTGGACCAGGCTGCCCAGGGAGGGGGGGGAGTCCCCATCCCTGGAGGGGTTTAAAAACCAAGCAGCTCTAGCACTTGAGGCCATGGTCTGGGGGTTGGGGAGCTGTTGGGGTGAGGGCTGGGCTGGGTGATGCTGGAGCTCCTTCCCAGCCGTGAGGATTCTGTGACTCTATGGATCTGTATTGCTCTTTCTCGGCTCTGTAGTGCTGACCTAAGCATTTTTCTCTGCTGCCAGTTACTGCAGTGGATTTTTGCCTTTTTCCTCAAAGCCACACGGGGACCATGGAAGGGGTGCAGAAATGCCAGCTCTCGCTCTTGGTGGCACCCCCAACTGCTGATTTGCTAATGACACTCCTCATGGGGACTCTCACAGAAACCAGTGCTCGGAGAGTCCAGACCCCACCTGCACCTCCTGACTCTGCAGTCACCTTGCTGCACGCTGACGGGGCTGGAAGAGCAAGGGCTGATTGCACTCAAAACTGAGTGTTCCCTTCTACTAGCAGGTCAGACCAGCACAGCTGGGGTGCTCGGACACGGCTGCCTGATGTGGTTTCAACCCAGCGTAGGATGCACGGGGTTGCAAAGGACCTGTGAAGGTCATTTAGCCCAACCTCCCTGCAGTGAGCAGGGACGAGTTTGCTCAGAGCCTCCATCCAGCCTGACCTAGAATGTCTCAAGGAGAGGAGGCTCCACTGCCTCTCTGGGTGACCTGGTGCACTGTTTCACCCCCCTGACTGTAAAAAGTTCCTTCTACTAATCTGAATCTCCCCTCTTTTAGTTTAACACCATCACCCTTTGTCCTGTCACAGCAGGCCCTGACAAGAAGTCCCTCCTGGTCTGTCTTGCGACTCCCTCCAGGTACTGAAAGGCTGCAGTAAGGTCTCCTCAGAGCTGCCTTTTCTCCAGGCTCACAGCCCCAGCCCTTGCAGCCTGTTCTCGCAGGAGAGGTGCTCCAGCCCTCTGGTCGTTTTTGTGGCCCCCTCTGGACCTGCTCCAAAAGATCAAGACCCTCCTGGCTGTGTTCCTGTGCCACCTGGTCTGGGTGATCCTGCTGTGGCAGGGGGACTGGACTGGAGGATCTTTCCAGGTCCCTGCCAATCCCTGACACTCTGTGAGTCAGGGTCTGTGAGAGTCATTTCCCTTGACCCTGTGTCCACGCTGCTTTTGATGCAGCCCGGGATGCGATCAGCATCTTGGAAGGAAAGCTGAGCTCCTGGAGGACTGAAATAGGTGAGAAGGAAATGGCCTGGTNGAGTCTGTGAGAGTCATTTCCCTTGACCCTGTGTCCACGCTGCTTTTGATGCAGCAGGGATGGGGATCAGCATCTTGGAAGGAAAGCTGAGCTCCTGGAGGACTGAAATAGGTGAGAAGGAAATGGCCTGGTGACAGATACTGTGAGCAGACTGAGCGGGCGGAGGAGAAGAGAGGAGCGTTGCCTCCCGAGCCTTCTGTGTGTGCTGTGCCGTTGTGTAGCAGGACGCATGCCTGCTTTTCCTCTTTCACACCTCCTCTTCCTGCTGAATGGCAGAAGATGAATGAGGGCCTGGTCGTTCCCTTGCGGATCAGTCCTGGGCACTTAATTAAAGCCACAAATCTTCTCGGCAGTGCGTTGACGCCCTCATCTCCTCCAAGCGAAACCTCGGCTGTTCAGACGCTGTCTCACTGAATTTGTTTTGCAGGAGGCTGCCAAATATGACAAGAAAGTGATGGTGCTGGACTTCGTCACTCCTACGCCTCTGGGAAGCTCCTGGGGTAAAGTTCCCTTCACTGCAAACCTCTTGTAAAGGGGTTTTGCTGCAGAGACTGCGACTCCTTCGAGCCCAGCTGCAGCGATGTGAGAAACACGTTGTGTTCCGTCCTCGCAGGGCTGGGGGGAACGTGTGTGAACGTGGGCTGTATCCCGAAGAAGCTGATGCACCAGGCAGCGCTGCTGGGACAGGCCTTGGAGGATGCACGCAAATTTGGGTGGCAGTTTACGGAGAAAGGTAAAGAAGGAGAAGGCTTTCATGGAATCCTAGAGTCCTTAGGGATGGGAAGGGACCGGGAAAGATCATCCAGTGCAGTCCCCCTGCCACAGCAGGATCCCCCAGACCCAGTGGCACAGGAACACAGCCAGGCGGGGCTGGAACGTCTGCAGAGAAGGAGACTCCACAGCCCCCCTGGGCAGCCTGGTCCAGGGCTCCGGGACCCTCCCTGGGAAGAAGGTCCTGCTGAGATTGAGAGGGAACCTCCTCTGCTCCAGCTGGCACCCAGTGCCCCTTGTCCTGTCCCCAGATGCCCTTGAGCAGAGCCTGGCTCCATCCTCCTGACACCCACCCCTCACAGATTGAGAGACAGGAATGAGGTCCCCCCTCAGCCTCCTCTTCCCTTTCCAGTGCTTTTGTCAGTTGTGCAGAAAACCCGGAGGTTCCTTTCGCTACCCTGTGCTTTTCCCACTGGAGCTCCTGGGGGCTTTCAGCGTGTGAGGCAGCTGCAGAGAGATGACATGGGAACTGCAGTGCTTCTCAAGCTTAAAGCTGCAGGGCTCATTGCCTGGCAGCGTTTTGGTTGGATTGATAACAGCTTCTGATCGTGTTGGGCTTTGATAAGATTGCTGTGTGAATGCAGGCAGTAGGGTTCTGCTCCAGGTGGGAATGCATCACAGCATCTGAGGGAATAGTCCACAATGACCCCATTAGAAACGACCCTGTAACTGCAGTCACGGATTTCCTGTCCTTTCATCTCTGTCCTGGAAGAAGAAGGGTTTTACTCAGCTCTAATGTTAATGAGGAAAGAGACTGAGGGGTGGGAATGGGTCCAGAGGAGCAGCGAGACTGGGGAAGGCACTGGAGGGAAAGGCTGCTGAGGAGAGGCTGAGGGAGCTAGGGGTGTTCAGCCTGGAGAGGAGGAGACTCAGGGGGACCTTCTCCCTCTCTCCAACTCCCTGAAGGGAGGTTGCAGTCAGGTGGGGGTCAGGCTCTTCTCCCAGGAACCCAGTGCCAGGATGAGAGGGCAGGGCCTGAAGCTGCCAGGGGAGGGTTAGGTTGGATGTTAGGAAGCCCTTCCTCAGGGAAAGGGTGCTCAGAGCCTGGACTGGACTGCCCAGGGCAGTGGGGGAGTCCCCATCCATCCCTGGAGGTGTTGAAGGACAGCCTGGCTGTGGCCCTGAGTGCCCTGGTCTGGCTGCTGTGGTGGTGCTGGGTGCCAGGCTGGGCTGGATGGGCTCAGAGGGCTTTTCTAGCCTCAGTGCCTGTGATTATAGGACTTGGATTTATTTAGGGTGTAATCCCCCTCAGAGATACGTGGGCTTCACTTGCTGAGCAATGCCAGCTGCTTACAGTGTGTGCCAATAGGAAACTATTGATAATCTCAGCCTAATCCTCCTTGTTTGGAGAGAGATCTGTGCCCCTGGGACCTCCCGGGTTGCCTGTGGTGATGTGATTCTTTGGGCTTAAAGAAGGAAGAAGGCAGTGCTGACTGGTTTGAAGTACCTGTCTGAGAAGGCAGTGCCAAAGGATCTCGCAGACTGAGAGATGAATCTTCCTCTCCTGTCTCCTGCAGTCCAGCACAACTGGATGGCGATGACGGAGTCTGTTCAGAACTACATTGGCTCACTGAACTGGGGCTACCGGGTGGCTCTGCGAGAGAAGTCCGTCACGTATGAGAATGCGTACGGAGAGTTTGTGGGGCCGCACACGGTGAAGGTACTGCCTGGCAGTGTTTGCTGGCCCCTCCTGCAGTCCTTTCTGAATAGCATTGCTTTTCAAAGAGAATCCTTTTCCCCCTGGTGGGCCTGCAGGTGCTCACTTTGGGCTACTGCTTTGTCCACAGGCAACGAACAAAAGAGGAGTAGAGAAGCTCTACACAGCTGAGAGATTCCTCATCGCCACGGGCGAACGGCCACGCTACCTGGGCATACCTGGAGACAAGGAGTACTGCATTAGCAGGTGAAAGCAGCAAGGAGTCTGGAGTCCTTCGTCCTGTGTAAATGCTTCTCCTGCAAGAGGAAAGGGGCAGCATGAGCAGGGCTACTCAGCTGCTGCTTTTCTTTCCATGTAGCCTTTTGTTCTGGGGAAGGAAATGCAGCAGCAGAGCTGTGTAGTGAGGAGCCAGAAACACCAAGCTGGGTGGTGTCGCTGACCCCCCAGCAGACTGTGCTGCCACTCAGAGAGACCTGGGCAGAGAGAGATGGAGTGAGGGACAGCAAGGGGCAGGGGAGAGGCTGCCATCTGGGCAAGAACAACCCCAGGGACCAGGAGAGGGTGGGCACTGACCTGTTGGAGAGCAGGGGAGGACAAAGGGGCCTGGGGGTCCTAGTGGCCAGCAGGGTGACTCTGAGCCAGGTGTAAAGCATCATGTGTTCTTCTTGCTGCCTCTAACCTTCGTTTTGTGTCTCCTCTTTTTTCACCAGTGATGATCTGTTCTCGCTGCCTTACTGTCCAGGGAAAACCCTGGTGGTTGGAGCTTCCTACGTGGCCTTGGAGTGTGCGGGGTTTCTTGCAGGTCTTGGTTTGGATGTCACTGTGATGGTGAGATCCATCCTTTTAAGAGGATTCGACCAGGATATGGCAAACAGAATTGGGGAATACATGGAAGGCCATGGAGTCAAGTTCATTAGGCAGTTTGTGCCGGTCAAGGTAGGCTCCCCACGAGGGATTCCAGTACTTCTGTTTCCATTAGTCCAGTACAGTCGGTTCACAGAGTGGCCAGGGCTGGATGGGACCATAAAGCTCATCCAGTGCCATCCCCCTGCACCGGCAGGGACCCCTTCACCAGAGCAGGGTACTCAGGGCCAACCTGGCCTTCAGCACTGCCAGGGATTGGGCAGCCACAGCTGCCTTGGGCACCCTGTTCCAGCCTCTCAGCACCCTCCCAGCAGAGGACTGGTTCCTCGTGGCCACCTCAGTCTCCCAGGATTTCCACCTGAAGATGGAAATGACTCCAGACGCTGAGACAGCTGTATGGGTTACGCTGTGGTCCTGTGTGGGTTAATTTTTGTTTGGAACTGAAAGACTCTGTGAGTCCCATGGATGGAAAGCTTAGTCTTGGTGTTAACGTCTATGAGATTGCAGGACTCATTGTCATCACCAGAATGAGGAGGGTTGGTGTGTGTTGCATTGAAAAGGAGCAGCAGCAGCAACCTGCTCAGAGAGAGCAGTAGGAGTACCCTGCTCAGAGAGACACTGCAGCTAAAGGTTTCAGTCACTCTTTTCCAACAGATTTATTTCACTGGACTTTGGGAAGCTCTGAAGAGGGATTTTTGGAAGCTCATGGTGGTTTTTCAGCCCTTTAGAGGCAGCTGCTGGCCTCTCCTGCAGGGCTGCGGCGGGTTCTTATGTCAGGCTGATGAACTGAAACAGGGCAAAGGCCCGCGCTGCTGAGGGCTGGGCTATGCCAGTGGCTTCCCATGGGTGCGAGGCACTGTGGCCTTCTAGATGGGGTTGAAGAAAACGTGTTCCAGGTCCTGCAAGAGTTCACATCCTCCTCATCCCTTTGTCCTTGGGTGATACCTCTTGTCCTGAGGTGATACCACTTCTCCTGATGTGATACCTCTTGTCCTTAGGTGATACCTCATGTCCTTAGGTGACACCTCTTGTCCTGAGGTGATATCTCATGTCTTACATGATACCAGTTGTCCATAGGTGATACCCCGTGTCCTTACGTGATACCTCTTGTTCTGAGGTGATAGCACTTCTCTTTAGGTGATAACCCTGTGTCTTTAGGTGATACCCCATGTCCTTAGGTGATACCTCATGTCCTTAGATGATACTGGTTGTCCTTAGGTGATGCCTCATGTCCTTAGATGCCACCTCTTGTCCTGAGGTGATACCCGCAGCTCACATGGAGGACTTGGACAAGAGCTTAGCTATGAAGCAACTCATGAAGAGAAACGAGCTCTTGTGCTGCTTGTAAGGATGAAACATCTGTAAATCTGCAAGCAGTACTCGCAGATGTGGAGCAGGATAAAAATGTCTCTAGAATGAATGCTTGATGATAGCTCGTGGGTACACGCTCTCAGCTCTAAGATGCATGGGGGGGATGGATGTATTTGCCTGCCTTCACTTGAAACTAAACCCTGGTTGAATTTTTGTATTTACAAAACGCTGCAGGTTGAGCAGATTGAGGAAGGAACACCTGGAAGATTGAAAGTCACAGCCAAGTCCACCGATGGGAATGAAACAATTGAAGGGGAATACAACACTGTGAGTTATAGAGTCGTAGGATCACAGAGCAAGACTCTCAAGATCACCCAGTCCAGCCTTTCCCAGCCCTATCTGCACCACTCAACCCTGTCCCCCAATGCAACAGCTGCCCTTCTCTTCAACACCTCCAGGCATGGGGACTCAGCCCCCTCCCTGGGCAGCTGTTCCAGTGCCTGGCAGCCCTTTCAGCACAGAGATCCCTCCTGACGGCCACCCTGACCCTCCCCTGGCAGCTCCAGGCCATTGCCCCTCTCCTCTCACTGGGCACTAGGGAGAACAGAGCAGCCCCTACCTCTCTTCACCCTCCTTTCCAGTAGCTATAGAGAGCAAGGAAGGTCTCCCTCCACCTCCTCTTCTCCAGGCTGAGCAGCCCCAGCTCCCTCAGCCCTTCCTCACACAACACAGGTTCCAAACCCTTTCCTGGCAGCCCCCTCTGTCCCCTCTCCATCCCTTCAATGTCCCTCTAGCAGTGAGGGGCCCAACACTGGACACAGGACTCGAGGGCTGGCCTCACCAAAGCTGAGGAGAGGGCAGTGGCAGTGCTCCTGCTGGCCTTGCCAGATCCCTTGCACATTTAAACCTGCTCCGTAGCTCAGGCTGCGGATGAGGTCGGCCGTGTGGAATCTGTTGCAGGACTTCTGCCCAGCGGGATGGCTGCCATGAACGATAAGCAGTGAGTTACAATAGCAGGCAGGTGTCGTGTCTCCTGCAGGCCTTCACAGAAGCAGCCCTTGCTCTGTGGTGAGTCAGGCAGGGCTGCTGGCTGCACGCTGAACACAGCACAAGTGCAGTGTGCACAGTGCCAGGGCAGCTTTGATCGTTTCCATCACCCCTCACCCCCTGCTTTTCCTCAGCGTCACTGCTGGAAGGAAAAATCCAACCTTGTGAGGGTCTGCACAGAGTGCAGAACAGAAAGCATTTGCCAGCCTGGGGTTTGTGTGCCCGTGCCCTCGTCTGCCCGCGCAGTGCAGCAGCCACCCCGTAACCAGGCTGTGCCTCGCTGCATCGCTGTCAGGTTGCGGTGGCGCTGTGGCTTGCGTGGAGCTGGATGAATATGCAGCCGGTGACAAACGCCGTGCTGCTGCTGTGAGCAAGCCTCAGGTGCTAATCCTGGGGCTAACCCTGAGTCTAGAGTGGAAATGCGGCCGCATGCACACGAGGGGCTGCAGAAGGAGTAACGTGCGTGGCTGTTGTGCAGGTGCTGCTGGCCATCGGGAGAGACGCGTGCACAAGAAGCATCGGTCTGGACAGAGTTGGAGTGAAGATCAATGAGAAGTAAGGACAGGTGTCTGTCTGTCTGCCACTCACCCCTGCGCGTGTGCTGTGTACTAGCAGGGTGGTAACGATGCAAAGACATCCAGACACTCTGAGTTATAAGTTGCTTCTTGTTTGCCTGCAGTTGGAGAGGAGACTGGGCCTCAGGGAGCTGCGCTTCCCCCCTTGTCCTGCTCTTTGGACACTGAAATGTTGAGTCCTAAATGCTTGTAGTCAGAAGTGTCTACTCCACTCTGTCTTGGTTCACAGCTCGTTCTCTGCTCGAGTCACTGTCCCGGGAGGTGGTTGAGAAAGGTAGATACTGCACAGGGGGGCATGGTTTAGGGCTAGGAAAGGTTGGACTCGTGATCCTGGAGGCTTCTTCAGCTGAAACTGTTCTGTGCTTCCATGGAGCTTGCTGGGTTCTGCAGGCTGTTCCTGGTACTCTCTTACTCCCATCTCCTCATTTCTATCTCTACCACTTCCTGGGGCAGAGAGCTGTCGGGTCACACAAGCTGGAGGCACAGTTTATATCTCAGTGTAAATGATGCTCGATGTTTGTGCTGAAACAGAGGGTCAGGGTAGCATCTCCTCAGTTCACAGTGGCAGTTGGTGCTGTGTTTTAGGCTTTGGAGGAGCGTATTTCTCCCCCGTGAGCGCTGTGTCCTGTGGAGGAGCGTTTGGTGCCTCCTGCAGTGAGGCTGTTGCACCAGGCAGTGGAGCTATCGGTAGGGTTTTCAGTACTGGTGATCAGAACACATTCTAGGGCTGTGGGGCCCAGACCGTCCTCTCGCCAGGGAGAAGACACAGCACCGTGACCTGGATGGAGTGAGTGCTTTACAGAGAGCTCAGAGCTCAGCCAGCCCAGCCTGGCACCTGACACCACCACAGCAGCCAGGCCAGGGCACTCAGGGCCACAGCCAGNAGAGGGTTTCCCCTGAGTCTCCTCTTCTCCAGGCTCAACCCCCCCAGCTCCCTCAGCCTCTCCCCATCAGCCTTTCCTTCCAGTCCCTTCCCCAGCCTCGTTGCTCCTCTGCACCCGCTCCAGCCCCTCCATCTCTTTCTGGAAGCGAAGGACGCAGCACTGCCCCCAGGAGTTAAGGAGAGGCCTCCCCAGTGCCCAGTCCAGGGGGAGAATGACGTCCCTAGTCCTGTTGGCCACACTAGTACTGATCCAAGCCAGGATGCCACTGGTCTTCTGGGCCACCTGAGTACCTTTCTGGCTCCTGCTCAGCCGGTTGTCACTCAGTACAGCCAGGTCCTCTGCCAGGTCCAGCTGCTCCCCCAGTCTGCAGCTGCAGAGGGTCCTGGTGGCTGAATCCTTGTAGTTCTGGTTGAATTTGCACTCCTTCACGTTCTGTCCCCCCACTGTGGGACTGGGAGTCTGACTTCTTCCCTCACCCTTCAAATCCCTGTCCTTCTCTGCAAGCCAAAGGGCCAGACTCCTGCAAGGGCATTCAGACCTCTGTTCTTCACAGAGCAGAACTCTGAGCTCTCTTTTCTGCTCGATTCCCATTGCAGAACAGGAAAGGTTCCCGTCAACGACGAGGAGCAAACCAACGTACCTTACATCTATGCCATTGGGGACATCCTGGAGGGCAAGCTGGAGCTCACACCGGTAGCCATCCAGGCAGGGAGACTCTTGGTTCAAAGGCTCTACGCTGGGGCAACCAGGAAGGTAAGGAACCAGTTGCCACACAACACTGGCACTGCTCTGCTTGCGAGTGCAGAGTGCAGGCCTGCCTGTTCACGGCCAAGGGAGTAGGATTAGCTTGATGGGCACTTGGCTTTTCCTCTGGCAGAGATCCTCCCACAGCTCTGTTCTGCTAGTGGTGTGGGCAGGGATGAATTCCTTCTGGATTAAGCAGTGGGGTGGTTGATTTGGGGGGTTATTCAGAGTGGAAGGATCATAAACCCAACTGAGCTCATGCAACGTGTTTCTCACTCTCCCACCTTTCTGTCCCATTAAATGCTGTCACTTGGATTCACAGGCAGTGACAGGGCACTGGGGGGGCTGCCTGGGGGGTTTGTGGGGTCTCCTTCTCTGGAGACGTTTGAAACCCGCCTGGACTTGGTCTGGGTGATCCTGCTGTGGCAGGGGGGTTGGACTGGGTGATCTTTCCAGGTCCCTTGTGATCCCTGAGGGTTCTATGACCTGCAGGCCCTCAGTGCAGCGCTGACAGGGGCTTGTGATGCTCTTAGTTCTCCACGTTGTTTCCACTTCTTCACTCAGAAGCCCCACGTGTTCCGTGCCCTAGCTGGTTCCACTAACACTTGACCACAGACACTGAAGGAAGAGCAAAAGTACCAAGAAATGGGCAGGTAGTGGCACCTGTGAAGTTGACTTCACCTCGTCAGTGTTGACAGTTCATGCTGTTAGTGCAGCTAGAGGCGGCAGTCAGGTTCTGTTAGTCCAAACAGGGGTGACGTGGGCACTCTGAGCTGCCTCTTCTTCAAATCAGGAGGAGTGGGAGGTGCTTTCAAAGAGCTGCTCTCCAGGGCCTGCTGATGCGGATGCTTTCTGCACCTCCGTGACCCCAGGGCACGACGGAAGGGTCTTTCTCTTTTAGAGACTGCTCTGTTCATATCAAGTTGAGTCGCTGGCCAGGTTTAGAGCTGGGTAGAGTCGTTTATCTGAGGCTGGCAGGTGCTGCAGTAGCAGAGGCATGAATCAGTGTGCCTGATGGCATTACATCAGCCAGGCAAAGGCCGAGAAGACCATCACCAGAGCCAGAATGCTTTCTGTTCTTGCTGCAGCACTGTGCAAGTGTCTTCATTTGCATTGCAGAGAGCCAGAGAGCTGCCTCGCAGGGCACCACAACCCTTGTGCTGCCAAATTGAGCACCATCTCTTTCTGGGTATCCAAGAAATGGGTAACTACTGAGTGGGGAGCGTGGCTGTAACAAACCTGGGGAGGGTGGGCAGGCGAGGAGAGAAGACTCAGCAGCATCTCCACTGATCCCCACTCACAGGGGAATCATTCCAGTTGGACTGTAGACAGTACAACCAGGAGAGCTGAAGCAGAGCTGGCTGCTCGTGGGCTTTGGCAGGATGATTACTGGTGGGTCTGGGCCGAGCAGCGGACGCTGCTTGCTTTCACGGTAGCAGAAGCTTCCGACGCCGTCTCCCGTAACCTTTCCTTAGCCAGCGGAGGCTGGAGAAGCAGGCACTGAGGCGGACTGGAAGGTGGCTGAACTGCGAGGCCAACACAGCCCAGCTGAACGGCAGGCACCAGCGCAGTGCCACAGCGCTGGCTGTGGGGCCACTACTGGTTGGTTGATCATGAGTGGTCGCGATGATGGGGCAGAGTGTGTCCTCAGCGTGTGTCTGTTACAGAACAGAGTGTGTCTGTTACAAAACACCGACGTTCTGAAGCTCCAGTGATGTCAGGGGGTAGTGTTTGCCTCTTGTGGTACCTGCTTGGCATCACCTGGGCCTCAGTTGATAAACAAGAGGGTGATTTTGGGATGGTGTTGGTATCAGCATCCTGGGGGCATCAGCA